>CM077830.1:17219911-17694911 GCA_039720395.1 Liquidambar formosana
CTAAGGCATTAGCACACTGATTCTTGTTTCTCGACAGGTATTGAACTCGATCCTCGCGAACTCTTTGTCAGTGCTTCCAAATAGGCATGATAGGGCAACAGCTTCTCGTCGCGAGTTTTCCACTCCCCTTTTATCTGACAGATTATCAATGCTGAATCTCCGAACACCTCTAGTTCTTTTATCCCCAATTCTAACGCAGCTTCCAATGCTAGGATGCAGGCCTCATACTCTGCTATGTTGTTGGTGGCTTCGAACCCCAATTTGACTGCTAAAGGCGTGAAGGCTTCTCGGCGAGACTAGTAGCACTCCTATGCCATATCCCTTCTGTTTGCAGCTCCGTCGAAGTAGACTCTCCAAACCTTCTTCTTGATTTCCAGGATATCTTCGTCGGGGAACTCATCATTGAATTGGGTTGATGATGACACAGGGCAACTTGCCAAATGGTCTGCAATGACACTTCCTTTAACGGACTTCTGCGCCAGGTACTTTATGTCGAATTCATTGAGAAGAGCGACCAACGAGCGGTCCTATATGATAGGACTGGTTTTTCTAGCAAATACTTCAAAGGATCCAATCGACTTATCAATAGGACTTCGAAAGACATCATGTAATGACGAGTTTCTGGGTAGCCCATACCAATGCTACGCAAGCCTTTTCTAGCGCATTGTACTTTACTTCATAATCTGTCATTTTCTTGCTCAAGTAGTAGATGGCATTTTCCTTTTTCGACCCTTCAAGGTATTGAGCTAACATGGCTCCCGTCGCGGTTTCAGTAACCGTTAAGTATAACAGTAATGGTTCACCTTGCCGCGGGGGAACCAAGATTGGGGGGTTACTCAGATACCTTTTAATGGTTCAAAGGCTTCTTGACAATCCTCATTCCATTCCTTGGAAACGCCCTTCTTAAGTAGCTTGAAAATTGGCTCGCATACCATGGTCAGATTGGCGATAAAACGGCTTATGTATTGAACTCTCCCCAGAAAACCCCGGATCTGCTTTTCTGTTCTTGGTGGCTCCATCTCCGTGATAGCTTTTATCTTCCCTGGATCAACTTCAATTCCCCTCTGAGTGATCATGAAACCCAACAGCTTCCCTGCGGTGACTCCGAAGGCACATTCTGAGGATTCAGTCGGAGGTTGTACTTCTTTGCCCGTTCTAGGAACTTCTCCAATGCCGCGAAATGTCCTTCCCGGTCTACAGATTTGACTATCATGTCGTCCACATACACCTCTACTTCTTTATGGATCATATCATGCAATAGGGTCGTAGCAGCTCTTTGGTAAGTAGCCCCGCATTTCTCAAGCCAAAAGGCATTACCTTGTAGCAATACGTGCCCACTGCGTGATAAAAGCCATCTTTTCCATGTCTCGAGGCGCCATCTTTATCTGGTTGTAACCGAGAACCCATCCATGAAGGAGAGAAGAGCATGGCCTGCTGTACTGTCCACCAACACATCGATATGCGGTAGAGGAAATCTCCTTTGGGCTCAGCATTAAGGTCGCGGAAGTCAACACACATTCGCACTTTCCCATCTTTTTTAGGCACAGGCACTATGTTAGATAGCCATTCAGGGTACTCCACAACTTGGAGAAACCCGGCATCTAATTGTTTAGTTACCTCTTCTTTTACTTTCAAAGCCCATTCTGGTTTTAATCTTCTTAATTTTTGCTTTATAGGCTTTTTAGTGGGATTAGTGGGGATGTAATGTTGCACAATATCTGGATCAATACCAGGCATATCCTCATAAGACCATGCGAAGGCCTCTACATTGGCTTTTAGAAGTATTATCAATTTTTCTTTTTCAGCAGGCGAGAGAGTTATCCCAATTTTAATTATCCTTGGCAATTCTGTCCCTAGATTGATTGATTCCAATTCATCCATGTTAGGTTCGGTAACGCCCCTTTTCCTTTGCTCGACGAGCTCCGGGGGGACGTCATTCCTAGGATCTATATCCATGCCATAGATATCCATAGAAGAAGAAAGGAAACACTGCAAATAATGAAAAGAAACACACTTTATTGACTGAACTAACAAAACAAAGCAAAGAAAACACATGTGCCACAACTAGGGAACGACTCCTAACTCCACAAGGTGGGCTAGGCGGACACACTTTATTTGAAAGGAAAGCTAAACAAGCTACTAAGGAACCTACAAGCTACTATCAGGTAAGTCGAGATCCTCGCCCTCAAGAACTTCTGCAATGGTACCCTCTTCAAGATACCAATTAAGGAGCGGCATGGCTGCATGGTGAATTGAAGAACACTCGAGATCCGATCTCCACAGCAAGAACCGTATCTTGAAACATTGTAACCATGGCTTCCGAATCCATCTGTTCTGCCCAGTCCTCGCTCTTCTTTTCCCAAAGTCATCATTGATCGCTTCATCATCAACCAGTTGCAGTGATGGGATACCATCAGTGAAGAATATTTCAAACCCCAACTCTCGCCTTGGTTGCTTTGTCAATGGATGGTTCGGGGAATCCACAGAATAGGAAATCCTCCCCTCCTTAACAAAGTAACCATTCAAGGTAGGTCGGTATGGCGAGATTCAATATCTGGCACCCTTCCTTCTGCTTTTGCTTTGACCTTTCTTGCTTCTTTGCAACATCTCCATACGGTCCTTCTTGGAAGGCTCATACCCCAATCCGAAGGTATAGGTGACAACGCGGCTCTGAATGGATACCGGTATGCCTTGCTGACGGCGTCCTAGTCCCATGCCTGGGAAGAAACTCATTTTCTTCATTATGTTCCCCACATACAAATTGCCATGAGGGCAAAAGTCGAGAGGTATCAACTCTCTCTGTTCTGGCTCTTTCTCTATGCATTGAACATACTCGAACCCAGACAATGGTGCTCCACGGCTGGGCTTGATCTCGCAAATGGGTACCCTGACACTTCAAGTCATAATCACCTTGGAGTGTGACGATGGCCCCTTCATAAGGGAACTTGACTTTTTGGTGCAATGAAGAGGGACAGCCCCTGCAGGATGAATCCAAGGTCTCCCCAACAAGAGATTGAAGCACGACGGGACATCCAGCACTTGGAACTCCACTCTGAATTCTGTAGGCCCCATAATCAGCGGCAAGTGACCACTCCAATCACTTCTCTGGGGTTTATCATAGGCTCTCACTGTTTGCCCAGATGGCATGAAGTCTGTTGGATCCAACCCCAAGATGGTGGCAGTTCTGAGAGGGCACACATTAAGAGCGAACCATTGTCGATTAGGACTGTTGGAACTCTCTTTCCCATGGTGTCGACAGTGATGTACATGGCTTGTGAATGGCTAGGTCCACTTTTAGGTAGGTCTGCTTTTGAGAACATAATGGTTGAGTTCTTCGAGGTTGGATTTACCAAGTTCACCAAATTTTTCGGAGATGTGTCAACGGGAACCTGTATCTGGTTGAGCAACTTTAAGATTGTCTGCCTGTGCTTGTAAGAGGCCATGAGCAAACCCCATATAGTGATGTTGGCATTAGTCTTTCTCAATTGCCTAAGCACTTCATCCTCCTCTTCTTGCAGGTCGAGGTGGCGATTACCTTCCAAGTCTCCCAGCGAGTTGTCAGATTCTAAGTGCAGAGGCTTGAAATGGCGACCCCCTCTAGTTATGTGCTCTACCTCATCATCACTCAACCACATATCATCAATCTCACCTACATCTCCTATGAGATCATCCCATGTGATTGTGTCGATCTCTTCCATTTGGACTTCCTCTGGTAACTCATCCCAACCTGTGGGGATTATAGGCTCATCAAGGATGGGGTCGGGATAGAGTATGTAGTAATCAAACTTTCCGGACGACTCTCCCAACAAACCCACTTTAGGATCTCCTGCCTCGAACCTTTCTTTCAATTGTCGCTGCATGGACTTCTTTGGCAATACCAAAACCTTTTGATCAATAAGGTCTTGAACTACCTTTTTCAGTATAACATAGTCCTCCGTATCATGTCCCGGCGCCTGATGGTACAAACAGAATTGATGAGGAGTCGAAGGTCTCGACTTTGGATGGTATGGCAATATGAGCCCTTTATCGCAACATTGGTGGAAAACTTGAGTCAAGGTCATGGGAAGTGGCGTGTATTGCCTTATGGGTTGACGGGACTGGGACGAGCCAAGCTCGATGGCATTTATGTTGTTGGGAGGAGGCACATTGTGAGTGGGGAGGGGATTTCGAGTGACATTTGGGCGATTTGGTGCGGTGGGTGGTGAAATGATCTGCTTGTCAAGCAAATCTTGGATTTCATGGCGGAGGCGGTAACACCGGTTGGTTAGATGGCCTTTGGCTTGGTGGAACTTGCAATATTCATTTTCATTGTAGCTTTTGGGTAATGGGTTTGGTGGAGGCCTTGGGTCGAGGGGTTTCAGAAGGTCACGGCTTCTCAGTTTCTCAAAAACTCTTTCGAGTGGCATGTATAGCGAGGTGAATTGGCGAGGTGAGGTGGAGTCATTTAGGGAGAAAGGGCGAGTGGGTTGGGTAATGGTATTGACCTCAGCATTGGGTTTTCCTCCAAAGTTTGTCCTTCGACTCCTTTGGACCTCCTCCGTTTTGATTGTTCCATCAGCGATTGCATCTTCAACTTGTGTGCCAGCCCCCACAAGAGCTTTGAAGTTCGGAAAGTAGTGAGCAAAGAGATGCTTATGATATACATGCAACAAATTCTTCACCACCAACTGAATCTGGTCTTCCTCATTCGGTCTGTCTGTCATTTTGGAAGCCTTTTGTCTCCACTTAGTGATAAAGGCGGAGAAAGTCTCATTAACCCCTTGCTTAGTGGTTTCCAAGTCCCTTCGCGTGACATCCACTTCAGTGTTATACTTGTAATGGTCCGTGAATGCATTGCATACATCTTCCCAGGTCTTGGTTCTGTTCTCCTCTAATGACAAAAACCATTTCAAGGCGAAACTCGCTAATGACTCGTGAAACATTTGAGCCAATAACTCATTGTTCGCCCCTCGAGGGTGCATAGCTCGCACATACATCTTGAGGTGGGTTTTAGGACAGCCTATCCCGTCGAATTTTTCCAACTCCGGCATCTTGAACTGTAACGGGATGCGAGCCTTTGGGAACAAGGACAAAGTACGGATGTCGACCATATCATCAGATCTGCGGATTCCCTTCAGAGTTCTTTCTAAGGCCTCGACCTTGTTTGCCAGGACGGTTGAGTTCTCTCTAGATGTGGCTTTGGTTTCCCCTTCCTTGGTCTTGGGTAGTTTTCCCCCCTCTCCTAATGGTTCCTCAGCAGATTCGGAATCATTGGATCCTTGATTGTTGTCAGTAGCACGGGCCCTAGATTCAGGTTCGGAGTTCTTCTGTTGAATATCTTGAGCTAACTTCAGTGCGGTCTCGGATACCTGGGTAGTGTGATCAAGCTTTTCCATAATAGCTTTCAAAGTGGCCTCAAGATTGAAACCCCAGTTGCTAGTTCTTTCCTCGGCTATATCCGACTCGGTGACAGAATCAGCACTGACTAGGCGCCCTTGTTGATTACGGATCCAAGCCAGCACGTCTATCCTTCTGACATAGGGCAAACACTCAATTTCTCAGCCTAAGGGTCCATCCTAAGCTTCCATAATTATCTCAAACTTTTTACAACGTACACCCTTAATTAGTCCTCTTAACTAATTACCCTTGCGGGGGTCATGGGGAAGGGTACGCATTAAAGATGTAGGATGTAAAGTTTCCTTTAATTACCCACTCAATCAACAAAGCATGGCAACACATCACAAACACGGCAGCATATCATCACAACAATGTGTGTGCATATAGGTGATCCGACGGTGTCCTAGAAGGTCCATTACATGCAATTCTTTTTTTAAGAGGGTAGGCTAGGGTCCTCAACTTTGCTTGTAACAATCTTTATACCTAACCACATGTGACATCAGGAATGTTGCGTGGGTCCAGCAGTACGTGATTGATCCATTTGATATACCCAAGGGCAAGCCCAAGGGTACTTGGCAAGAGAGGTTTGATAGCTTCGCCCAACGCATGGAATCAGGAAAACCAAGGTCGAACTAGGCTATCAGTTGGCAAGGATACATCGAGGGACAATCGAGTGATCATGCAACAATAGCGCACACAATGCAATAAATGAAAGCACACAATCAAGCGGATGCAATGTGATTGATTTTATTAAACAATAAAGAAATTAATTTAGCCCAATCAAATTAACTGAGTCTAGCCCTCGACATCCCCAGTGGAGTCGCCAAACTGTGAACCCTGGAAAACGACCCACAAGGATTTGGCGGAAAAGAGATAAAAGTATATATGGAATGTGGGTGAAAGACAACAAACAAAAAGGAGTCGCCACCTCATTTTTTAGGGAAAAGAAGAAAACCACAAAAATGTTTTATTTTCAAAACCACAGGACTCCATTAAAGGAAAAGCAAAGTCTTTGAAACCAGAAAATTGGATTCGGGGGCTAAGTTATGACGTGGGAAGGTTCTGGGCAAAAGCCCATAGGCACCCACATCGCTCGAGTTGGTCTCTTAATTTAATTGGGCTAACTTAATATCTTTTCCACTCAAATATCATCATATATCACCACAAGGCAGCATGCATATCATATATTCCATTCAATCATCCATGCATAATCAATCAGACAAAACAAAACAGAAAAAAGAAGAAAAGAAAAGAAAAGCCTAGGATATTTGGATCCTAGAACGGACTTGAGCCTCACGAAGAGCGCCTACGTACCATGCAGCGAAATACATGGATCAAAGTCCACGTAGTTCGAAAAGAATAAGGTTACAACCTAATACAAACCTATGGTAAAAACCCTAGGTTTCTTCATTTGAAAAGGTATCGAATAATCCAAAATTGAAAACTTCCATAAGAGGAAAACTTTGATAAAAACCAGAATTTATTATTGAAGGAAACCTTTGATAAACACCATATGTTCATATTAAGAAGTAACCCTAGGAGGGAGAAGAGAAAAGAAAAAAGAAAGGTGAATTGGGGCACCTTCAAACCCTACTTACCTGAGCGCAAAAGCTCCAAACATTAGCCATTTCAGACCATAGCAGCCCTATTTGCAATAGGACAAGCTTTGTACCTGTTTGCACCCTTACAAGTGCACAAAATCATGCAAAGAAAGCAATACGCAAATCTGGACAGAAACTTGACAAGGCCTAAAATCATCCATCTATCATGCAAATAACAAGAATAATGAATAACTAAGGACTCTAACTCAATCTTACATGCAATGACCCAACTAACATGCATAAAAACCTATGAAAGACACACTAACAAGCATGGGAGACTCTAATAACATCAATAAACATGATAGCAAAGCATATTCTAACCAAAAAGATGTCATTTTATGTAAAATACGAAAATAGACTTTCCTATGGCGAGCTTTCTTAAGCAAAACTATCCTAAGATAATTTCACGTAAAAAAGTCGTTATGGGGAGGTGCAATCAACATATCCTACGTAAAATGTATACCCTAGAACACAATAGAAGTGATCTCATGCTTAAACACATCACAGAAGGCTCTCATGCGAAACCTCACTCAACGAAAAGGATAATTATCCTTAGAAAAGGATAATGTCTCCAAAAAACCTATAAAACATACTACATGAATGCAAACCTAGCATGATTCAACTATATGCAGCATATATAGAATGACTATGATGAGCAACAACTTAAAAAGCTAAGCTAAGTATGCTGTACGAAACTTGTGCGAATTCAGGGTTATCGAAACCCTAATTTCACAACCATGCATTAAAACCTATGAAACAACTCTAAGACATGCTCAAATTATCGTGAGTATCATTCATATAATATATATTAACTAACAGGAGCATTAACACATGATAATTATCACAGCAACCTAAACATGTGAACTATGCATGATTTAAGAGGATAGAAAAGATAATACTTTCAAATCCTTAGTAAACAAGGGATTATCAAGCATATAAAGCCATAAACTATCCTAAAATCATCCATATAACATCATATAAGCATTGAATTCAATCCATAAGAGAAACTATCTCATGCACCATAACTATCCTAGAAGAAGAAGAAGAAGAAGAAGCAGAGAATTCATGTTCAGCATTAAAGGGACAGGCTTACCTCTTGTAGACTCTTCCTTGTCTTCAAACTTCTTGTTTCCTTGCTTGCTTGGGGTTGAAGAGCCTCCTCTTGAAGTCCTTCTATCTCTCCAAACTCATAGCTCCCTCTCTCTCTAAGTGTAAAGTGCAATTCCCCTCCCCCTATGTGCTGAATATCATGTCCTTTATATAGAGAACTGACCCCCTAAACCAATGGCTAAGATTAATTCATTAAACAATGATCCTAGGGCTATTAGAGACTCTCTTGGTGCTCAAACAACTCAAACTTACACACTCCTAAGAGCAAACAAGTTGTTTTGGCGGAGGAAACCGTCAAAAGAGGGAGAGAAGAGTCAGAATTTGACTTGAGGTAGGAGTCTCTCGGGTGACCATCTAGGCCTGGACGGTTAGTCGTCTGGGCTTGGACGGCTGACCGTCCAGCTCCGGACGGTTACCCGAGGGTCCTCCTATTTTCACTCCGATTTTGACTCCCATTTGCTTCAGAAGTCCTAAAATCTTCAAATTAAGTCCGATTTTGACGAAATAAAAGCCAAAACGATCGTGTTTCGAAGGGGAACACATTTTTAAGCATTTTAGGACAAAAATCCTTAACCATGGGTGCATGGTTAGGTTTTACACGGCTGACCGTCCAGCTCCGGACGGTCACCCGAGGGTCCTCCTATTTTCACTCCGATTTTGACTCCCATTTGCTTCAGAAGTCCTAAAATCTTCAAATTAAGTCCGATTTTGACGAAATAAAAGCCAAAACGATCGTGTTTCGAAGGGGAACACATTTTTAAGCATTTTAGGACAAAAATCCTTAACCATGGGTGCATGGTTAGGTTTTACAAAGATGGTTAACCATGGTGCCTCACCGTCGCTAAGCTGGGTTTGTACAGAAGGTCGAACCGAATGCCTTCTCAATCAAAAATTGATCTTTTTAAACATATTTAGGACATAAATAAAGCCCAATTGAAGTTAAATGAGAGAAAATTGATTGGGTCTTATGAGTCAATTTGAGCAAACCAAGAAAGGGTCTTTTAGCCAACCCGAACCATTACGAGCCGAATTGATCTTAAACCATTAGTTCATGAAATTGAACCTATATATAGACTCTATATAACCATATAAACTCAAAGGAATGACTCGGGATTCATTCCAAAGTCAAATGGAAAATATACGGCCTTAAAGACGATTATGCCCTTAAAGTCGCAAAAGTTCTTATTGACCATCGAGATGAACTCCAAATCACTTCAAAATTTATACACATGATATTCAATACCATAGAAACTCAATGCAAAAGACTAGACTCAAAAAGGACTCAAAATCCTACATGAAATGATGTGTCCTAGCTAAGGTGACAAAAATGGGGTGTGACACCTGTCATCAAGTTAGAAGAAAGATTTAGATTCGTTAATGAATCCTTCCATATGTCGAATGCCCAATTTGGAATCTAGCCATGAATTCTATTGTTGGAAAGGTCTAGCGATCCCAATTCCTCTTGGGTTCTTAAGAAATTGGGGAATTCACTTAAGTTGCAGGAAGACAAGCCCAATTCTGAAAATTTGGGCAAGGAAGAATTGACATTGCTATTAGTGATCAATAATAGACTATTAAACGAAAGACCAAGAAACTTTAGATTTTTGAACTTTGAAAATATGTCTATCTCCACAATTCCACTTAAATTATTTGATGAGAGTCCAAGATAAGTAATGTTCATAGGTTGGAAGATTGACCACAGAATTGTACCACTGAGCTGGTTATAACTGAGGTCTAAGGACACCAATGATGGTAGCATAAACAACCAAGATGGAATTGTCCCGTTAAGGGAGTTAAAGGATAAGTCAAGGTCATTTAGATTTAGAAGTTTGTGGGAAGGAATGGGACCTGCTAGCTTACAATTTGACAGGTGTAAAGTGACAAGGTGTGTCAAGTTGACAACAAAGGATGGGAAAGGACCATTAAATTTGATACCCAAGAGAGATAAAAAATGGAGTTGCCTAAGGTTTGACAATGATGGTGGGATCTTACCAATGAAATTGTTATATGAGAGGTCCAAATGAGTGATTTTTGTAAGATTGCCAAAGAATGTTGGAACAGACCCATAGAAGTTGTAGTACGAGAGATCCAGATAACTCAAGGATTATAGATTACCAAAGGATGCTGGAACAAACCCAAAGAAGTTGTAGCCCGAGAGATCCAGATAACTCAAGGATTGTAGATTACCAATCCAATTGGGTACTTCTCCTAAGGAATTTGTCCAAGAGAGATCTAAATAACTTAAGGACTGTAGAACCAAACTCTCGAGGGTATTGCTCCAGTTCACCTTTGGAAAATAACATTTGAGATCTATGTTAATCGATAAGTCAAGCTCCTGTAAGTTTGGTTGGCGAAAATGTTGGGAATCTAACTAGGGAAGAAAACTATAAAGGAGGAATTAAAATTTTCTTACTATTCCCAAACCCATGAATCTGATTATGCATAATACAAAAACATAAACCCTAACTACCAAGAGAGTTGGGAGTACTTACAGTTGATTAATGTCTTCTCCTTTATGCTCCAAGCTTTGTCTTCTCCTTTTGGCTCCAAGCTTTGTCTCCAGACAGCGGTGAATGAGCAGCCCAAGTGTGCTGCCTCCAACGGTATCCACACCTAGCTTGAGCTTGAAGTCCTTTCCTTCTTCTTCCTTGTTGTTGCTAGAGGTGGAGAAGAGAGAGAGAGAGAGAGAGAGAGCCTCCTATGAATTTTGGCCAGCACTTGGAGGAGTGAATGTGATGATGTTATCACATCATAAGAGGCATTAAATAGCCTCCATATAGGGCTGCCCCTAAGGGGGATTCCAAACCCTATAGGGTTTTGTGTAATTACTCTTAATTGCACAATAACCTCTCTAATTTGTATCTTATACAACCTTGGCCCTTAAGAAAAATTCTTTTATTCACTTATGCCCTTTCTCTCATAGACATTCAAGCTTTCTTAACATGATCAGTGTGTGACCCATTGGGTTCACATCATCAAGTAGTAGGTATAGCACATGTTGTGCACAATGGAACACTTTCCATTAAAGGATCTAATTGAAACTCCTTTCAATTCCCTAATTGTTTATAACTCATTTATATCGATTAGGGCTTCTACTAACCATGAGTAACACCTAGCATATGGCTCATGGTGTGGTCCTTAATGAGGTGAATAGTCATTTACAAAGAACCCTTCTGTTATAGTTTATAGGTTACAATTCCATCCTTCCATCAACACAATGTCTCCAATTGAACTAATAGGACATGGAAGTCTGTCAAGTCCCTAGTTCAATTACTTTATACTCATTTATTAATATCAACTCAATGATGAACTTATGGAAACTCCTTTCCATATTCATTCTACCATGGGCCCATGGATTTAATGAGTTATATTCAATAAATGCTATATGAGACATTCACTTCCTTTTTCCTAAGAGTGATGGATTCCTTGTTGATCACTCACATGCCTTCACACACATAGCAGTAGGGCCAATGAACACCCTTACAGACCCCTGAATAGGATTTGCACTTAGTATTATCAAACTTCTAAAGCTACATGCATAAGACAACCATGGTGTCTCAGGTCTAAGGATTACTTGTACCACTATAACAATGAGAAATTAATTGATAGGCAGGTTAAAACTCCATTTAGTTTATCTCATATCTTTGGTCACATTCAGTGTACCTATTCTTATAATAGGCATCCACTTGTTGGTTGTAGTGTCTCCACATAAATAGCTTGAGACTAGCTATCCTCCTATAGAGTTAACCTAACAAGTGCTAGTCCTATGGTTCATTACTGTCCATCATAGTGAACCTTCAACTAGGAATGATTTAGGAGTTTAGTACAGAGATATATTTACAGTCTCAAAATTACAACCCTTTGTAATTTCATATTCTCAACTCTAACTCCATGGACAAATTATATAAATATAAATGATGCATATAAACATAATAGAATAAACCCTTTTATTAAATCAATAATAAATGTAACATATATAAATGAAATAAATTGATTGTTCCTAATCCCTAAACAATCATCTCTATGATTAGCTCTAGGGCATAATCCTAACAGGAAAATGCTACCTGGGAATTTCCCTTGCAAACTGCATTTCCTAAGGTTGAGGGATGTCAAAAAAGAGGGCATATTCTCAAAGGAACCAACTTGTACCAAAGACATGTTTACTCCGCGGAGATTAAGTTGTCTTAATTCGGTAAGGTTTTGAAGCAACTTCTTCAAATTAGACATATCGAGCCTCGACAAACTATCAGAAGCGGATTTCGATCTGTTGTAATTGTAAGAGAGATCAAGTGAAACCAATTTGGATAAGTGGGAGATTTCTAAAAGAACTTGCCCATGAAACACAGAGGAGGAGAGGTTGAGATGCGTTAAACTCGTGAACCAACCAAACTGAGATGAAATTCGAGAGGGATACAAGTTATTTATTGCAAGCGAGGTTGAGGCTTTGGAGGTGAGTAAAGTGAAAAAGGGTGCTGTTGGAATAGATGGTTCCTTGAAGCCAACTGGAACTGAGGTCGAGGCCGATCAGGTGGCCTGTCACTCTATCGCATGTGACACTAGACCATGAGCAGCAATCCGTACCCTCCTCCCCTGAGCATCTTTGGATAAGAAATAGGACAAATTTCATCCTCATAGATGTGAGAAGCAGATTGATTAAAGGAAAAGATGCTTTTGAAGCGAAGCAACGCAAAGCTCTGATCATGAGGGCATAGTTGAGTTGGAGTAGAAGAAGGATTAAACGAGAAAGAAGAAGAAAATTTAACTTGAGGATGGAGGAGACCAGCAAGGAGGTAGAGCATTAACCACCTCATATTTCCTTCAAAATATCGACAAAGTAAAGATATGACACTTTCTTTTGAGAGAAAAACTAAGTAGAGATGGATACTTATAGGCTCCCAAATCAACAAAAATAAAAAATAAAAAATAAAAAATAAATAGTTTTAAGTCTTGCTAAGGTCTAGCCCATCAAATCAATACCATTAGAATTTGAGTCTCTAAATTTAATGACGTTGCAATCAATCTCAACTCAATCTCGATCGTAAAAAATCGTCACTAGCTCTTTTTCCACATAAGACTGGCCGTGAAGACTAAGCCAGAGGACCCTTACATGCCCCCTAGTCAATAAAAAATTGTTTCTAGGTCAAACATGACTATATAGGAACACCTGTCCACGTCAACTCTGCCCTATAGTCTTTGGTTGAGGATCTACAATGCACTTACCTTCGGCATTTGCTTCCACAAAATTATTGATTTAAGTGATCTTTGGTTTAGAATTTTTTGAGTTGAATTTTAAAATTTCCTTGTTTGGTTAAAATTTTTAAAAGTTAGAATCTTTCTTCTTTCTTTATTTTTTTAGTGGGAATTTCCAAATAGAATTTGTAACTTTCAATTCCATTTACCTAGATGGAATTTCTATATATAATTTTACCCCATCAAATCTCAAGTTAAAGTTTTAATAAGAATTTTAAAAATTCCTAGTTAAGTCAACCAAAAAAAGAATTTGGTTTTAAGAAGTTGACAAATTTCAGTTTAAACACAAATTTCACTTAAAAATTATTTATTCCGAAATTATGTACATAAGACTACACTTGGAAAATTGGAACATCCTCCATTTACTCAGCTATATAAAAATAAATGATTTGACGTACTAGTGAACCTTCCCCTCTACAATTCAATTTTGTTGCTTCTTTAACAAATTGTAATATTTGGAAATTTTGGGGATAGCATCTCAATGGGCTACATGCTATTTCAATCAGAATCTCCCTACATCTCTTAAAAAAATTGATGCATCGAATTGTGAAGTTCACGAGTTTTGTTGCAGTACGTATACAAAAGATTACTTTACTAGGAAGAGGGGATCAAAATTTTCTTGCAGAGGAGCAACATCTGTCAGTTTTTTTTTATTTTTTTAGCTTTTCTTAAATTTTCAAAAATGAACTTTATTGGTGCTGATAATTTTTTTTTTTATTTAGAATTTTTAAATTTATTTGCAAACGACTTAATGCTAGTAAGAAGATAAGCCAGCGGATCATTCGTTTTTTTTTTTTTCGCTTTTTCTTTTTCGTTTTATTTTTTCCTATACAGTCAAGATCCATTCACCTTAGATGGCACATTTTTCACAAAAGTACACATGAATACATGATGCACTCTCACGCACAGTATTCCAGTTAAAATCAAGTCTGTTTGCGTGAGGAAGGGGTTGAACATAATTGATTGATGTGGAAGCGGTACTATCACTTTACCATTTTGCGTGGAAGACTTTGGCTTGTAGACCTAGTCTGTTTATGTTTGAGCGTGACGAGGGGTTAACATTCGCATCCATCCAAGACCTAGAATTATAATGATGTTCACAAATACATAATAAACATGATAGATGTATCGGGATCTATAATCATAAATCTTTTTTTTTTTAATAACCTTTTTGAAAACCCCTTCAATTTGATAGAAAAAAGTTTCTCCCTCTTCTTACTTCAGACATATGGAAAAATAATAACTCCTTTTATAGGTAGAGTGAGAACCAGTTTCCTAGTATTATGGTGACTCTCCTTACTCATCAAAGTAGAAGTAATATTAGGAAACTACTTCTTTATTGACTAATCACATAATATGTATATTTAAGGATATTATTAAACCTAAAATATTTTACCATATGTGCCAAAATCATGTGAGCGTTTGGATGTCCAATTTGAAATTAAATAATTCAAGAAATTTTACATAGTATTGAAGGCACATTCTATCATCTTGAATTAACAAATTTAAGAAAATGATGCTTATCATCACAAATAAGAATGGCAATTCAAAATGATGACATTTCATAAATTCCTTAAAATTGATTCTACAATATTAACTATAATGATAATTCTAACATTTTAAAATATTCTAATTCAAAGTGATGGATTTATACGTTCAATCCTATGTAAAATTTTTTAAAATTATTTAATTTCGAATTTGACAACCAAACTAACTCTTAATGATTTAATTAAAATTAAAATTAAATCTTACAATTCATACACATTAGGTGAGGAGCACTATAATATAGCACCAATAAGACATATGGTAATGGACCTCTTGTGAATAGTTGGGAGGTTATTTTTGTCAATTAACTCATTTGACGTTAGATGATGTAACTAATAGATGTTAATAACATTTCCCAATCATTCTTACCTCATTTCTTCTTCTTTCTTTTTACCTTCTTTTACTCCTTTTCTTCTTACCGTAAATTGTTAGGTCATGCCCCTCTCTTCACGAATTCTTTAATTAATTGATAATGAGACCCAGACAACGGTCTCTCTTTCAACATTTTTATTTTTATTTTTTTGTTTTAAGCAAGACTAGCATGTGAGAATCTCCATATTCCATGACTTCCATCGGTTGGTTCCATGCAGCATGCAGGACTTAGGTCCTATTTAGATAGTTCAAAATCACTTTTGAAACCTAAAATCACTTTTATACCTGGTTGGAAAAATAAATTACAATTACTTCTAAGTTCTAAAAGTGATTCTATAATAAGCAGACTACCCCAGCTTCTAATCAAAATCAATGCGTCAACAGAGGATTTTAACAACTTTTTATATTTTCAAAACTATCCTTAATGCTTGAGTGTGGAAACAATTTTTTCCACCCATATCTTTTAACAAAAAGATAATAGCTGCACCTTAGACTCAAGTCCTCTCCTCTCCTATGGCTATGCTCCTCTCTCCTGACGACATCAATGTGTTGATAACTTCAACTAACTTTGATCTGTAGGATCCTAATTTAAACTTCAAATCTTTCTTTTTTTTTTCTCCCTTCCTATATTCATTGATTTATACTTGTTGGAATTTTTTCAAGAATTGATTCCATTTTATTTGGATTTGTAAAATTTTTTTTAAAAAAAAATCAATTCATGCTCTTTTTTTTTTCTTGGTTTTAAATGTAAAAAAATATATATAAAAAAATAAAATGTAAACAAAATCCTTAGTAATACACCTTTGTAGGATTGGTTGAGCGGTCAAGTCTTGTGTGTGTTTTCCAGAGATTATCGTTTTGACACCTCACCACTCTTGTTGTTTGTGTGGGTATGAGATATCTCACCTTAGCTATTAGGGGAATAGTTTAAGCTCAAATTTTTTTTTTGGATACGAGGATGAATCCCCTCAACCTGTCCTCCACGACATAAGCTCAAATTTCAATAAAGGTATGGCCTAAGATACCCCAATCATTAATATTAAAAATATTTAAATAAATAAATAACAACTACTAACCAAATAGAGTTTTTTTAAAAAAAAAATGATATTATTATAAGGGACAGTATAACAACTTTAGCAAATGTTTTTCCTAAATAGACAAAAAATCACTTGCAGCTCTAATAATACTTTTGTAATACACGTAACTTCTAATTTTCTTCTGCTTTTTCCTAAAAACAAAAGTTATGGTTTTTCCAAATAAGACCTTAATGCTAGTAAGAAGATAAGCCAACGGATCACTCCCTTTATTATTATTATTATTGTTTTTTTTTTCCCCCTAGATAGTCAAGATCCACCTAGAAGGTACATTTTTCACAAAGGTTCGCATCATGCACTCTCACGCACAGTATTCCAAAATCAAGTCTGTTTGCGTGAGGAGGGGATTAAACATAATTGATTGATGTGGAACCGGCACCACCACATTTCCATTCTATGTGGATGACTTTATCTTGTAGACTAAAGTCTATGTTTATGTTTGAGCGTGAGGAGGGGGTTAACAATCGCATCAATTCAAAACCTAGAACTATCATGATTTTCACAAATACATAAAGTGGAAATTAAATAAACATAATAGACGTATCCGGATTCATAATCGTAAACCTGACGTGATCAATCTTCTCTTCTCCTCCTGAATAAACCTTCTGAAAAACCTTTCAACTTGAAGGAAAAAGATTTCTCCTTCTTGATCCTTTTCTTGCGTTATACAGAAAATTGATTGATGGTAAAATAATAACGTCTTCTATAGGTAGGGGGAGGACTAGTTTCCTAGGATTAAAATTGTTCCATTTACCCATCAAAGTAGGAGTAATATTAGGAAAATACTTCTCTATTAACCAATCACATAATATGTATATTTAAGGATACTATTACACCTAAAACATTTTACTATATGTGCCAAAATCATGTGGGCCACTTGATGATTTAATTAAAATTCAAATTAAATCTTACATTCTCTCACTTGGCCCATATGATAACTTATGTTAAGGTCTAATAATGTTAACATTTAGAGTGCAATAAAACGTATCCAACCTTACTTTAATTTATAAAAATTATCGATCATTAAGAATATCAGAACCAACAATAGAGACATTCCTACACAAATTGAAACTTTTATTCCCAAATTTTAAAAGTAACCATCATGATCAAGCTTAAAGAAGGAAACAAAATTTCTTGAAATATAAAAAACATAAAATGTCTGAGATAAATCAAAGTGATAACTAGTATTTAAACATAAACGATTAAGTTCCAATAGCTTCAAAAAGAGCTTTAACCCGATTTTCATGAAATAAAACATTTTCATTTAGATTTATGGTGTGGGTCATAAGAAATTACTACATCGTATTAGAAACATAAGTAGTAGCCTTAGAGTCTTAAGTTAAGTTGTCATATTTCTCATCACAAGGGTACACTACTTATGTATCCCACGCATACCATCAAACGTTATGGTGGTAAGATTAATCATTAGTGTCTCCATAAGAGACTAGTTAATGGTTCAGAAACGTTCTTTCATATTAATAAGGAATTCTATAATATTATCATTATTTGGATGTATAAACTTGATGTTATTCGTTATAGTCATCCACATAAATATAATGTCAGCCTTGTTCAATATTTCCATATTTTTTGAAAATCTTTATCTTTCACACTGCTTGTATCCATAAGAGCATGCGGTTTTTTAAATTCAAGTACTATATCAAGATCCAGTACACTGAGGTGAAACTGAACCTATTCTTTCTAATCTGAAAAATTTATTCTATTCAATATCGAGACAAACAAAGCATGCGAATGTAGCGTAATTGGAATTGACATCACAATAAAATTCAGCTCACTATATTAAGACTTTGAGTTTTCAGTAGTTGGACAATAATGACAAAATAAAACACATGTTCAAACAATTAACAATAAATAGTGTTACCATGATCCTACCTTTGGGTTACTTTTATGATAAACTATTAACAATTATGGTGATTCCATTTCACCTAATAGGATTAATTAATAAGATATTTACAATTAAGTAGGTCCATTACCTTTGGGTATTCTTTCCATCTCAACCACGAACACCCACCAATATCCTATTCCAATTCACTAGTCCCTCAAAAGTGGTGCACCTTTGGGCCAGCCTAATATTCTTGTGATTAAAGAATTGTAATTCGCAAGGTCATTAATATTATTAACATCAGGGAATAGGTATGAAATTTCAATAATTTGATTTGATATCTATGTGTCATTCCAATCGAGCCACTTTGGCAATCATTGAACCATATCATAATATAGATTCAAAATCAAAATAATAACTTAATAATAACTTTGCACAAACATTAGTTCAACAAATATATATATATATATATATATATATATATATATATATATATATATATATATATATATATATATATATATAAACAATAGTGCCAAAATAATTGTTGAGATAAAGAGTACACATAAAGATATAAGTATTCAATTATTAACCCACATTAACATGCTGACATAAAATCATTTTGCTATTAATAAGCCTTACATCACGTCTAATACATGTAATTATGTCAACTGGAATTATATCACATAAATTGAACTTAATCAGAAAAATATAATTTTGTCTTACACATGTAAATCTCATAAATTGGAAACAAATGAAGATTTTGGCCATAGGAACATAACACGGTCTCATAAGTATGGTCACATCATAAATCCATAACATAATTCCAAAATTTTGAGATACACATATATACCAATAAAATATATATAGCTTTCACCCACAAAAGTGGTATGTAGGAGCATACACTATTGTAAAAGACTATATGTGACTTAATTTTGAAACTGAGAACATATACATTAAAGTCTTCTTAAAACATGGATTTTACAACTTCAAAGCACATGGCCAGTCCCACCTAAAATCAATACTTACTTCAAACCGTGCATAAATGCCATGAACGTGATCATTAGATTGCTATCAAGTATATACCCATGGTTATTACATATTTCCTCCGTCCCACAAAGATAGGCCATATTTGCTATTTTTTTTGTCTAAAAATGTTTGTCCATTTTGAAAAGTCAAATCATAATTTTTTTAAACTTCCTATACTACTCTTTGTTATTTCAATAATTACTTTAAACACAAAACCCAATAAAAGTAGGGGAGGGTAATTTTGAAAAAAAAAAAAAAAAGAGTTTAATACAGGACAAGTCAATGAAATGATGTTTTTTCTTAAACTGTGTGTTTTGTCAAATATGGCCTATCTTCATGGGACGAAGGGAGTACACATCTGCCATCAATACAAAAATAGTAACAAATGATGAATCACCGAGGCGCTGACCATGGAGAATTTACAAAAATCCGGCCAATACTTCAACAAATTATATATTTAATCGGAAAATCATGATATTCTTAAACACAGGCTCTGATACCACATGTAAGATTTCTTTAATATTGCTAGATTATTAACAATCGCATCAATTCAAGACCCAAAACTATCATGATTTTCACAAATATATAAAACGGAAATTAAATAAATATAATAGACGTAGTCGGATCCATAATCGCAAACCTGACGTAATCGATCTTCTCTCTTCTTTTGAATAGCCCTTCTGAAAAACAACTTGATGGAAAAAGATTTCTCCCTCTTGACCCTTTTCTTACATTAAACAGATAATTGATTGATGGGGAAACATCTAACGCCCTTTTATAGGTAGAGTGAGGACTAGTTTCCTAGAGTTATCATAATTCCACTTATCCATCAAAGTAGGAGTAATATTAAGAAACTACTTCTCTATTGACCAATCACATAATAGGTATATTTATATTTAAAGATACTATTAAACCTAAAACATTTTACCATATGAGCCAAAATCATGTAGGCCACTTAATTATTTAATTAAAATTCAAAATTAATCTTACAATCCATACACATTGGGTGAGTCATTGATTCATTGCTAGTAACGTATCTTGGCAACGCTATACCTAACATGCACTATAAAACAGCACCATATAGATATATGGCAATGGACCCTTGTGAATAGCTTGGAGGTTATTTTTGTCAATTAACTCATTTGACATAGATGATGTAATTAGTAGATGTCTATAACATTTCCCAATCATTCTTACCTCCTTTCTTCTTCTTTCTTTTTACCTTCTTCTACTCTTTTCTTCTTACTGTAAATTGTTAGGTCGTGCCCCTCTCTTCACGAATTCTTTATTTCAATGATAATGAGACCCACACAATACTCACTCTTTCAACATTTATATTTATTTATTTATTTTTGTTTTAAGCAAGACTAGCATGTCTTGCTTAAAACATAATTGGTTAAGCATCATGCACTCTCACGCACAGTATTCCAAAATCAAGTCTGTTTACGTAAGGAGGGGGTTAAACATAATTGATTGATGTGGATGACTTTGGCTTGTAGACTAGAGTCTATGATTATGAATGAGCGTGAGGAGGGGGTTAAACATAATTGTTGTACGTAGATTGAAGTCTGTGTTTGATGGTGATTTTTGTCTCCAAAGTCCAGTGGTTGGTCGGGCTCACTTTTCTTCAGTTATAGCTGGGAGTGTTACTCACTCAATGGTTTATCTGTAGTTGGTTCATGTACTTTGTTAGTTTGGCTGATCACGAAAAATAGATAGTAACCATGATAAAAGACATTATTGGATATGTTTAAAAATTAACATTATATAAGTCAAATTCGGGTTGGATTTGGTTGCCCGACCCCTCAGCGCATTCCCAATCCAAATTAAAATCGGGTTAGAATTTTCCAATCCAAACCCAACCTAATATATGGAAAACTACTTCTCAACCTTGTCCATTGACCAGTTGAATTCAAGTAGGGTACGCCCAACCCGCCCAAATTACAGCCCTATATGGCTATATGTATATCAGTTACACTTGGTAATTTGGAACGTCCTCCATTTATTAAGCTATATAAAAATTAATGATTTGACTAGTGAACCTTCTCCTCTAGAATTCAGTTTTATTTCTTTTTTAACAAATTGCTAGGAAATTTTGGGGATAACATCTAAATTGGCCACATGCTATTTTAATTCGAATCCCTACATCTCTTTAAAAAATTGATGCATCGAATTGTGAAGTTCACGAGTTTTGGTGCAGTACATATACAAAGGATTACTTTACCAGGAAGAGAGGATCAAAATTTTCATGCAGAGGAGCAACATATGTCATTTTTTATTTTTTTGTTTTTCTTAAATTTTAAAAATGAATTTTATTACTGCTGATGATTTTTTTTTTTTCTTTTTAAAAACTTTAAATTTATTTGCTTACTACTTAACAAGGTCGAGATCCACGATGATGTTATTAGTTATGATTATAAAATATTATATGCAATTCATACACATCGGGTGAGTTATTAATTCATTGCTAGTAACGTATCTGGACAATGCCATACGTAGCATTATAATACAGCATCATATAGATATAAGACAATGGACCTCTTGTAAATAGATTGGAGGTTATTTTTGTCAATTAACTCATTTGACTTTAAATGATGTAACTAATAGACGTTTATAACATTTCCCAATCATTCTCACCTCCTTTCTTCTTCTTTCATTTTACCTTCTTTTACTCTTTTTCTTCGTACTGTAAATTGTTAGGCCATGCCCCTCTCTTCACGAATTCTTATTAATATTTTTTATACTTTATTTTCGTAACAAAGTAGAACTATTAAGCAAGAAAAAGGGATTTACCATACAGTATGAAATCAAAATTGACCAAACTTATCCTCAACTGGCCAAATTTTCAATTTTGCCAAACAGCTCCATAGATTAGGCTGTGCATGTTACAATTTGCTATTCATTTTAGGTTCTGCAACTTTTCTTCTTTGATCTTTTGCTAGACACTTTTTTTTTTTTTTTTTTTGGGAAAAATTTTATCCCAATATAATATTAATTGGGATTAAAAGGAACAAAAGAATGAAATGAAAATTAAGGAAAGTCTGGTCTTGGTGGCTAATAACACACCACAATCTAGCTCACAATTAAATAATGAAAGTATAAAAAATAATCAATCAATGAACAAATCTTTGGAATGGCAAACCCATTGGCAACAAAACCTGGATCCGAAGACCACCACAAATCATAGGGGTTGATGCTAGATGCATGCATCAAACCACTTTCATGCAGAAAATATGGATCCTCGATCATTTTTGTTCCATTGTTTTTGGTAGGGGTGCAACATGATTCTAGTAGACCTGAGGACTGGACCAATTCGATCAATTCGGTTTGGGTCCGGTCCAAACAATAACTGGTCCAGTTCCAGTTTAAAATGTAAGAAATTGATGTAGAAAAAAACTACAAAGCGGAACATAATGATAAACAAAAATCATAATACAATTCCTTAAAGCCCATGAATCTAATTGTGGCTCATACAAAACATAAAACTCTAATTAAAAAAAAAGTTAAGAGTACTTACAGTTGATTCAAGTCTTCAAACTCCAAGCTTTGAATTTCTAGACAACAATGAATAATCCTTGAACAAGCAGTTACGAGCAGCATAAGTCCACTACCTCCACAGTATCCACACCAAGTGAAACCTTTCAAGTTGTCTTCTAGTTCTCCTTAGGAATTGCTAGAGAAGCAGAATAAGAAGAGAGAGAGAGAGGCTTCTCTAATGTTCAACCAAGGGGAGAGAGTGGAGTGATTCTAATGTCTATGGCATATGCTAGTGTGCCTTATATAGGCACCATAAGGGCCGCCCATAAGGGGGGAAATCCCACCTTGTGTGGGATTTACAACTTCTTGAAATTTCACATTAACCCCTCCTATTTACATCCAATGTAAGTATGGCTCTTAAGAACTTTTCTGAATTCACTCTTGCCCTTTCTCTTATAACTTTAAAATCCTTCTTCATTGATGTGTGACCCATTGGGTTTACAACATCTAGTAATAGGAAATGGTATTCAATGTCACATGGAGTGCCCAATGGAACACTTTCCATTAAGGGTTTAATTGGAACACTTTCCAATTCCCTAATTGATTATAACTCACTTATATTAATTAGGGCTCTACTAATCATGAATAACATCTAGCAATGGCTCATGGTGTGAGCCTAAATGAAGTGAATAATTATCGACTTCAATTACAACTTAAGGTTACAATTATATCCTTTCATCATATACAATGTCTCTGATCAAACTAATAGGACATGGAAGTTTGTCAAGTCCTTAATTCAATGCATTTATGAATCTACCCAAAATATCAACTCATAAAATGCACCATGAAAACCGTTTTTCCTGATCATCATCATATTGTGGCCACAGATTCACATAAGTTACATTTATGAGTGTTCATATGAGAACATTCTCTCCCTTTTACTAGAAGTAATGGATCATTTATTGATCACATAAATGCCTTCACACATGTAACAGTAGAGCTAATGAACACCCTTGCAAACCCCCATAGGGATAAACACTTAGTGCTATCAAACTTCTAAAACTCCATGCATAAGACAACTATGGTGCCTTAGGTCTAAAGATTACTTGTACCACTGCAACTATGAGAAACTAATTGATAGACAAGTAAAACTCTATTCAGTTGATCTCATGAATTTGGTCACATTCAGTATACTTGTTTATTTATGCAACAAGCACCCACATGTTGGTTATAGTGTCTTCACACAAATAGCTCAGAGACTAACTATCCTCCCAAAGAGCTAACCTAACATGTGCTAATCCTATGGTTCATTATTGTCCATCACAGTGAACCTTCAACTAGGAATGATTTAAAAATTTAGTATAAAGATATATATATATAGTCTCATAATCACAACACCTTATGATTTCATATTATCAATTCTAACTCTATGAACATATCATGTAAATATAAAGAATAGAACAAACATGATAAAAAAGCCCTTTTATTAAATTAATGATAAATGTGACATCCTAATATAAATGAAATCCTATGATTATTCGTTATCCCTAAAGCATCATCTCTATGATTGCCTGTAGGGCATACAACTAACATAAAATTTATAAAAACCGATCATTTCGGTCCAATCCACGGTTTAGGGGGTTTTAGAATCGAATCGAATTCCCGAATTCCGAAAAAAAAAAAAATATATATATATATATATATATATATATATATATATATCTGTTAATATTAATTTATTATATTCTATATATAAGTATTATCATTGAATAATGATACTTATTCATTGAATAATAATGTTTATTCACTAAATTTCTTACCTTTTACCAAACAACAAATAAATAAATAAACCCGAGAATCAGACCCTTTTTCTAGTCCAGTCCAATGCTACTTCTAGTCCAGTTCCGATTTAGATTTTGAAGGACCAAATTAGTTTGGCCCGATCCATATATCCCTTGGCCTGGATCGAGTTACAATCCTAGTTTTTGTTGCATTGTTTCATAGCCTGCTTAGCAATAGCTTTAACCAACTTCACCACGGATCAATCTACTCTCCTTTCTTTCAAAGCCCACAATACTTTTGACCCTTGCAATATCCTAATTATGTATAATTGGTCCACTATTACCCCTTGCAAAAACCGAATTAGTGTCACTTGTGGTGCTCGCCACCAAAGAGTCATAGCCTTGAATCTGTTCGACATGGACCTTATTGGCACCATCTCTCCCCACCTTGGCATGGCAAATGTGGCACAAATTAAACAATTGGAGCAGGTATTTTGGAAAATAGCGTTTTGATATTGCAATGCAAAACATGTCACTGGCATGGCAAATTTGGCATGTGCTGTTGGAGTTGGTCTAACTATTTTTAAGTATTTCATGTGTGGCATGCTTAACTGATTTATGTTAATCAAATAATTCTACAATTCTTACATGAGAAGCTCGTTAGACATGTTGCTTACATATGTTGTTTATTGTACCTTAATAGCACAATGTGACTGAACCCCTTTTTTTTTTTTTTTTTTTTTTTAAAGAGAAACCAATTGGATCAAAGAGAGCCTCAAAATCCCAACTAGGTTGGCACCCTAAAAACTCAAAATCATGAAGTTGGCTCGAAAAAATCCATAGAATCCTTTCGAAAGGTTGATCTTTTGTCGACTGGAAGCATAAGCCCTTACCAATCCCTCACCGTTTTCTATGCATGCATCAATTGCTTATCGGTAAAGAGTAGTGCTCTCTCTCACAAACATCTGGTTGTGATGAGTGCAAAACCAGCCCAAGATGAGATTGACGACTCACCCAAATCCTTGCTGTCATGGATGCAAGAAACCCATCAATGATGCAGCTGTTACTGTGTTGGCAATTAGTCTCATTGCATTTAAGAAAATCAGAAGGTATAGTTGGGTCTCGCTTCACAATCCCGCAAAAATCATTAGGGCCGTTTTTAAAATGAGTTCACAGCCGATCTTACCAATGTCTTGCCCTCCTTCAGGGATAGTAAAAAAACTGGTTCAGCCCATAAGCTTTCCATTCTCCTGAATACAATATGAAATAAAAGAGGAAAGACACACAGCAAGTGAGTACTGAAAAGACTAACTTTCTCTTTCATTCAAACCTTTAAAGGCAAAACAAGCTGAGTGTTTGAGGGATATTACAATCTGGTTTTGGAATCTTGGCCATGGCTTCCTAAGATTGAGTACTGTCTCTCCTAACTGTGAAAACTGGACAAAATGGGGAACCAGCCTGTTATCTGAGAGACAAACAAACACATCAGAGAACCCAATTAAAATACGGAGGAAGACTGAAAACACTTGAGACAAAAATAAGCAGTTGAGTCCTAAGTCTCTGTTTGATTTCTGTTAAACAGAAGAAAAAGAAAGGAAAAGGAAATTTGAACTAATATTCTCCGAAGGTAAGATTACCAGGGCCAACACTGAGTAATGGCCTTGAGTTAGCAGGTGCACTCTGCAAGGAATTCAAACTAGCAGTCACATCCAAGGGAATTAAGGTGATTATTGGTAAGGGAAAGATGGTTATTTATGTCAAGTGGACCATTTATCAAAGGTGTGGGTTCCAATCCTCGAATTCTATTAATTACCGATGGACACCCTGAGATACATGGTTTTGAATCATGACTCATCGTTCTATTCCAAGGCAATATACCAGTTAACTATTCTTTGAGAAGCAAATCAGTTTCTTTTAAAGGATTTTTTACACAACCAAAGCCAATTCCATCCTTAGCTTGTTCGACCTTAAAGGGAAAAATGTCAAATCCAGCACTGATAGTGAATTCCCCTAACTGTATTATTGGAAAGCTGCTTAAATTGCTTGACATTTCACCTTAAGTGTGCATGCACGGACTTCATATATACTAATTTATCTGTAATACTACATCAGTTAAACTAGTTTATCCTGTATCAATCTGTCCTACCATAGAAATCAGTTGAGAGGTCTTTGGTGTCTCCCTATTTCGTTTTTTCCTTTTTAATTACCAAAATCACCCATACCATTGCTTGATAACCAAAAAAATCAAAGGAAAAAAAATTAATAGTAAATGTCTAAATTGAAGTGGAAAAACTGCTCCACCCACTCCCATGTTTTGTCAGTTCTCAATAATCGTTTGCAAACTAACCTCTCACATACATAAGAATTAAGGTTAAAGAGAACACAACACTTGTAGGTTCAAATGTTTAATATATCACAATAAGCTCCCGATAGTATAACATCGTTGTATTTAAATCTACATCATAAAGCCCATTTCAGTGTTGACTATCTTCCCTTAAACCATGAACTGATAAACATGAAATCAGATAAATGCAGATAACACAAAACATGTAAAATCTACTTCATACTTTAGATGTGTGTGTATTGGAGCCTATGGAAAAAGGCTCGTACTGTTCAAATCTACCATTGAAATTAAAATCCTATAAGTGAAATGACATCCTAGTTGCAATTTTAGGAGCCTACTACTTATTGCTTCATCAAATCTGTGGTTTCCAGAAACAGAATGAAGAAAGAGATATTCAAGAATGCAGAATCCAATTATTGGTCTTCTGTTCCAAAACCATTTAAAGAGATACTAATATTTTATCAATATACTTTTCAATATTGTCCCCCACACATCATCAGTATACCAAAAATATCTTAAAAACTTCTACAAAAACCCTGCAACCCTATAATGTACTTCAGAGACCCAATCCACAGAAACAAAAACCAATAAGTAAAAGCACTCCTAAATTCAGCAGAGTATGCAGACCAGAACAATGCCCTCTCTATTGGCAAGAACAAGTATATTAGCTAGTACAAGAACGGCAATTCAATCACATATATAGTACAGAACAATATATCATGACCAGATCAAATCATTGGATGAAGAACAAAAGAGTCAAAATTGAAATCAAACTAAAAAATAATCAATACCCAGATCAAAAAATCACAAAACCCACAAGATTAAGGAAAAAACTACTACCCCAATCAAAATTGAAACAGGAAAGGGAAAAATTACAGAAGATCAACAATGAAAAAAAAAAAAAAATTAATACTGAGATCGATGGATAACAAAACCCTAGAAACAATATTAGAAAAGAAAAACACATGCTATAATCTGAATCTGAACACAACACATGCAACAATCAAGATTACCTCACAACACTAGAAACAATATTAGAAAAAGTAGCAGTACCAGAAGTTTTAAGCTGATCGATCGACCTCATTGTATTGCCTACTTGAGGGCATGTCTCAAGGAAGTAGTCATATTTAAGTGCCGTTTTTCTTGTCTCTCTTCCAACAAGACACCCTCTCAAACCAAAAGAACCAAGTAAACATAGTAAGGGATTAAGAAGGGGAGAAAGATTATATTTCCTCTCGACTCTCAAATATCACACCGCTCTGCTTCTACATCTACAACAAGTTCAGAATCCATCCGAGTATATGAATCAAATTCAAGTAGTTGACTTCACGGTGAGAGATTGGTTGATCGAATTCGCATATAGAAAAGAAAAACTACGCTTTCACACAAGGTGTAGAGCTACTGATATATTGATATTGAGATTCTTCTAGTCTTTGTAGGGTGACTTACCGGAAAACCAAGAAAAGACAACACTTAAGTATGGCCGCAGCCGTGAGAGAGAGAGAGAGCGCGAACCAGTGAAGATTGAAGGCAGGGTTTGGAGCAATATATAGGGAATGGTTTTAATCTTCCTTGCCAAGCACCGTTTTCGAAAGCCCATCGATAAAAATAAATAAATAAAAAGTACTCTGCTGTTTTTGGAAACAAACGAGTTCTAACAAGGAAAATTGGAAAATTATAGTTTAAGCCCTAAACTTTGAGTAAAAATCACCTTTCACCCCTTATTTAGTTATTTTTAAAATTAGATAAATATCCTTTAAACTTTCGAAAATATAATTTGGACCAATGCCACTAACGGAATATGCAAAAGTATGAATTTCCCTTGAGATATTTTAAATTGATGACCTAAATATATATGAGGAGGGATCCATTAACATTTGATATAAAACATTTTATTCTTACATCTCTCAATATCTTTTTGTAGGATTGATATTTTTCAAAACAACCCTTGCGTTGGATGCTTCTCTTATGGAGATCATGCACACCAAATTTCATACTAATTCGAATACTCATAAGCATTTAATGTAAAAATTCACTTTTCTTTTGTGAATAAAACTATAATTTAGGCCACTTTATTGATGTACTAGTTCCTAATCTTCCATCAATTTGAAATTTAGCGTGCATGATCTCCATGAGAGGAGTTCCATCCAATGGTTGGTTTTGAAAAATATCGATCCTACAAAATATTTTCAGGTGTAAGAGTAAAATTTTTTACACCAGGTGTAAACGGATTCCTCCCACTATATATCTGACGAGGGTCAGATGAGCACTTGATGATATAACTTATATCAGTCCCATATAGGGGTTGTATCTCGTTCATTAGTGGCTTAAGGTGGTACATTGGATGGAGTATGTATAACCCGTAATACATGATGCTAATATAAGTTAAATTAACACATGCACACCTTACCAGAACTATATATATGTAGTCCCATTAATATCAGGTTTACCTGATGTAACTTTGCATCACGTGCACTTTATAATTCTTATATGTGACTCGTATTTTAAGAAATTAGCTATTGGATCAGATAGCCTTCCCATGTAGGTGATTCGTGCCAAAAAATCAAGTTGATTTGAGATTAAGAGTTGCTTTATCCAAAACTTGTATTTTCTAATCGTCAACAATCTCTCATTTATGGACATTTTGGATGAAGCAGCTCTTAACCATGAATCAACTTATTTTTGGCATGAATCACCTGTGTATGAAGCAAATCTAATCCAATGGTTAGTTTCGTAAAATATAAACCATTAAATAAAATTTTGGAGTGCAACTGGTAGTAGTTAATATAAGATGCATCAGGTGCACATAATAATAGAAGAACTATATATATCTATATATATATATATATATACAACCACTATAGGAGTTCGTAGATATCAACTCTTGCGATAAAATTTTGTCCCAAAATCCTATTTTCCAAAATTTGACCAATTCTGTCTTAAGACTTCAATTCCAATCAAGGTAATTAGTAAGGATAGAATTTGAAATCCAATCCTTAATTCTTACCATGCAAATCTCATGAATAAATGCCTCATCTAGCACATGCATAATGAAATTTAGGGGAAATTGGCGATTAGTCCATAATTAGGTAAAATATTAGCAATTACTCAAGCAAGAGTTTTTTTAACTCAATTAGTCAATAAAATGAAACTTATTTAGCAATTAGTCACCTTTAAACAAAAAAAAAAAAAAAAAAAAAAAAAAAAAAAAAAAATCGCTGGTTCACCTTTATTATTACCAAGGGCACTCCCTTTTTTGTTACTGAGAGCACCTTATATAACTAACTTGGTTTTTTAGTGTTCCAATTTTTATAAACTTATAACTTTCAACATACATATCCTTTTTTTTTTTTTTAAATGATATTTTTGGAACCTACTTGTCGACATCATCGAAACAAAATTCATTTTGATTAGGTAATTATTAAAAAAATTGAAACCGTAAAATTTTACTACTTTGTAAAACTATAAAAGTTTACTACTATAGCATGATCAACTTCGCAAAACTATAAAATTTTATTATTTGATATGGTCTAATATAATACTTCATAAAACTATAAAGTTATACTATTTGTTTAAAAAAAAGGCACTAAAGAATACTTTTTACTCTTCTAATAATTTTACTCTTTTAATAATTTTTATTCGTTTTTTTTAATAATTATATTTTTTTATAGTTTTTATTTATTTTTTAAAGTAATATTATTTTAATAGGGGGATTTTTTTTTTAAATTTGTAAATAAATTTACTTTTCTAAGAGTTGAAATATTTAAGTTAGGTGGTTGCCTTCCTTGCACAACCCCCCACCTTCTTCCATGCTACTGCCGACAGGGTACATGGCCGACTAAGCCAATAGCAAACAGCGAATCGGTCCACCAGCTATCTATAGAGGTTTTCTACAACGATGGGCTTGAGGGTTAAGATGGTAATCGAAAGGCAAAGGCTTGTCTCATCTGAAGGTCTTCTACGATAGTGGCAACGGGCTGCTATTACTCATATCGAGCTTGTGTGGTTCACTAGATGAAGGCTAGGCTTGATGGTTCTCAATGAGAACTCACAAGCAGAGAGATGATGTCACAACACGATGGTGATGGAACTTGGGTGTTAAGGTTTACATTGTATCGCTAGAAATGATACATCTATAACAGTGGTGGCTAGTTTCTTCGATTAGGGCTTGATGTGCGATGGTGGTTAAGGGAAGTGGTTGGGGCTCACAATGGTTGGCTTGAACCATGGGTCTACTATGAGATTTTTGCAAGTGGTTCTGTGCGGCTCGCTGATGGTGGATGGAGCACCTAGTCTATTAGAGTAAGTTGTTATGCTTGGAAGTGATAGGATTTTTAGAGGGAACTTACTGGTGTGCTTTCATTGCTTTCTGATTTGGTATAGGGAAAGAGATAAAATTAAAGGAAGGTATTTTGGTTTCAAACAGGCTAAATCGAGTATTTGAGTTTTAAAAAAAAGTTGGGTAACTAATTGACAAATAAGTCTTATATTCATGTACCAAAAACAAATATGGGTAAATTGCACTTAAGGGTCCAGAGTTTGGACTAGGTTTCACTTAAGGGTCCAAAATTTAAATTGCGTCAATTTAGTACCCAATATCAGTGTTGACCAAAATTAGAGACAGCTATTAACGGCATCCCTAAAATGACTTTAATGCCCCAAAAAAAAATGACATTGTTTTCTCTCTACTCTCGTCTCTGTTCTCTTTCCTCTCTTCCCTCTTCTTTTCTTTCCTTCATCTGGTCCAAAAGAAGACTCCATTTTATCCGGCCATGGGGAGGGCTCCTACCGGCTTTGGATCTGATGGTGAACATCTTCAAATCTAGAGGTGGTCAGCTTATCGCCGGTGAACTTGTTGTCAAAATGATCGTTGGGAGGGTTTTCTTTTTCTTTTTTTTCTTTTAACATCTGGTTGGGGTGAGAAAGGTCGAAAATGGAGATAGAGGTGGTGATCTTTGAATTAATGAAGCAAGGAGAAGATGACAGGAAGAAAGAATATCACCGGGATGAGTTCTTGAAAATTGCCCAATTTTTAGGTTATAAACCAGAGACTTTGGGCTAAAAAATGATATGATTCTACAAGTTTTTGGATGAAAAATTTGTATACACTTGAAGTGCTCCGCAAGAGCTTCAATTCAGTTATTGAATCACTGAATTTGATTGAGAAATGAGTGAGATAAGTTAGGGGGAAGTTAGCCCGAAACAAAACTCAAAACTGACATTTTCTCCTTAAACCCGTTTTGAGGTTGAAGGTGAAGTGGATTGTGATCGAGTGTGGGTGCATTCACCCATATATACTGTGTTCCCCAACATTTGAAGACCTAAGGTTGACGTGATTGACTCCAAATTTGACCGGTAGATTCATCTTGATAAGACCTACGATGTGGGAACCTTGGTTGACCATTTTGATCATAGCTTAATCAACATTGATTTTTAGATCTGAACCATGTTGGGGTAAAATAGGGTTTTCATATCCATCAAAAGGGCAAAATAGGGATAATATAGGTCACATGCATGTCATGTGCAAAATTAGAGGCTGAACCATTTGGTCAACAAACGGTTTATGACGGTGGACCCCAAATTGAAACCCAACTAATAATTTGGGTACCAAATTAACGCAATTAAAATTTGGGACCCTTAAATGAAATGTAACCCAAACTCTGGACCCTTAAGTGCAATGTACCCAAAAAAATAATAAGTCTTACATTCTTGACTATCGATCAAATCCCCCTTAAATTTATTTTTAAAAAAATAATAAAATCTAAAATTTAGAGAACCAATAACCACTATTGAATCTATTTTGGCAAGGTAGGCATAAAGTGTCAACACATATGTTCAGTTTTGAACCCCTAAAAAAAATCCATCGCTTTCAAATTAGTTAATGTTCTTAAACAAATAATAAATTACAAAATTTATGGTAGCAAAACCATTTTCCAATCTGTTTCGACAAGGTGGGCACTAAGGCTTAATATATTTAAACGAATTTCCTACTTAACAAATGATAAATTAGGAAAAAAAATTAAATTAATAATTATTTAGCATACATGAATATGCCTTCAGTTTCAGATTTGAATCCGTTAATATTTTGGGTTGGTAGGTCACAACCTGAACCAATGGTTTGCCCTTGTGTAGGTGTTGGACTTTGGTCTTATGGGTTTCCTATTTGTGCATAGAAACCTAGTCCTATTCAAGTTAGACCAACTAGGAGTATATATAAGAGGATTTTCTCTATGTAATAGAGACCTCTAGTAGAATTCTCCCCCTCTTTCTCTAGGGTCACCATAGCCTAGGGATCTTAGCAGCATGGAACTTTTAGGGGGGACTCTAGATGCAATCTTTTAAACACATTCACGACTTTGACGAGTGTACACGAAGGTCTAGTTCATGTTGGAGACGTAGGGAAATGTGCAGCGACTACGTTGGGCTCATAACAACAAACGGTAAACGATTCTCCAGTCTCTTCCACAATAGGTATTCCTTGGACCCGATTTGTGTGCTATGTGTGGTAGTTATAACGTATTTACATTAGTATCAGAGCCATAGGTTTGTTGGTTCGCCCTACAATAGCTCAATTTGTGTTCACTCCCTAAAACACCATTGATGGATCGTTTAACAATGCTTTTCAAAAGTGGTTTTTATCGAAAAAAATTTATATGGTTGTGTTCTCTTATATGTGAGGGACATGCCTATAAATTTTCGTGAGAAATAGACATGTATTTTGAGAGATAACAAAAGCTTTAGTTTTGGAATTTGTGATTTTTTTCAAAGTTTGTGATTTTTTATGCACCTAAACCTATTAATAATGTATGAAACTGGAATATCGTTAATTAACGTCACAAGGGATTTCCAAGGACATATTGTTTGTGCAAATCAGACTTTGTATGTGAAAGATGTAGCCCCACAAAGTTTCCCCTTTAACCGTCTAAACTGGTTCGACTTTGAAATGAGGAAGTAGATGATACACAACATATTCAATGAACCCACTCTCAACCGAGACAAGTGAGTGCGCTTGTGCACCATTAGTGGCCTTTGTGAGTCATGAACCCCACCCATCTAACCATGAAAGAGAAAGGAAGCAGATGAGCACGTGTGTGCACTAGATATAAATAGGGTCATTAATAACCCTATTTATATCTCATCACTGAGGTTCTAAGAGTTTCTAAGGATGGGACATATGTCATCATCCTTGAAATTCCCTTCTTTCCACTCTTAATTAATTGGGTAATGACGTCTTTTTGTGACGTCAACCCATATAAACATGTGGAAGAAGTTTTAGGGTCCCAGTTGTCCAGCATCGGGGGTGGTTGCAAGTGGTAGTACGACATTCCACCACGTTGGCTGCAACTGTCATGGTTATCGAGACTTGCTTTCACATGGGTTCACTAAAGTTTGTTTACTATTTTGGACTATTCTCCTGAGCTTACGTGGCAAGAGATTTGCATGGCTTATTCTGTGGTGGTATGCTTCGTGTCCACTTGAATGCCGTGCTCTTTGACGTTCTGTTTTACATCCGTGCTATGTGTTATGCTACTCTGCCGTGCTCTTGGTTACACTGAAGAGCTATGCTTGGTCATGCCAAGGAACCGTTCTTGGGCTTGCACCTTTGGTCGTGCTCTTTTATTCAAAGGTTGGATCTGTCCGTGTTGTTCCAACTTTCATGATTAATTCTTATCATTTCCTCATTAATTGAGTTGTTAAAATATAATTGCATTATATGCTTCTAAGCTTAGTTTTTTTTTTTTTTTTTTTTTTTTTTTTTGGACAATTGATAGAACCTACTATTACCTCAAACCCCTTTGATATCAACAAATGAGTATTAAATTATTAAGTAATAAGAAATTCACTATTTAGTTCTTAGATATAGAATATAAGTTATATAAATCAAAATCATCCCAAAGATTCAGAAAAATAACCTATAAATGTAAAAGATGAGACTATCTATTTCAATAAAAAAAAAAAATTTATTTTATTATTTTTTTTTATTGAACAACAAAAAATTTATTATTAGGAATAAAAATTTGAAAAAATTGTTATTTTCAATCAAAATTTAAATTGTAATATACTCCTTTATTTTCAATCTTTAACATATATCAATTTAATTAATTTCTGATAAACAATGCAATATATTGAATATTTTATTCAATTTTTCTAATTAGAACAAGAAAAATAAAATTTAATGTTTAAAAAACCCTTTATCATATTGGATATAGTCCATTTTTAAAAAAGAAAAAAGAAAAAAGAAAAAGGAAAAAAAGTTTACTTAACTTATAACCCAACAGTCAATTAGTCAACGTTCGACTGCTCGAGGGTTCGAGGGAGGCACGAGGGCTAGACCAAGCGATGGTGAACTTTGATCAACGACGATGAGCTTCGGTCGATGACGGCGAGCGTCGATCGGCGACGCGAGCTTTTATCGACGACAGTCGGGTTTAGTTGAGAGTTTGAGACTCACTTGAGGAGTCGACTGTCAACTATTGAGGATTGAGAGAGGCGAGATGGCCTGACCAAGCAACGGCAGACTTGATCGGCGATGCTGGGACTCGATCGGCGAGATCATCGACTCCCGACTCCACCATCGCTCAACTTCTCCAGGTACATACCAAATCTGGGGTTTGGTTGGGGTTTTTTCCTACTCATAACTCATATTCAATTTGGGGTATTTTTTTGTCTCGAAATGCAATGGCGTGATCACGGCGAGATCACAGTGAGATGTCAGCATCATGGACGTGACGAGAAATTGGCGAGATATACCTGTATCGTTGTAACGTCTCGTCTTGGTAGGCTTCAAGACCGTTTCGTCTCGTGCGAGACGTTACGGTTTCGTTTGTGACTTCAAAACATGAGAGAGAGAGGCAGAGAGGATACAACTAATGATTGAAAATAGAAACCAAAAAAAATGATATAATACTTAATGTCAACTTCTTTGCTGAATAAAGTTACTGAAAGAAAAACCTATACAATATAATTAGCAATTTTCTTTTTTTTTTTCTTTGAATATTTTGGACCTGAGAAGCTCAAAATTAGCTCCCTTTATCAGAGCCTAATACCATGTTTGGCTCAAAGATCTTAATTACTAATGAAGAGTTAAGGAATATTTAACACTTGAGAATCCATTTATTGGTTTCCCTTTCCAAAACCACTTACAGAAAAATTACGAGTAATTTTTATTGATCTAACTTCGATACTATCCATCACATATCATCATTACACCAAAATGTCTTTAAACCTCTACCAAAACCTGCAACCCTAAAATGAATTATCTCCAAAACCTAAATTCTGAGAAAATTTTAAACGCTGGCCACTTGCACGAAAACAATAATGTAAAAGGACCTCTAACATTAACAAGAAAGCCTTAAAAGAAAATGAATATAAAGAAACAGAGGGATAAAAGTACATACCACACTATTGTCATTTATTTTTTTGGGTAAGTAACGCAACAGACGTTTTTGGTGGTAAAAACAAGTATATCAGTGCAAGAAATCACCTTGAACATATCTTTCCAAGCTCTTCCTTGATCATATCGATTTTGCCAAAAGCCTTCAAGGTCTTGTTGGGAATTGCTATTTCTCAATCAAATGGTTTTTTATACACAGAATTAAGAACAAACCTGAGAACCAGACACAATTTAGAAGGGAAATTCAACACCTCATCAAATACTTGGACTAAGAACATAAGGGTCAAAATCCATATCAAACAAATCAATAAACAATCAATACCCAGATAAAAAAAAAAAATCACAAAACCCACTACATTAAGGGGAAATATTACTAGCCCAATAAAAGTTAAAGTACAATAAACAGAAAAACTTGAGAAAAGATCCATTCATAAAAAAATTCAATACTGAGGGTCTGAGATCAATGTATAACAAAACCCACAAAAAGTAGTGTCCAATAAAAGCCTGTACACAAGACATGCAATAATCAGAACCCAAACACAAGACATACAACACTCAGGATTCCTTACAACATTAGGAAGGATATTACAAAAAGTTTTAGTATCTATGATGAGTGGCTAAACATATCTATATATATATATATATATATAAAATTAAATTCGGTAGACAATTTCTATGACCTGAACAATTGAAATCAACTGGAAAGGTTCAAATCCATTGATTGGAGCAATCAAACAGGTCAAACAGGCTAGGTCAAGTTTATATATATATATATAGATTATTGGAAGATCAAATAGATGAAATTGATTGATACACGTACAGTTTACATAAATATACTATTTAGTTTACTTAATTTATTAAGTGAGAGTAACCACAACGGACAGAGCTAGCTAAACCTGAGGAGGGAGGGGAAAATAAGTGGACCATAAGTTTAGCTCAAGTAGATTAGCAGGCTTACCTAGCAGCTTCGTTGGATTGGAGGCAAAAGAGAGTTGATTTGCTTAACTCCTCAAATCCTAATCAATAACACGTTTCATATATTGATATATAAAACATACAAATATTTGGAGAACGTCAATTCAATCCCATATAAATTGAAATCAAACAAAACGATAAATCAATACCAAGATCAAAAGGTCACAAATCCCAGAAGATTAAGGAAAAAACCTACTACCCCAATCAAAATTAAAACAGAAAAAGGAAAAATTACAGAAGATGAACATTTAAAAAAAAAAAAAATCAATACTGAGATCGATGGATAACAAAACCCACAGAAAAATAGAACCCAAAAAAGAGCCAATACCTGTCTAAAATTAGAACACAACAGATGCTATAATCTGAATCTGAACACAACACAAGCAACAATCAGGGTTACCTCACAACACTAGATCCAATATTAGAAAAAGTAGCTGTGGCAAAAATTTTCGGCTGATCGAGCTCATTGTATTGTCTGCTAGAGGGCATGTCTCAAGGAAGTAGTCATATTTAAGTGCCGCTTTTCTTGTCTCTCTTCCAAGAAGACACCCTCTCAAGTATCAAACCAAAAGAACCAAGGAAACAGAGTAAGGGATTAAGTTGAGGAGAAAGATTATATTTCCTCTCAACTCTCAAAGATCACATCGCTCTCCTACAACAAGTTCAGACTCCATCCGAGTATATTTCCTCTTGCTACAAGCCAACAGTCCCAAAAGGACGTAGTTGACTTCAACATGACAGATTGGTGGGTCGAATTCGCGTATAGAAAAGAAAAACTACCCCTTTCATATTTATATATCTTGATATTGAGATTCTTCTAGTCTTTGTAGGGTGACTTACCGGAAAACCAAGAAAAAGCAACACTTAAATATGGCCGCAGCCGTGAGAGAGAGAGAGAGAGAGCGCGAACCAGTGTAGATTGAAGGAAGGGTTTAGAGGAATATATAGGGTTTGGTTTTAGTCTTCTTTGCCAAGCACGGTTTACGAAAGCCCATCGATAAAAATAAAAAGTACTCTGCTGTTTTTGGAAACAAACGAGTTCTAAAAAGGAAAATTGGAAAATTACAGTTTAAGCCCTAAACTTTGAGTAAAAATCACTTTCACCCCTTATTTAGTTATTTTTAAAATTAGATAAATATCCTTTAAACTTTCGAAAATATAATTTGGACCAATGCCACTAACGGAATATTTGAAAATATGAATTTCCCTTGAGATATTTTAAATTGATGACCTAAATATATACGGGGAGGGATCCATTAACATCCGGTACAAAACATTTTATTCTTACATCTCTCAATATCTTTTTGTAGGATTGATATTTTTCCAAATGCAAGCTGACATGCAATAAAAGGAAATGAAAAATGGGTGCTAGCAACCTATTGGAGTGGTTTGCAAGCATTGGGTGGTTTAGGGTCTCCCTGCTTTTAACCCACCATATAGGACTTAATCCCTTCACGACACGTGTTAGGAGGCCCATGTACGTACTTGGGCTAAAGTAGGGAGGGCGACAATTACATATTAAGGTTGCAAGAAATAATGAGCTTAATAGGAAATTAAACTAAACAACTTCGGAATGAATTTTAAAAGGGAAGCTCACCTAGTGTAGGTGATTTCACCTTAGCTTTGAACAAGTTGGGCTTGAGTGCTCCTCTCCTAAGTTTGAAAATCCCCTTTTGAAATGCTCCTTTGATGGTTCCAAGTGTGCTTGGAAGGTGGTGGAGTGAAATAGGGAAGGAAAGTGTGGTAACAGTGAAGTTACCAGTCAGCAGAAGTGAAATTGCCACTCAGCAGACATGAAATTGACAGTCTCTCCGTAGTAAAACTGCAGCAGAATTTGTATCTCTTTTATGCTATCCAAATACAACTAGGATGGTTCAGCCCTTGGGTTTTCCTTCAAGAATAGCTCCTAAATTTGTGGGAGAGGATTTGTGAGGAAATATATGGTAGGCTCTTTGTGGTGGATGGAATTGGATTGGATTGAAATGTGGGATTAGGGGTTATTTGTGTACGTATATGGATGGGTGTTTCAAAGGATGGGGTTTAGGCAAAGATGGATGATGGATGTGTGGGATTTAGGTTGGGTGTTTGTGTGTATAAGAGATGGGATGAGAAGGGTTGGATTTTTTTTGGGATCTTTTTAATGGATGAAATGTGGGCTATATATAGGAAAACATGGACTGTTAGGGGTAAAATGATCATTTGGAAGGGCATTTTGGTCACATGGGACGTGGAGGGCATTTGAGCTTTGTTTGATGGAGGAATTACCTCATTTGATGAGGGCAAGGTGGTCAAAAGGTGGCAAAAGGGCAAACTGCCTATCCACGCTGGCATGGCAAGCGTAACCCACACTAGCCTAGCTAGCGTGGTAGGCAGTCCCATCTGGGCAGTTGGATTGCGGCCACAGGCTGCTACAGAGCTGAAAGCAAGATCTCTCCACGCTGGTTTGGCAAGCGTGGGCACATTTATCCCACATTTGTGATAATTTCTCATCATCACACATGGGAATTTGTGTTTTTTGGGTAGTGTGCCCTTCTAGAAGGTGTGGGGCCGCTGAGGTGGGCCTAAGGTGGAGGTCCGCCCTACTGTGGGTCCGTACGATCGCGCGATCATATTCGATCAACGATCAAGTGAAATCTAACCGTTGATCTTGAATGGGGATTGAAACTTTACGTCCCTAAACTTAGTTTGGGACCAGAGAGTGGAGTGTGCACTCTCTAGGGTGGGATTGAATGGCCCGGATGCGAGCATAATGCTCGTAGGGCTCTACAATTAGGGTTTTATTGATCGTGAACCGAACGAGGCCTAATCTTTGATCAAATGGTCCTGTATTGATCTTGAGGGGTTGAATTGAAGATTCAACGGTCGGTTTGACCATTAGATGAGAAATTGTGAGGAATTGAACCTCCTAAAGTTGAATCAGGGGTTCGGTTTTGGGTGATTTGGGGATCGGAGGGCTCGCGCCTTCTGATTCCCAATCAAATGGTCCTAGATCGCTCTAGGGATATTGAATTGAAGATCTTATGGTTGAATTGATTGTCGGATCAAAGATTGTTAGGAATTGAACCACCTAGTGCTGATTTAGGGGTTCAATTTGGGTAAATTGGGGATCGAAGGGCTCGTGCCTTCCGATTCTCAATTAAATAATCCTAGACCACTCTAGGGATGTTGAATTGAAAATCCTACGGTTGAATTGACCATGTGATCAAAGATTGTTGGAGATCGAACTACCTAGTTATGATTTAGGGGTTCGATTTGGGGTAAATTGGGGATCGGAGGGCTCATGCCCTCTGATTCTCAATTAAATTGTCCTAGACTGCTCTAGGGATATTGAATTGAAGATCCTACGGTTGAATTGACCGTCGGATCAAAGATTGTTAGAGATTGAACCACCTAGTGCCAATTTAGGGGTTCGATTCGGGTGAATTGGGGATCGGAGGGCTCGTGACCTCTGATTCTCAATTAAATAATCCTATACTGCTCTAGGGATGTTGAATTGAAGATCCTACGGTTGAATTGACTGTCGGATCAAGGATTGTTGGAGATTGAACCACCTAGTGTCGATTTTAGGGGTTCGATTCGAGGTGAATTGGGGATCGGAGGGCTCGTGCCCTCTGATTCTCAATTAAATGATCCTAAACTACTCTAGGGATGTTGAATTGAAGATCATACGGTTGAATTGACCGTCAGATCAAGGATTGTTGGAGATTGGACCACCTAGTGTCGAATTAGGGGTTCGATTTGGGGTGAATTGGGGAACGGAGGGCTCGTGCCTTCTAATTCTCAATTAAATGATCCTAAACCGCTCTAGGGATGTTGAATTGAAGATCCTACGGTTGAATTGACCGTGGGATCAAAGATTGTTGGAGATCAAACCACCTAGTTATGATTTAGGGGTTTGATTTGGGGTATATTGGGGATCGAAGGGCTCGTGCCCTCTAATTCTCAATTAAATGGTCCGAGACTGCTCTAAGGATATTGAATTGAAGATCCTACGGTGGAATTGACCGTCGGATCAAAGATTGTTAGAAATCGAACCACCTAGTGCCCATTTAGGGGTTCGATTCGGGGTGAATTGGGGATCGGAGGGCTCGTGCCCTCTGATTCTCAATTAAATAATCCTAGACCACTCTAGGGATGTTGAATTGAAGATCCTACGGTTGAATTGACCGTCGGATGAAGGATTGTTGGAGATCAAACCACTTAGTGCTGATTTTAGGGGTTCAATTCCGGGTGAATTGGAGATCGGAGGGCTTGTGCCTTCTTATTCTCAATTAAATGATTCTAGACCGCTCTAGGGATGTTGAATTGAAGATCCTATGGTTGAATTGACCATCAGATCAAGGATTGTTGGAGATCGAACCACTTAGTGCTGTGTTAGGGGTTGGGGGTTCGATTCGGGGTTTTCGGGGATCGTGCCCATTCCTGGCTCTTGGGCCTCAGATGCCGAGGGTTAAATTGGGGAGAGGCTTTGTCCTAGTGGGTAGGACAGGGTGAATGAAGTTATTTACGGAGCATTTCCGACCTAATTGTACTGTTGACGGTTTAATCGATTTTGTCTGGAGGTGGCCCGGCAAAATTTGGGTGTCTACATATGGCGTGCCCCAAAATGCCATTAAAAGGTATTCACGGCATACCTTTATATGTTGTTGAAAGGTATTTACGGCGTGCCTAAAATGTCGTGAATAAGGTTATTTACAGCGTAAAATGTACGCCGTGGATAACTTGGACTTTCCACGGCATTGCACCTAACGGCGTACGGATGTATGCCGTGGAAAGTCATTAACGGTGTCTTTTGCATGCCATAAATGCCTCTTTTTGTTGTAGTGGCGCGGCTCACCAATGGTGGATGGAGCACCTAGTCTATTAGAGTAAGTTGCTATACTTAGAAATGGTCGGATTTTCAGAGGGAACTTATCGGTGTGCTTTCATTGCTTTCTGGTTTGGTATAGGGAAAGAGATAAAGAAGAAGGTATTTTGGTCTGAAACAAGCCAAATCGAGTATTTGAGTTTAAAAAAAAAGTTGGGTGACTAATTGACAAATAAGTCTTACATTCATGTACCAAAAAAAATAATAAGTCTTATATTCTTGACTATCGGTTAAATCCCCATTAAATTTATTTTCTAGAAAATAATAAAATCTAAAATTTAGAGTACCAATAACCACTATCGAATCTATTTTGGCAAGGTAGGCATAAAGTGTCAAACACATATGTTCAGTTTTGAACCCTTAAAAAAAAATGCATCGCTTTCAAATTAATTAATGTTCTTAAACAAATAATAAATTACAAAATTTATGGAAGCAAAACCATTTTCCAATCTGTTTCGACAAGTGGCACTAAGGCTTAATATATTAAACGAATTGCCTGATTAACAAATGATAAATTAGGAAAAAAAATTAAATTAATAATTATTTAGCACATGTGAATATGCCTTCAATTTCAGATTTGAATCCGTTAATATTTTGGGTTGGTAGGTCACAACTAGAACCAATGGTATGCCCTCGAGTAGGTGTTGGACCTTGGTTTTATGGGTTTCCTATTTGTGCATGGAAACCTAGTCCTATTCAGGTTAGACCAACTAGGAGTATATATAAGAGGATTTTCTCTACGTGATGGAGACCTCCAGTAGAATTCTCTCATTCTTTCTCTAGGATCACCATAGCCTAGGGATCTTGGTAACGTGGAACTTTTGGGGGGGGGGGATTCTAGATGCAATCCTTTAAACACATTCACGACTTAGAGGAGTATACACGAAGGTCTAGTTCATGTTGGAGACGTAGGGAAATGTGCAGCGACTATGTTGGGTTCGTAACAACAAACGGCAAACGATTCTCGAGTCTTTTTCGCAATAGGTATTCGTAGGACCCAATTTGTGTGCTATGTGTGGTAGTTATAACATTTTTACATTAATATCAGAGCTATAGGTTTATTGGTTCGCCCTATAATAGCTTAGTTTGTGTTCACTCCCTAAAACACCATTGATGGATCGTTTAACAACGTTTTTCAAAAGTGGTTTTTATCGAAAATTTTTTTATATGGTTGTGTTCTCTTATATTTGAGTGACATGCCTATAAATTTTCGTGAGAAATAGACATGTATTTTGATAGATAACACAAGCTTTAGTTTTGGAATTTGTGATTTTTTTCAAAGTTTGTGATTTTTTATGCACCTAAACCTATTAATAATGTATGAAACTGGAATATCGTTAATCAACGTCACGAGGGATTTCCAAGGACATATTGTTTGCGCAAATTAGACTTTGTATGTGAAAGATGTAGCCCCACAAAGTGTTCCCCTTAACCGTCTAAACTGGTTCGACTTTGAAATGAGGAAGCAGATGATACACAACATATTCAATGAACCTACTCTCAACTGAGGCAAGTGAGCACGCTTGTACACCATTGGTGGCCTTCGTGAGTTGTGGACCCCACCCATCCAACTATAAAAAAGAAAGGAAGGAGATGAGCGCGTGTGTGCACTAGATATAAATAGGGTCATTAATAATCCTATTTATATCTCATCACTGAGGTTCTAAGAGTTTCTAGGGATGGGATATATGTCATCATCCCTGAAATTCCCTTCTTTCCGCTCTTAATTGGGTAATGACGTCTTTTTGTGACGTCAACCCATGTAGACACCTGGAAGAAGTTTTAGGGTCCCACTTGTCCAGCATCAAGGGTGGTTGTAGGTGGTAGTATGACATCGATCTACCACGTTGCCTGCAATTGTCACGATTATCAAGACTCGCTTTCACGTGGGTTTGTCAAAGTCTGTTTACTATTTCAGACTATTTTCCTAAGCTTACATGGCAAGAGATTTGCATGGCTTATTCTGTGGTGGTTCGCTTCTCGTCCACTTGAACGCTGTGCTCTTTGACATTCTGTTTTTCATCTGTGCTATGCGTTATGCTACTCTACCGTACTCTTGGTTATACTGAAGAGCTATACTTGGTCACGCTAAGGAACCATTCTTGGGCTTGCACCCTTGGTCGTGCTCTTTTATTCAAAGCTGACTTGCTTCGCTATATCTGTCCTCTTAAGCTCGGATCTGTCCATGTTGTTCCAACTTTCATGATGAATTCTTATCGTTTCCTCATTAATCGAGTTGTTAAAATATAATTACATTATATGCTTCCAAGCTTAGGTTTCTTTTTTCTTTTTTCTTTTTGTTTTTTTCAAAAAAGTTATTGTTCTTGCTAGTAGTCTATTTATTTGCATTTTCTTCAAGCTATGCGCTTTTTTTTTTTTTTTTTTTTTGGACAATTGATAGAACCTACTATTACCTCAAACCACTTTGACATCAACAAATGAGTATTAAATTATTAAGTAATATGAAATTCACTATTTAGGTCTTAGATATAGAATATAAGTTATATAAATCAAAATCATCCCAAAGATTTAGAAAAATAACCTATGAATGTAAAAGATGAGACTATCTATTTCAAAAATATTTTTTTATTTTTTTATATTTTTTTTTATCAAACAACAAAAAATTTATTATTAGGAATAAAAATTTGAAAAAATTGTTATTTTCAATCAAAATTTAAAATGTAATATACTCCTTTATTTTTCAATCTTTAACGTATATCAATTAAATTAATTTCTGATAAACAATGCAATTTATTGAATATTTTATTCAATTTTTCTAATTAGAACAAAAAAATAATAATAATAATAATGTTTAAAAAACCTTTTATCATTTTGGATATAGTCTAGTTTTTTTTTTTTTTTTTTTTTTTTTTTTTTTTTTTTTTAATTTTTTAATTTTTTAAATTTTAAATTTTTTATTATAAAATAAAAAAGAAAAGGAAAAAAAGTTGACTTTACTTAACTTATAACCCAACAGTCAATCAATCAAGGTTTGACTGCTTGAGGGTTCGAGGGAGGCACAAGGGCCAGACCAAGCGACGGCGAACTTTGGTCGATGATGGTGAGCGTCGATCAGTGGTGGCGAGCTTTTACCGACGACAGTAGGGGTTGGTTGAGAGTTTGAGACTCACTTGTGGAGTCAACTGTCGACTATTGAGGATCGAGAGAGGCGAGATGGCCTGACCAAGCAATGGCAAAATTGATCGGCGATGCTGGGACTCGATTGTCCACTCCTGACCCCACCACAGCTCAACTTCTCCAGGTACGTACCAAATTTGGGGTTTAGTTGGGGTTTTTTCCTACTCATGACTCATTCAATTTGGGTTTTATTTTTTGTCTCGAAATGCAATGGCGTGATCATGGTGAGATCACAGTGAGATGTTGGCCTCACGAACGTGACGAGAAATTGGCAAGATATACCTGTACCATTGTAACGTCTTGTCTCGGTAGGCATTGAGACCGTTTCATCTCGAGTGAGACGTCACGGTTTTGTCCGTGGCTTCAAACCATGAGAAAGAGAGAGATAGAGAGGATACAACCAATGATTGAAAATAGAAACTGAAAAAATGATATGATACATAATGTTAGCTAGCTTCTTTGCTGAATAAAGTTGCTGAAAGAGAAACCTATACGATATAATTAGCAATTTTCTTTTTTTTTTCTTTGAATATTTTGGACCTAAGAAGCTTAAAATTACCTCCCCTCATTAGAGCCTAATACAATGTTTGGCTCAAAGATCTTAATTACTAATGAAGAGTTAAGGGATATTTAACACTCGAGAATCCATTTATTGGTTTCCCTTTCCAAGACCACTTACAGAAAAATTACGAGTAATTTTTTATTGATCTAACTTCAATACCATCACATACCATCATTACACCAAAATGTCTTTAAACCTCTACCAAAACCCTGCAACCCTAAAATGAATTATCTCCAAAACCTATATTCTGAGAAAATTTTAAATGCTGGCCACTTGCACGAAAACCATAATGTAAAAGGACTTCTAACATTAACAAGAAAGCCTTAAAAGAAAATGAATATAAAGAAATAGAGGAGTAAAAGTGCATACCACACTATTGTCATTTATTTTTTTGGGTAAGTAACACAACAAACGTTTTTGGTGGTAAAAACAAGTATATTAGTGCAAGAAATCACCCTGAACATATCTTTCCAAGCTCTTCCTTGATCATATCAATTTTGCCAAAAGCCTTCACGGTCTTGTTGGGAATCGCTATTTCTCAATCAAATGGTTTTTTATACACAGAATTAAGAACAAACCTGATAACCAGACAATTTAGAAGGGAAATTCATCACCTCATCAAATAATTGGACTAAGAACAAAAGGGTCAAAATCCATATCAGACAAATCAATACCCAGATAAAAAAAAAAATACAAAACCCACTACATTAAGGGGAAATATTACTAGCCCAATAAAAGTTAAGGTACAATAAGCAGAAAAACTTGAGAAAAGATCCATTCATAAAAAAATTCAATACTAAGAGTCTGAGATCAATGGATGACAAAACCCACAAAAAGTAGTGTCCAATAAGAGCCTGTACACAAGACATGCAATAATCAGAACCCAAACACAAGACATACAACACTCAGGATTCCTTACAACATTAGGAAGAATATTACAAAAAGTTTTAGTATCTATGATGAGTGGCTAAACATATATATATATATTGAGAAAAATTAAATTCGGTAGACAATTTCTATGACCTGAACAATTGAAATCAACTGGAAAGGTTCAAATCCATTGATGGGAGCAATCAAACAGGCTAGGTCAAGTTTATATATATATAGATTATTGGAAGATGAAATATATGAAATTGATTGATACGGGTACTGTTTACATAAATATACTATTTAGTTTACATAATTTATTAAGTGAGAATAACCACAACGGACAGAGCTAGCTAAACCTGAGGAGGGAGGGGAAAATAAGAGGACCATAAGTTTAGCTTAATTAGTTTAGCAGGCTTACCTAGCAGCTTCATTGGATTGGAGGCAAAAGAGAGCAGATTTGCTTAACTCCTCAAATCCTAATCAATAACATGTGTACATATATTGATATATAAAAACATACAAATATTTGGAGAACGGCAATTCAATCACATATCAAGATTTCATGACCTGATCAAATCATTGGATGAAGAACAAAAGAGTCAAAATTGAAATCAAACAAAACGATAAATCAATACCAAGATCAAAAGGTCACAAATCCCAGAAGATTAAGGAAAAAACCTACTACCCCAATCAAAATTAAAACAGAAAAAGGAAAAATTACAGAAGATGAACATTGAAAAAAAAAAAAAAATCAATACTGGGATCGATGGATAAGAAAACCCACAGAAAAATAGAGCTCAAAAAAGAGCCAATACCTGTCTAAAATTAGAACACAACAGATGCTATAAGCTGAATCTGAACACAACACAAGCAACAATCAGGGTTACCTCACAACACTAGAACCAATATTGGAAAAAGTAGCAGTGACAGAAATTTTCGGCTGATCGAGCTCATTGTATTGTCTGCTAGACGGCATGTCTCAAGGAAGTAGTCATATTTAAGTGCCGCTTTTCTTGTCTCCCTTCCAAGAAGACACCCTCTCAAGTATCAAACCAAAAGAACCAAGGAAACAGAGTAAGGGATTAGGTAGAGGAGAAAGATTATATTTCCTCTCGACTCTCAAAGATCACATCGCTCTTCTTCTACAACAAGTTCAGACTCCATCCGAGTATATTTCCTCTTGCTACAAGCCAACAGTCCCAAAAGGACGTAGTTGACTTCACCATGACAGATTGGTGGATCGAATTGGCGTATGGAGAAGAAAAACTACCCTTTTCATACTAGGTGTAGAGCTACCGATATATATATATATCTTGATATTGAGATTCTTCTAGTCTTTGTAGGGTGGCTTACCGGAAAACCAAGAAAAGGCAACACTTAAATATGGCCGCAGCCGTGAGAGTGAGAGAGAGAGAGAGCGCGAACCAGTGAAGATTGAAGGAAGGGTTTAGAGGAATATATAGGGTATGGTTTTAGTCTTCTTTGCCAAGCACCGTTCTCGAAAGCCCATCGATAAAAATAAATAAATAAATAAAAAGTACTCTGCCGTTTTTGGAAACAAACGAGTTCCAACAAGGAAAATTGGCAAAATCGAAAAATTACAGTTTAAGCCCTAAACTTTAAGTAAAATCACTTTTCACCCCTTGTTTAGTTATTTTTAAAATGAGATAAATATCCTTTAAACTTTCGAAAATATAATTTGGACCAATGCTACTAACGCAATATGTGAAAGCATGAATTTCCCTTAGAGATATTTTAAATTGATGACCTAAATATATATGGGGAGGGATCCATTAACATCCGGTACAAAACATTTTATTCTTACATCTCTCAATATCTTTTGGGAAAATTAGTCAAAAGTCCAATTCCCAGGTTTTATAAAGTGATAAGTTCTACCAAAACTCTTTTAAAGCCATAAGTCCATTTAAGTCCTCAAATAGTAATGTTGGGCAATTTATTGGTTTGTTATGTTCCATGAATGCCAACCTTACTCTTTCGTTTGATATGGTATTCTGGCAAGCTATTGACGTTTAAAATTAAACAAGATTCTCCTTAAATTTATTATTCATGATTTCCGCGGCATTCAATCTTTATGCCCATATTTATCTCCATCCACATCTGTTTAGAAAATTGACATTTAACAAGATTCTTTATGCGAATCTTCCCATAATTTTTGCAGAAATTATAAGGATTCCTATGTTTATCTCCTTCAACAATATTAACCCAATAGTATATCAATCAAATTTGCAGATTTGTACATCGATCTAAATCCCCAAAATAGTTACAACAAGTTTTGAGGTGATTTAGCATCCCTTAAAATAGTTACAACAAAGTCATGCATTCATTGGGACCCTCAAATGAGCCCCATGTAACTAATTACGAAATTGTATTAAATAGTTAGAACTACGAAGGAACTATTACCAATTTAACATGTAAAAATTCATAAAGTTCATGTAGCTGTTTTTGTGCCGGAAAAATTCTCATTCATGTAATTGTTAACAAAACAGAAAACAATTACATGTAACTGTAATCAAAATAGAAAACAATTACATGTAATTGTTACCAAAATAGTTACATCATTTTTCATTCATGTAATTGGTTTTTAATGCAAAGAATATCTTCACGTAACTGCTCGTAATTTTTGGAGATATTATAACCCAAATTAATTATCTCCTTAATTCATGCTCACTATTTTTGGAGATATTATAACCAAGATTCTCTCCTTAATTAATGAGATATTAATGAGCCAAAGATAGTTAGGTAGTATACATGTTTCTTTGTGAGTACTACGAGGGCATTTTTGTTACATGGATATTTGGTGGACTTCATGCCGTGTTTTTCTTTTAGACTTCTAACTATACAAGTCCCATTTTAAGGACTTGTGGCCAAGTCCCCCATATCTTTTTGTAGGATTGATATTTTTTCAAAGCAACCATTGCGTTGGGTGCACCTCTCATGGAGATCAAGCACACCAAATTTCATACTAATTCAAATACTTGTAAGCATTTAATCTAAAAATTCACTTTTCTTTTGCAAATAAAACTATAATTTAGGCCACTTTATTGATGTAATAGTTCCTAATCTCCCATCAATTTGAAATTTAGCGTGCATGATCCCCATGAGAGGAGTATCCATCCAATGGTTGGTTTTGAAAAATATCAATCCTACAAAAAGATATTTTTAGGTGTAAGGGTAAAAATTTTTACACCGAGTGTAAACGGATTCCTCCCACTATATTTATGATGAGGCTTAGATGAGCACTTGTTGATATAACTTATATCAGTCCCATATTAGGGGTTGTACCTCGTTCATTGGTGGCTTAAGGGGGTACATTGGGTGGGGTATAACCCTTAATACATGATGCTGATATAAGTTATATTAACACATGCACACCTTACCAGAACTATATATATGTAGTCCTATTAATATCAAGTTTACCTGATGCAATTTTGCATGATGTGCACTATATAATTCTTATATGTGACTCGTATTTTAAGAAATTAGCTGTTGGATCAGATAGCTGTCTTATGTAAGCGATTCGTGCCAAAAAATTAAGTTGATATGAGATTAAGAGTTGCTTCATCCAAAACTTGTATTTTCTAATCAACAACAATCTCTCATTATAGACATTTTGGATGAAGCAGCTCTTAACCACGAATCAACTTATTTTTGGCATGAATCGCCTGCGTATGAAGCAAATTTAATCTAATGGTTAGTTTTGTAAAATATAAACCATTAAATAAAATTTTGGAGTGCAATTGATAGTAGTTAATATAAGATGAATTAGGTGCACATAATAATAGAAGAACTCTATACACACACACACACACACACACATACACACACAGACAATATATACACCCACTATAGAATTTTGCAGATATCAACTCTTGAGATAAAACTTTGTCCCAAAATCCTATTTTCAAAATTTGACCAATTCTGTCTTAAGACTTCGATTCCAATCAAGGTAATTAGTAAGGGTAGAATTTGAAATCCAATCCTTAATTCTTACCATGCAAATCTCATGAATAAATGACTCATCTAGCACATGCATAATTAAATTTAGGGGAAATTGGCGATTAGTCCATAATTAGGTAAAATATTAGCAATTACTCAAGCAAGAGTTTTTCTAACGTACTCAGTTAGTCAATAAAATGAAACTTATTTAGCAATTAGTCACCTTTAACAAAAAAAAGTAAATAAATAAATAAAAAATAAAAATCCTTGGTTTACCCTTATTATTATTACTATGGGCACTCCCTTTTTTGTTACTGAGAGCACCTTATATAACTAACTTGGTTTTTTAGTGTTTCAATTTTTATAAACTTATAAATTTCAACATACCTATACATTTTTTTTAAAAAAAAAATTATATTTTTGGAACCTACTTGTCGACATCATCGAAAAAAAGTTCATTTTGATTAGGTAATTATTAAAAAAATTGAAATCGTAAAATTTTACTACTTTGTAAAACTGTAAAAGTTTACTACTTTAGCATGATCAACTTTGCAAAACTGTAAAATTTTATTATTTGATATGGTCTAATATAATACTTCATAAAACTATAAAGTTTTACTATTTGTTTAAAAAAAGGCACTAAACAATAATTTTTACTCTTCTAATAATTTTACTCTTTTAATAATTTTTATTCGTTTTTTTAATAATTATATTATTTTTATAGTTTTTATTTATTTATTTAAAATAATGCTGTTTTAATAGGGTTTATTTTATTTTATTTTATAATAATAAATTTACTTTTCTAAGAGTTAAAATATTTAAGTTTGGTGGTTGCCTTCTTTTGCGCAACCCCCCACCTTCTTCCACGTTGCCGCCCGAAGGGGTACGTGGCCGACGGAGCCAATAGCAAACAGCGAATCGGTCCACTAGTTGTCTATAGAGGTTTTCTACTACGATGGGTTTGAGGGTTAAGATGGTAATCGAAAGGCTAAGGCTTGTCTCGTTTGAAGGTCTTCTACGATGGTGGCAGTGGGCTACTATTACTCATATCGCGCTTATGTGGTTCACTAGATGAAGGCTAGGCTTGATGGTTCTCAATAAGCATGAGAGAACTCACAAGCAGAGAGATGATGTCACAACACGATGGTGATGGAACTTAGGTGTTAAGGCTTACACTATATCACCAGAGATGATAGATCTATAGCGGTGGTGGCTAGTTTCTTCAATTAGGGCTTAATATGCAATAGTGGTTAACGGAGGTGGTTGGGGCTCACAATGGTTGGCTCAAACCATGGGTCTACTATGAGATTTTTTTTAGTGGTTCTGTGTGGCTCGCCGATGGTGGATGGAGCACCCAGTCTATTAGAGTAAGTTGCTATACTTGGAAATGGTTGGATTTTCGGAGGGGACTTACTGGTGTGCTTTCACTGCTTTCTAGTTTAATATAGGGAAAGAGATAAAAAGGAAGGTATTTTGGTTTGAAACAGGCCAAATCGAGTATTTGAGTTTAAAAAAAAAGTGTGACTAATTGACAAATAAATCTTATATTTATGTACCAAAAAAAATAATAAGTCTTATGTTCTTGAATATCGGTCAAATCCTCCTTAAATTTATTAAAAAAAATAATAAAATCTAAAATTTTGAGAACCAATAACTACTACCAAACCTATTTTAGCAAGGTAGGCATAAAGTGTCAACACATATGTTCAGTTTTGAACCCCTAAAAAAAATGCATCGCTTTCAAATTAGTTAATTTTCTTAAACAAATAATAAATTACAAAATTTATGAGAGCAAACCATTTTCCAATCTATTTCGACAAGGTGGGCACTTAGGCTTAATATATTTAAACGAATCGCCTAACTAACAAATGATAAATTAGGAAAAAAAATTAAATTAATAATTATTTAGCACACGTGAATATTCCTTCAGTTTCAGATTTGAATCCGTTAATATTTTGGGTTGGTAGGTCACAACCTGAACCAATGGTCTGCCCTTGTGTAGGTGTTGGACCTTGGTCTTATGGGTTACCTATTTGTGTATGGAAACCTTGTCCTATTCAGGTTAGACCAACTAGGAGTATATATAAGAGGATTTTCTCTATGTGATAGAGACCTCTAGTAGAATTCTCCCCCTCCTTTTCTAGGATCACCATAGCCTAGGGATCTTGGTAGCGTGGAACTTTTGGGGGGGGGGGGACTCTAGATGCAATCCTTTAAACACATTCATGACTTGGAGGAGTATACACGAAGGTCTGGTTCACGTTGGAGATGTAGGGAAACGTGCAGCGACTACGTTGGGCTTGTAACAACAAACGACAAACGATGCTCGGGTCTCTTCCATAATAGGTATTCCTTGGACCCGATTTGTGTGCTATGTGTGGTAGTTATAACGTATTTACATTAGTATCAGAGCCATTGGTATGTTGGTTCGCCCAATAATAGCTTAGTTTGTGTTCACTCCCACAAAGTTTCCCCACTTGACCGTCTAAACTGGTTCGACTTTGAAATGAGGAAGCAGATGATACACAACATATTCAATGAACCCACTCTCAACCGAGGTAAGTGAGCGCGCTTGTGCACTATTAGTGGCCTTCGTGAGTCATGGACCCCACCCATCCAACCATGAAAGAGAAAGGAAGTAGATGAGCGCATGTGTGCACTAGATATAAACAGGGTCATTAATAACCCTATTTATATCTCATCACTAAGGTTCTAAGAGTTTCTGGGGATGGGACATATATCATCATCCTTGAAATTCCCTTCTTTCCACTCTTAATTGGGTAATGACGTCTTTTTGTGATGTTAACCCATGTAGATACGTGGAAGAAGTTTTAGGGTCCCACTTGTCCAGTATCAGGGGCGATTGTAGGTGGTAGTACAACATTCCACCATGTTGGCTACAACTATCACGGTTATCGAGACTCGCTTTTACGTGGGTTTGTCAAAGTCTGTTTACTATTTCGGACTATTCTCTTGAGTTTACGTGGCAAGAGATCTGCACGGCTTATTCTGTGGTGGTATGCTTCTCGTCCACTTGAACGCTGTACTCTTTGATGTTCTGTTTTACATCCGTGCTATGCGTTATGCTACTCTGCCGTGCTCATGGTTATACTGAAGAGCTATGCTTGGTCACGCCAAGGAACCATTCTTGGGTTTGCACCCTTAGTCGTCCTCTTTTATTCAAAGCTGACTTGCTTCGCTATATCCGTCCTCTTAAGCTCGGATCTATCCGTGCTGTTCCAACTTTCATGATTAATTCTGATCGTTTCCTCATTAATTGAGTTGTTAAAATATAATTACATCATATGCTTCTAAGCTTAGTTTTTTTTTTTTTTTTTTTCCTTTTTGTTTTGTTTTTTTTTGTTTTTGTTTTTCCGAAAAACTTATTGTTCTGGCTAGTAATCTATTTATTTGCATTTTCTTCAAGTTATGTGCTTTTTTCTTTTTGTTTTTTTTTTTTTGGGGGACAATTTATAGAACCTACTATTACCTCAAACCCCTTTGATATCAACAAATGAGTATTAAATTATTAAGTAATAAGAAATTCACTATTTAGGTCTTAGATATAGAATATAAGTTATATAAATCAAAATCATCCCAAAGATTCAGTAACATAACCTAAGAATGTAAAAGATGAGACTATCTATTACAACAATATTTTTTTATTTTTTATTATTTTTTTTATCAAACAACAAAAATTTTATTATTAGGAATAAAAATTAGAAAAAATTGTTATTTTCAATCAAAATTTAAAATGTAATATACTCCTTTATTTTCAATCTTTAACATATATCAATTTAATTAATTTATGATAAACAATGCAATATATTGAATATTTTATTCAATTTTTCTAATTAGACCAAAAAAAAAATAAAAATTAATGTTTAAAAAACCCTTTATTAGATTGGATATAGTCCAATTTTTTTTTAAAAAAATAAAAATAAAAAGAAAAGGAAAAAAAGTTGACTGAACTAAACTTATAACCCGACAGTTAATTAGTCGAGGTTCAACCGCTTGAGGGTTTAAGGGAGGCACGAGGGCTAGAATAAGCAACGATGAACTTTGATCGGCGACGGTGAGCTTTGGTCGATGATGGCAAGCGTTGATTGGCGACGGCAAGCTTTTATCGACAACAGTAGCGGCTGGTTGAGAGTTTGAGACTCACTCGAGGAGTTGACTGTTGACTACTGAGGATCGAGAGAGGCAAGATGGCCTGACCGAGCAACAGCAGACTTGATCAGCGACGTTGGGAACTCGATCGTCGAGATCATCCACTCCCAACTCCACCACAACTCAACTTCTCCAAGTACGAACCAAATCTGGGGTTTGGTTGAGGGGTTTTTTCCTACTCAGAACTTAGATTCAATTTAGGGGTTTTTTTTTTTGGTCTCGAAATGTAATGGCGTGATCACTGCGAGATCACAGCGAGATGTTGGCATCACGGATGTGACGAGAAATTGGCGAGATATACCTATATCATTGTAACATCTTGTCTCAGTAGGCTTCGAGACCATTTCGTCTCGAGCGAGATGTCATGGTTTCATTCTTGACTTCAAACCATAAGAGAGAGAGAGAGAGGATAACACCGATGATTGAAAATAGAAACTGAAAAAAATGATATAATACTTAATGTCAGCTCCTTTGCTGAATAAAGTTACTGAAAGAAAAACCTATACGATATAATTAGCAATTTTCTTTTTTTTTTCTTTGAATATTTTGGACCTGAGAAGCTCAAAATTACTTCCCTTCATCATAGCCTAATACAATGTTTGGCTCAAAGATCTTAATTACTAATGAAGAGTTAAGGAATATTTAACACTCCATAATCCATTTATTGGTTTCCCTTTCCAAAATCACTTACAGAAAATTTACGAGTAATTTTTTATTGATCTAACTTCGATAATGTCGATCACATATCATCATTACACCAAAATGTCTTTAAACCTCTACCAAAACCCTGCAATCCTAAAATGAATTATCTCCAAAACCTAAATTCTGAGAAAATTATAAATGCTGGGCACTTGCACGAAAACCATAATGTAAAAGGACCTCTAACATTAACTAGAAAGCCTTAAAAAAAAAATGAATATAAAGAAACAGAGGAGTAAAAGTGTAGACCACACTATTGTCATTTGTTTATTTTTGGGTAAGTAACGCAACAAACGTTTCTGGTGGTAAAAACAAGTATATCAGTGCAAGAAATCACCCTGAACATATCTTTTCAAGCTCTTCCTTGATCATATCAATTTTTCCAAAAGCCTTCGAGGTCTTGTTGGGAATCGCTATTTCTCAATCAAATGGTTTTTTATACACAGAATTAAGAACAAACCTGATAACCAGACACAATTTAGAAGGGAAATTCATCACCTCATCAAATAATTGGACTAAGAACAAAAGGGTCAAATCCATATTAGACAAATCAAAAAATAATCGATACCCAGATAAAAAAAAAAAGAGGACTCTGGCCACAAGTTTATAAAGTTAGACTTGTGCAGCCATAAGTCTATCATAAAATCTTACGTAGTCAAAGGTCCCTCTTAGATATTTTCAGACGATATTACCCCTTCATATTATGTAACAAAAGGTTCCTCTTAGAAAGTTACATATAATCAATGTAACTGTTTTTTTAATATTTTTTATACATAATTTTATATTCATCATGAGTCTTTTTCCTAATTTTTCCCCCAAAAAAAAAAAAAATCAATTAAATCTTGGCAAACATCTACTTGTAACTGAAGTATGTACTGAACCCACAGAAAAATAGTTACATGAAAACAATTACTTTTAAGTCAATTGTGACTGAATTTTAGTCACAAAATATTTAAATCTTACAAATTTTTAGTTTCAAACACATCAATTTAACTGATTCAATAGTTACATCTAATAAATTTAATAATTTTGTATGAGAAATTGTACATAATTGAACCCACATTAAAATAGTTACATGTTTATTTATTTTAAAACCAATACATGTAAATATGTAATCAATGTAACTATTTTTTTTATACATAATTTTATTTTCATCATGGGTCTTGTTTTGAAAAGCTCGACAAATAGATTTCAAATATATAAATTTTATTGGAAATCGATATCTAGATCAAAAGTTATGTCATTTTAAAATTTTAAAACAAAAAATAACACTTAAGGGTAAACTTGACTTTATGCATTTACCACGGTTACAAAAGTAAACTCATTTTACTTAAAAGTGGACTTATGGCTTTATAAGTTTACTGCATAAACCTATGCCTCTATAAGTCCTATAAAAATAGACTTCTCGCTAATTTCCCCAAAAAAAAATCACAAAACCCACTACATTAAGGGGAAATATTACTGGCCCAATAAAAGTTAAAGTACAATAAGCAGAAAAACTTGAGAAAAGATCTATTCATAAAAACAATTCAATACTGAGAGTTTGAGATCAATGGATAACAAAACCCACAAAAAGTAGTGTCCAATAAGAGCCTTTACACAAGATCTGCAACAATCAGAACCCAAACACAAGACATACAACACTCAGGATTTCTTACAACATTAGGAAGGATATTACAAAAAGTTTTGGAGAACGGCAATTCAATCACATATCAAGATTTCATGACCTGATCAAATCATTGGATAAAGAACAAAAGAGTCAAAATTGAAATAAAACAAAACGATAAATCAATACCAAGATCAAAAGGTCACAAATCCTAGAAGATTAAGGAAAAAACCCCACTAGCCCAATCGAAATTAAAACAGAAAAAGGAAAAATTACAGAAGATGAACATTGCAAAAAAAAAAAAAAAAAAAAATCAATACTGAGATCGATGGATAACAAAACCCACAGAAAAATAGAACTAAAAAAAGAGCCAATACCTGCCTGAAATTAGAACACAACAGATGCTATAATCTGAATCTGAACACAACACAAGCAACAATCAGGGTTATCTCACAACATTAGAACCAATATTAGAAAAAGTAGCAGTGACAGAAATTTTCGGCTGATCGCGCTCATTGTATTGTCTGCTAGAGGGCATGTCTCAAGGAAGTAGTCATATTTAAGTGCCGCTTTTCTTGTCTCTCTTCCAAGAAGACACCCTCTCAAGTATCAAACCAAAAGAACCAAGGAAACAGAGTAAGGGATTAAGTAGAGCAGAAATATTATATTTCCTCTCGACTCTCAAAGATCACATCGCTCTGCTTCTACAACAAGTTCAGACTCCATCCGAGTATATTTCCTCTTGCTACAAGCCAACAGTCCCAAAAGGACGTAGTTGACTTCACCATGACAGATTGGTGGATCGAATTGGCGTGTAGAAAAGAAAAACTACCCTTTTCATACTAGGTGTAGAGCTACCGATATATATATATATATATATCTTGATATTGAGATTCTTCTAGTCTTTGTAGGGTGACTAACCGGAAAACCAAGAAAAGGCGACACTTAAATATGGCCGCAGCCGTGAGAGAGAGAGAGAGAGAGAGCGCGAACCAGTGAAGATTGAAGGAAGAGTTTAGAGGAATATATAGGGTATGGTTTTAGTCTTTTTTGCCAAGCACCGTTTTCGAAAGCCCGTCGATAAAAATAAATAAATAAATAAAAAGTACTCTGCTGTTTTTGGAAACAATCGAGTTCTAACAAGGAAAATTGGAAAATTACAGTTTAAGCCCTAAACTTTGAGTGAAAATCACTTTTCAGCCCTTATTTAGTTATTTTTAAAATTAGATAAATATCCTTTAAACTTTCGAAAATATAATTTGGACCAATGCCACTAACGGAATATGTAAAAGTATGAATTTCCCTTGAGATATTTTAAATTGATGACCTAAATATATATGGGGAGGGATCCATTAACATTCGGTACAAAACATTTTATATATTCTTACATCTCTCAATATCTTTTTGTAGGATTGATATTTTCCAAAGCAACCATTGCGTTGGATGCTTCTCTCGTGGAGATCATGCACACCAAATTTCACACTAATTCAAATACTCGTAAACATTTAATCTAAAAATTCACTTTTCTTTTGTGAATAAAACTATAATTTAGGCTGCTTTATTGATGTAATGGTTCCTAATCTCCCATCAATTTGAAATTTAGCGTGCATGATCTCCATGAGAGGAGTGTCCCTCCAATGGTTGGTTTTGAAAAATATCGATCCTACAAGAAGATATTTTCAGGTGTAAGAGAAATTTTTTTTACACCGGGTGTAAACAGATTCCTCCCACTATATATATGACGAGGGTTAGATGAGCACTTGATGATATAACTTATGTCAGTCCCATATTAGGGGTTGTACCTCGTTCATTAGTGGCTTAATTAAGGGAGTACATTGGGTGGGGTATAACCCTTAATACATGATGCTGATATAAGTTATATTAACACATGCACACCATACCAGAACTATATATATGTAGTCCCATTAATATCCGGTTTACCTGATGTAACTTTGCATCACGTGCACTATATAATTCTTATATGTGACTTGTATTTTAAGAAATTAGCTGTTGGATTAGATAGCCTTCTTATGTAGGCGATTTGTGCCAAAAAATGAAGTTGATCTGAGATTAAGAGTTACTTCATCCAAAACTTGTATTTTCTAATCAACAACAATCTCTCATTTATGGACATTTTGGATGAAGCAACTCTTAACCACAAATCAACTTATTTTTGGCATGAACCACTTGCTTATGAAGCAAATCTAATCTATGGTTAGTTTTGTAAAATATAAACCATTAAATAAAATTTTGGAGTGCAATTGATAGTAGTTAATATCAGATGCATCAGGTGCCCATAATAATAGAAGAACTATCTAGCTACATATATATATAGATATATATGCACACCCACTATAGGATTTCGTAGATATCAACTCTTGAGATAAAATTTTGTCCCAAAATCCTACTTTCAAAATTTGACCAATTCTGTCTTAAGACTTTGATTCCAATCAAGGTATTTAGTAAGGATAGAATTTGAAATCCAATCCTTAATTCTTATCGTGCAAATCTCATGAATAAATGCCTCATCTAGCACATGCATACTTAAATTTAGGGGAAATTGGCGATTGGTCCATAATTAGGTAAAATACTAGCAATTACTCAAGCATGAGTTTTTCTAACTCAATTAGTCAATAAAATGAAACTTATTTAGAAATTAGTCACCTTTAACCAAAAAAACAAAAAAAAAAAAAAAAAAAAAAAAAATCCCTGGTTTACACTTATTATTACTAAGGGCACTCCCTTTTTTGTTACTGGGAGCACCTTATATAACTAAGTTGGTTTTCTAGTGTTCCGATTTTTATAAACTTATAACTTTCAACATACATATCCATTTATATATATATATATATATATATATATATATATATATTTTGGAACCTACTTGTCGACATCATCGAAACAAAATTCATTTTGGTTAGGTAATTATTAAAAAAATTGAAACTGTAAAATTTTACTACTTTGTAAAACTGTAAAAGTTTACTACTTTAGCATGATTAACTTCGGAAAACTGTAAAATTTTATTATTTGATATGGTCTAATATAATACTTCATAAAACTATAAAGTTTTACTAGTTGTTTAAAAAAAAAAGGCACTAAACAATAATTTTTACTCTTCTAATTATTTTACTCCTTTAAGAATTTTTAGGGTTAATTACTTTTTAATACCTTCAACTTTGGGGGTAGTTTCAATTTGGTCCTAAAACTTTTAATTGTGTCAATTTAGGACAACTTTAAACATTTTGTTGCAATGTGGTCCGAGGCTGACGTCTGTTAGGGTTTTTGATGGAAATGGCATGTGCCACGCACGTGATGCTTATGTGGAGCCTATGTGGCATCCACTTGTGTTATAGTCGACTTTAAGTTGTTTTGATCCAACTTATAGTCGACTATAAGTTGTTTGGGGGAAAAAAAAAACATTTTCAAGAGAAAGCCAATTCTTTTATTTTCCTTCACTTTCTCGACAACCAAACAAGTGCATAGAGGAGATATTACAAGGTTTTGTTGGGTCTGATTTAGGGAGGATAATGGGATTTTTTTGGAATATGGTATCCGATTTTTGCCCTATACTTCAAATAAAAAATAAAATCACACCCACGAAATCAAATCATCCAAATTTTCCCCCCAGAAAAACGTATATCCTCATTAATCTTTCTGTGACAGTATTCCTAAATCCAAATTTGAAAAAGAAAATCTATATTCGCTAGAAATTTTCTCGAGAAGAACCCCTGGGAAAAATTTGATTCTACTCGATTTGCAAGAACATACGCAATTTTTCATTTTTCAATAAGATATCAAACCCAAAAACCTATTTGATTGTTCTATCCAAAAAAAAATAAAATAAAATAAAATAAAATTTTTTTAAAAAATTGCTATATTTCTGGGTTAGTTGTGGATTTTGAGAAGACCCAATGTACTGATAAATCATGAAAAGAAGCCTTAGAAATATATGGGTAACAAAAAGGTTTATAAAGTCTGATAAGTGCAAGTTTCTTATAAGCATTCTTGAGCTCTGTGGATGTGCATTCCTTTTTCAACCCCAACATAGCATAGAAATTGCTATCTTTCTCTTCTCCGGCAGCCATTATTTCACCACCAAAATAAAGACCCAAAAAAAAAAAAAAAATCGAATAGGGAGGGTTCAAGGAAGAGGTGGAGGATGAAGATGAAGTAGAAGAGGGGTTGCCTCGGGGCAAATCTTGAGTTCGGATCTGGTTCTAACTATGGCAGACATGGCTATTGCTTCTTCTTCGTGCTCTTCTTTATTTATTTTATTTTATTTTATTTTTTATTTTTATCAGGGCTTTCTCCAATCCTTTTTTGGAGTTGGATGATGAAGAATGAAATTAGCTGGGAAAAATGGGTTAACCGAGAGGTTAGGGTATGTGCTGTTAGATATGAGAGGGAAGAAAGATGTGATTCATGTTAGATACAGGGAAAAAAGGATGAACTCGTAGGAAAAAATGGAGTTGGCTTGGAAAATGGCATTGGCCAGAGAGGTTGACTTACCGCCGGCAACTTGTCACGAGTTCTGGCCATACTCCTTTGTTTCTCTTGAACACTTTTTTTTTTTTTTTTTCAAACAACTTATAGTCGACTATAAGTTGGACCATAACAACTTATAGTCAACTATAACACAAGTGGATGCCACATAGGCTCCATGTAAGCATCACATGTGCGGCACATGCCATTTTCGTAAAAAACCCTAACGGATGTCAGCCTCTAGACTACATTGCAACAAAAAGTTTAAAGTTATCCTAAATTGACACAATTCAAAGTTTCTAGACTAAATTGAAACTACCCCCAAAGTTGAAGGTATTAAAAAGTAATTAACCCTAATTTTTATTCCTTTTTTTAATAATTATATTATTTTTATAGTTTTTATTTATTTTTTAAAATAATACTATTTTAATAGGTTTTTTTTTTATTTAATAAATTTACTTTTCTAAGAGTTAAAATATTTAAGTTAGGTGGTTGCCTTCTTTGCATAACCCCCCATCTTCTTCCATGCTACCGCCGACAGGGATACGTGGCCGACGGAGCCAATAGCAAATAGCGAATCGGTCCACTAGCTGTCTATGGAGCTTTTCTACTACGATGGGCTTGAGGGTTAAGATGGTAATCAAAAGGCTAAGGCTTGTCTCGTTTGAAGGTCTTCTAAGATGGTGGTAACGGGTAACCATTACTCATATTGAGCTTGTGTAGTTCATTAGATGAAGGCTAGACTTGATGGTTCTCAATGAGCATGAGAGAACTCACAAGCAGAGAGATGATGTCACAACACGATGGTGATGGAACTTGGGTGTTAAGGCTTACATTGTATCGCTAGAGATGATAGATCTATAGCGGTGGTGGCTAGTTTCTTCGATTAGGGCTTGATGTGCAATGGTGGTTAAGGTAGGTGGTTGGGGCTCACAATGGTTGGCTCAAACCATGGGTCTACTATGAGATTTTTGTGAGTGGTTCTGTGCAGCTCGCCGATGGTGGATGGAGCACCTAGTCTATTAGAGTAAGTTGCTATGCTTAGAAATGGTTGGATTTTTGAAGGGGACTTACCGGTGTGCTTTCATTGCTTTCTGGTTTGGTATGGGGAAAGAGATAAAAAGGAACGTATTTTGGTTTGAAACTTGCTAAATTGAGTATTTGAATTTAAAAAAAAATTTGGGTGACTAATTAACAAATAAGTCTTATATTCATGTACCAAAAAAAAAAAAAAAAAAGTCTTATATTCTTGACTATCGATCAAATCCCCCTTAAATCTATTAAAAAAAAATTAATAAAATCTAAAATTTAGAGAACCAATAACCACTATCGAATTTTTTTTGGCAAGGTAGGCATAAAGTGTCAGCACATATGTTCAGTTTCAAGGAAGTAGTCATATTTAAGTGCCGCTTTTCTTGTCTCTCTTCCAAGAAGACACCCTCTCAAGCATCAAACCAAAAGAACTAAGGAAACAGAGTAAGGGATTAAGTAGAGGAGAAAGATTATATTTCTTCTCGACTCTCAAAGATCACATCGCTCTCCTTCTACAACAAGTTCAGACTCCATCCGAGTATATTTCCTCTTGCTACAAGCCAACAGTCCCAAAAGGACATAGTTGACTTCACCATGACAGATTGGTGGATCGAATTGGCGTATAGAAAAGAAAAACTACCCTTTTCATACTAGGTGTAGAGCTATATATCTATATATATATATATATATATATATATATCTTGATATTGAGATTCTTCTAGTCTTTGTAGGGTGACTTGCCAGAAAACCAAGAAAAGGCAACACTTAAATATGGCCGCAGCCGTGAGAGGGAGATAGAGAGAGCGCGAACCAGTGAAGATTGCAGGAAGGGTTTAGAGGAATATATAGGGTATGGTTTTAGTCTTCTTTGCCAAGCACCGTTTTCAAAAGCCCATCGATAAAAATAAATAAATAAATAAAAAGTACTCTGCTGTTTTTTGAAACAAACGAGTTCTAACAAGGAAAATTGGAAAATTACAGTTTTTGTTTTTTTTGAAAATGAAAATATAACATTAAAATTAAAAATAATATTTACATCTCAAAGTATGAGCATTACGATAATCTTCCTGAATTACTAACCATAACGTTCTAAGAAACCTATTTTCCCAAATACACATATCATTATAATTGTATCCTAAATTAGCCACACAATCTGCCACTCTATTAGCATGCCTAAAAACATGTCTTATGGCCACCTAATCAAACCTTAATAGTAAGTTCCTAATATCTTGGACAAGGTTGGTGATGCTCCAATGATATCGATAAGTACCACATATAGCATTAATTACCAACTATGAATCACCTTCAATTTGAAGTTGCCTAATACCTTTTTGTTTTGCCATAGCTAATCCATTTCTAAGTGCAGTGCATTCTGCTACTAAAACTGAAGCATTACCTAAATTTACCGAAGCTGCCACCAATACTCTGCCACATTCATCCCGAATGACATATCCTCAGTAGCTTTTTTCTTTTCGTGCTTCCTCAATCCATCAAAATTAAGTTTCATCCACTGCGGATGGGGACTATCCCAAGCTATAGACCTACACAATTCAAAAGTATGCAAACTTTTATAGTTATTAGAATTGTTAGTGAATAAGTAGTCATTCCTCTTATCAGTTATCTCTTTAAAAAATTTTGTCGCAATCTCCAAAACAGCAACCGAATTAGGCTTTTGACCTTGAAAAACCACTTGATTTCTGTGATTCCAAACGGCCCAACTTATGATAGCAATTTTTTCTAGAAACATTGGATATTTCCATAGGTAATAACATTGATTTTGAAATACAATATCTAACCAGTCATTAAATGATCCTTGAAATTTATTTGGATAAGGACATGATTGTGAAGTATGATGCCATATAGCCATAGTAAATGGACAACCATTGAAAATATAATCTACATCTTCTACATTAATTGTTAGTACAAAAAGGACAATCCAGATTCAAATTTACCCCTCTCTTAAAAAGGAAATTCTTTGTTGGAAGACTATTTCTAATTAGCGACTACATAAATACTGGCATACGAGGTAAAATATTTAGTTTCCAAATCTTGCTAAGTAATTTAGCTTTTGGATGATCCAAATGGTCATTACCATTATGAAGAGATGTGGCTGATTTCATAGAAAAATTTCCATCATTAGAATATCCCCAAGAAAATTTGTCTTCTGTGCCATGAATAGGAATTGGGATTCCTAAAATATCATTAACTATGTCACCCAGAAGGACTTGCTTCAACAAATTAGTGTTCCAGCATTGGTGCCTTAGATCTATTAAATCCGCCACTTTTTAAATCAATATCAAAGTTAGCTTAAAATCCTGGATTAACCATTTCACATAATGGCTTTGGATACACCCAATTATCCAGCCAAAATCAAATATTCTCGCCATTCCCCACAATTCATCTAATTCCTTTCCTAATTAAAGGTCTTTGCTGAAGAATAGTTCTCCAAACTATAGATGAATTATCTCCAGCTCTAGTTTCAAAAAAATTTGAGTTCTTAAATATTTATCTCTCATTAATTTTGTCCATAAATTTTTCCTATTAATCAAGATTTTCCAACCTAGTTTAGCTATGGTTGCTGCATTTATATCTTCCATTTTCTTGATTCCTAGACTACCTCTACTTTTTGGTCTATAAATTTTATCCCATGCAACCAGAGCCAGTATATCAAAGAAAATTCTTATTACTTCTATTAATATGGTCCAGATCGATTACGTTTTCCCAAGTTAAAACAACTCATAGTATGAATAGGCATAGTAGTCATATTTGCCTGAATAAGAGTAATTCTACAAGCTTTAGACAATAAATTAGCTTTCCAACCAGCTAATTTCATATCTACTTTATTTATAATTTCTTGAAAAGTAGCTTTATTAATTCGATTATGGATAATAGGACATCCTAGGTATTTACCCAATCATTATTTGCCATGATTTGTAAAATTCCACTAATTCCTTTTTTGGTATTGCTGTCTGTATTAGGAGAGAAATAAATACAGGATTTATGATAATTGAGTAATTGGCCAGAAATAGTACAATAATTATCCAATAGTTGCCTTATATTTTTACAAGCCTTATACGTTGCCTTTGTAAAAATAATACAATCATCTGCAAACATAAGATTAGAAATATTTTGGCTTCCAAGACAAAATTTAATACCTATTTCAGATTTCCTCTCCTAAGCAATTTTACAAAAATTTCTAATAAGACATTCTGCTCCAATAGTGAACAAATAAGGAGATAAAGGATCTCTTTGTCTAAGACCCCTTGAAGGGACAATATTTGAGTAAAAATCACTTTTCAGCCCTTATTTAGTTATTTTTAAAATTAGATAAATATCCTTTAAACTTTCAAAAATATAATTTGGACCAATGCCACTAACGGAATATGTGAAAGTATAAATTTCCCTTGAGATATTTTAAATTGATGACCTAAATATATATGGGGAGGGATCCATTAACACCCGGTACAAAACATTTATTCTTACATCTCTCAATATCTTTTTCCAGGATTGATATTTTTCCAAAGCAACCATTGCGTTGGATGCTCCTCTCATGGAGATCATGCACACCAAATTTCACACTAATTCGAATACTCGTAAGCATTTAATCTAAAAATTCACTTTTCTTTTAATTTAGGCTGCTTTATTGATGTAATAGTTCCTAATCTCCCATCAATTTGAAATTTAGCGTGCATGATCTCCATGAGAGGAGTATCCTTCCAATGGTTGGTTTTGAAAAATATCGATCCTACAAGAAGATATTTTTAGGTGTAAGAGTAAAATTTTTTACACCGGGTGTAAACAGATTCCTCCCATTATATTTATGACAAGGGTCAGATGAGCACTAGATGATATAACTTATATCTGTCCCATATTAGGGGTTGTACCTTGTTCATTAGTGGCTTAAGGGGGTACATTGGGTGGGGTATACATGATGCTGATATAAGTTATATTAACACATGCACACCTTACCATAACTATATATATGTAGTCCCATTAATATCAGGTTTACCTGATGTAACTTCGCATCATGTGCACTACATAATTCTTGTATGTGACTCGTATTTTAAGAAATTAGTTGTTGCCTTCTTATGTAGGCGATTCGTGCCAAGAAATCAAGTTGGTCGAGATTAAGAGTTGCTTCATCCAAAACTTGTATTTTCTAATTAACAACAATCACTCATTTATGGACAATTTGGATGAAGCAGCTCTTAACCACGAATAAACTTATTTTTGGCATGAATCGCCTGCGTATGAAGCAAATCTAATCCAATAGTCAGTTTTGTAAAATATAAACCATTAAATAAGTTTTTGGAGTGCAACTAATAGTTGTTAATATTAGATGCATCAGGCGCACATAATAATAGAAGAACTATCTATCTATATATATATATACACACTATAGGATTTCGCAGATATCAACTCTTGAGATAAAATTTTGTCCCAAAATCCTATTTTTAAAATTTGACCAATTTTGTCTTAAGACTTCGATTCCAATCAAGGTAATTAGTAAGGATAGAATTTGAAATCCAATCTGTGAACCCCGGAAAACGGCCCACAAGGGTTTGGCAAAAAATATGTAGGTTGAAAGACAACAAACAAAAAGGAGTCGCCACCTCATTTTTTAGGGAAAAGAGGAAAACCACAAAAAAGTTTTATTTTCAAAACCACATGACTCCATTAAAGGAAAAGCAAAGTCTTTGAAACCAGAAAATTGGATTCGGGGGCTAAGTTACGACGTGGGAAGGTTCTGGGCAAAAACCCATAGGCACCCACATCGCCCGAGTTGGTCTCTTAATTTAATTGGGCTAACTTAAGATCTTTTTCACTCAAATATCATCATATATCATCACAAGGCAGCATGCATATCATATATCCCATCTAATCATCCATGCATAATCACTCAAACAAAACAAAACAGAAAAAAAAAAAGAAGAAAAGAAAAGAAAAGCCTAGGATACTTGGATCCTAGGACGGACTTGAGCCTCACGAAGAGCGCCTACGTACCATGCAGCGAAATACATGGATCAAAGTCCACGTAGTTCGAATAAAATAGGGTTACAACCTAATACAAACCTATGGTAAAAACCCTAGGTTTCCTTATTTGAAAATGAATTGAATAATCCAAAACAGAAAACTTCTATAAGAGGAAAACCTTGATAAAAACCAGAATTTTATATTGAAGGAAACCTTTGGTACTTACCATAAGCTTGTATTAAGAAGTAACCCTAGGAGGGAGAAGAGAAAAGAAAGAAAAAAGAAAGGTGAATTGGGGCACCTTCAAACCCTACTTACCTGAGCGCACAAGCTCCAAACATTAGCCATTTCAGACCATAGCAGCCCTATTTGCAATAGGACAAGCATTGTACCTGTTTGCACCCTTACAAGTGCACCAAACCATACAAAGAAAGCAAAATACTAATCTGGACAGAACCGTAACAAGGCCTAAAATCATCCATTACTCATGCAAACAACTAGAATAACTAATAACTAAGGACTCTAACTCAATCCTACATGCAATGACTCGACTAACATGCATAAAAACCTATCAAAGACACACTAACAAGCATAAGATACTCCAATAACATCAATAAACATGATAACAAAGCCAATTCTAACCAAAAGGATGATATTTCATGTAAAATATACAAATAGGCCTCCCTACGGCGAGCTTTCTTAAGCGAAACTATCCTAAGATAATTTCACGTAAAAAAGTCGTTATGGGGAGGTGCAATCCACATATCCTACGTAAAATATATACCCTAGAACACAACAGAAAAGATTTCATGCTTAAACACATCACAGAAAGCTCTCATGCAAAACCATACTCAACGAAAAGGATAATTATCCTTAGAAAAGGATAATGTCTCCAAAAGACCTATAAAATATACTATATGAATGCAAATCTAGCATGATTCAACTATATGCAGCATATATAGAATGACTATGATGAGCAACAACTCAAAAAGCTAAGCTAAGCATGCTGTATGAAACTTGTGCGATTTCAGGGTTATCGAAACCCTAATCTCACAACTATGCATAAGAACTTATTAAAAGACTCTAACCCATGCTCAAATTATCATGAATATCATTCATATAGCATATATTGACTAACAGGAACATCAACACATGATAACTATCACAGCAACCTAAACATGTGAACTATGCATGATTTAAGAAGATAGAGCGAATCAGGCTATCAAATCCTTGGTAAACCAGGGATTATCAAGCATATTAAACCATAAATCATCTCAAAATCATTCATATACTATCCTAAAAACATTGAACTAACCTAACATGTGAAGCTATATCATGCACTAGAACTACCATAGAAGAAGAAGAAGAAAGAGAAGCAAGAGAAGCAGAGAATTCATGTTCAGCTCTAAAGGGATAGGCTTACCTCTTGTAGACTCTTCCTTGTCTTCAAACCTCTTGTTTCCTTGCTTGCTTGGGGTTGAAGAGCCTCCTCTTGAAGTCCTTCTAGCTCTCCCAACTCGTAGCTCCCTCTCTCTCTAAGTGTAAAGTGCCAATTAACCTCCCCTATGTGCTGAATATCATGTCCTTTATATAGAGAACTGACCCCCTAAACCAATGGCTAGGATTAATTCATTAAACAATGATCCTAGGGCTATTAGAGACTCTCATGGTGCTCAAACAACTCAAACCTACACACTCCTAAGCTCAGACAAGTTGTTTTGGCGGAGGAAACCGTCAAAAGAGGGAAGATAGAGTCAGAAGTTGAGTTAAACGAGGATTCCTCGGGTGACCAACTTGCCCCGGATGGTTAGCCGTCTGGGCTTGGACGGCTGACCGTCCAGCCCCGGACGGTTACCCGAGGGTCTCCCATTTCCGCTTCGGTTTTGACTTCTACTTGCTTCAGAAGTCCTAAAATCTTCAAATTAAGTCCGATTTTGACGAAATAAAAGCCAAAACGACCGTGTTTCGAAGGGGAACACATTTTTAGGCATTTTAGGACAAAAATACTCAACCATGGGTGCATGGTTAGGTTTTTACAAAAGTGGTTAACCATGGTGCTTCACCGTCGCTAAGTTGGGTTTGTACACAAGGTCGAACCGAATGCTTTCCCAATCGAAAATCGATCTTTCTAAACATGTTTAGGACATAAATAAAGCCCAATTGAAGTTAAATGAGAGAAAATTGATTGGGTCTTGTGAGTCAATTTGAGCAAACCAAGAAAGGGTCTTTTAGCCAACCCGAACCATTACGAGCCGAATTGATCTTAAACCATTAATTCATGAAATTGAACCTCTATATAGACTCTATATAATCATATGAACTCGATGGGATGACTTGGGATTCATTCCAAAGTCAAATGGAAAATATACGGCTTAAAAGATGATTATGCCCTTAAAGTCGCAAAAGTTCTTATTGACCATCGAAATGAACTCCAAATCACTTCAAAATTCATACACATGATATTCAACGCTATAGAAACTCAATGCAAAAGACTAGACTCAAAAAGGACTCAAAATCCTACATGAAATGATATGTCCTAGCTAAGGTGACAAAAATGGGGTGTGACACAATCCTTAATTCTTACCATGCAAATCTCATGAATAAATGCCTCATCTAGCACATGCATAGTTAAATTTAGGGGAAATTGGCAATTAGTCCATAATTAGGTAAAATATTAGCAATTACCCAAGCAAGAGTTTTTCTAACTCAATTAGTCAATAAAATGAAACTTATTTAGAAATTAGTCACCTTTAACAAAAAAATTAAAAATTAAAAAAATTAAAAATCCCTTGTTTACCCTTATTATTACTAAGGGCACTCCCTTTTTTGTTACTGAGAGCACCTTATATAACTAACTTGGTTTTTTAGTGTTCCAATTTTTATAAACTTATAAGTTTCAACATACATATCCATTTTTTTTTAAAAAAAACATTTTATTTTTCGAACCTACTTGTCGACATCATCAAAACAAAATTCATTTTGATTAGGTAATTATTAAAAAAATTGAAACCGTAAAATTTTACTACTTTGTAAAACTGTAAAAGTTTACTACTTTAGCATGATCAACTTCGCAAAACTGTAAAATTTTATTATTTGATATGGTCTAATATAATACTTCATAAAACTATAAGGTTTTACTTTTGTTTAAAAAAAAAAAAGGCACTAAACAATAATTTTTACTCTTCTAATAATTTTACTCTTTTAATAATATTTATTCATTTTTTTAATAATTATATTATTTTTATAGTTTTTATTTATTATTTAAAATAATTCTATTTTAATAGGGTTTTTTTTATTCAATAAATTTACTTTTCTAAGAGTTAAAATATTTAAGTTAGGTGGTTGCCTTCCTTGCGCAACCCCTCATCTTCTTCCACATTGCCGCCAGCATGGGTACGTGGCCGACAGAGCCAATAGCAAACAGCGAATCAGTCCTCTAGCTGTCTATAGAGGTTTTCAACTACGATGGGCTTAAGGGTTAAGATGGTAATTGAAAGGCCAAGGCTTGTCTCGTTTGAAGGTCTTCTACGATGGTGGTAGAGGGCTACTATTACTCATATCGAGCTTGTGTGGTTTACTAGATGAAGGCAGGGCTTGATAGTTCTCAATAAGCATGAGAGAACTCATAAGCAGAGAGATGATGTCACAACACGATGGTGATGGAACTTGGGAGTTAAGGCTTACATTGTATCGCTAGAAATAATAGATCTATAGTGGTGGTGGCTAGTTTCTTCAATTAGGGCTTGATATGCGATGGTGGTTAAGGGAGGTGGTTGGGGCTCACAATGGTTGGCTTGAACCATAGGTCTACTATGAGATTTTTGCGAGTGGTTTTGTGGGGCTCGCCAATGGTGAATGGAGCACCCAGTGTATTAGAGTAAGTTGCTATGCTTGGAAATGGTTGGATTTTCGGAGGGGACTTATCGATGTGCTTTCATTGCTTTCTGGTTTGGTACAGGGAAAGAGATAAAAAGGAAGGTATTTTGGTCTCAAATAGGCCAAATTGAGTACTTGAGCTTAAAAAAAATGTTGGGTGACTAATTGACAAATAAGTCTTATATTCATGTACGAAAAAAAATAATAAGTCTTATATTCTTGACTATCAGTCAAATCCCCCTTAAATTTATTATTAAAAAAAAAAATCTAAAATTTAGAGAACCAATAACCACTATCAAATCTGTTTTGGCAAGGTAGGCATAAAGTGTCAACACATATGTTCAATTTTGAACCCCTAAAAAAAAAATGCATCGCTTTCAAATTGGTTAATGTTCTTAAGCAAATAATAAATTACAAAATTTATGGAAGCAAACCATTTTCCAATCTGTTTCGACAAGGTGGGCACTAAGGCTTAATATATTTAAACGAATTGCCTAATTAAAAAATGATAAATTAGGAAAAAAATAATTAAATTAATAGTTATTTAGCACATGTGAATATGCCTTCAGTTTCATATTTGAATCCGTTAATATTTTGGGTTGGTAGGTCATAACCTGAACCAATGGTTTGCCCTTGTGTAGGTGTTGGACTTTGGTCTTATGGGTTTCCTATTTGTGCATGGAAACCTAGTCCTATTCAATTTAGACCAACGAGGAGTATATATAGGAGGATTTTCTCCATGTGATAGAGACCTCCAGTAGAATTTTCCCCCTTTTCTCTCTCGGATCACTATAACCTAGGGATTTTGGTAGCATGGAACTTTTGGGGGGGATTCTAGATGCAATCCTTTAAACACATTCACAACTTAGAGGAGTATACACAATGGTCTGGTTCATGTTGGAGACGTAGGAAAACATGCAGAGACTGCGTTGGGCTTGTAACAATAAACGGCAAACGATTTTCGGGTCTCTTCCACAATAAGTATTCCTTGGACCCGATTTGTGTACTATGTGTGGTAGTTATAACATATTTACATTAGTATCAGAGCCATAGGTTTGTACGTTGGTTCACCCTATAATAGATCAGTTTGTGTTCACTCCCTAAAACACCATTGATGGATCGTTTAACAATGTTTTTCAAAAATGGTTTTTATTGAAAAAATTTTATATGGTGTCACACCCCATTTTTGTTACCTTGACTAGGGTATATCATTTCATGTAGGATTTTGAGTCCTTTTTTAGTCTAGTCTTTTGCATTGAGTTTCTATGGCATTGAATATCAAGTGTATGAATTTTGAAGTGATTTGGAGTTCATTTCAATGGTCAATAAGAACTTTTGCAACTTGGAGGGCATAATCGTCTTTTAAGTCGTATATTTTCCATTTGACCTTGAAATGAATCCTAAGTCATTCCTTTGAGTTCATATGGTTATATAGAGTCTATATATAGGTTCAATTTGATGAATTAATAGTTTAAGATCAATTCGGCTCATAACGGTTCGGGTTGGCTAAGAGACCCTTTCTTGGTTTGCTCAAATTGACTCACAAGACCCACTCAATTTTCTCTCATTCTATTTCAATTGGGTTTTATTTACATCCTAGACATGTTTTAAAAAGTTGAATTTTGATTTGGAAAGCATTTGGTTTAACTTTGTTTGCAAACCCTAGCTTAGCGACGGTGGTGCACCATGACTAGCCGCCTTTGTAAAACCTAACCATGCATTTATGGTTAAGGATTTTTGTCCTAAAATGCTAAAAATGTGTTCCCCTTCGAAACATGGTCATTTTGGCTTTTATTTTGTCAAAATCAGACTTGATTTGACTTCTGAAAGACTCCCGAAGCGATTAGAAGTCAAAATTGGAGCAGACTAGAAGAGGGCCTCGGGTAACTGTCCAAGGCTAGGCGGTTAGCCGTCTAAGCCCAGATGGCTAACCGTCCAGGCCTAGTTGGTCACCCAAGGACTCTGTCTTCGATTGGGTTTTTGACTCCTTTTGCCCTCCCGTGACAGATTCTTCCGCCTTTGCAAGTTGTTTCCTCCTAGGATTGTGTAAATTTGAGTTCTTTGAGCACCAAGAGAGTCTCTAATAGCCCTATGATCATTATTTAATGAATTAATATTAGCCATTGGTTTAGGAGGTTAGTTCCCTATATAAAGAATATGATATTCAGCACATAGGGGGGCTGCAAGTGCATGTTATACCTAGAGAAAGAGGGAGCTACGAGTTTGGAGAGCGAGAAGGACATAGAGGGGGGGAGGCTTTTGGACTCAAGGCAAGCAAGAAAGCAAGGACTTTGAAGGCAAGAGAGGTTCTACAAGAGGTAAACACCCCTTTCGATTGCTGAATATAGGTCTTCTTCTTCTCATTCTTTTTCTTCTCCTATGATAGCTCTAGTGCATATAGTAGTTCCATATGTTAGGCTAATTCAATGTTTTTATGATGTGATATGAATGATTTTAGGATGATTTATGGTTTTATATGCTCGATAATCCTTAGTTTACTAAGGTTTTGAAAGTATTATCTTTTCTCTCTCTTTAAATCATGCATAGTTTATATGTCTTAGTTGCTGTGATAATTGTCATGAGTTGACGCTCCTGTTAGTTAATATATATAATATGAATGATATTTATGATGATTTGAGCATGTAAAAAATAAATTTAAAAAAAATAGTTTTAGGTCTTGCTAAGGTCTAGCCCATCAAATCAATAGCGTTGGAATTCGAGTATCTAAATTTAATGACCTTGCAATCGATCTCAACTCAATCTCAACTGTAAAAAATCGTCACTAACTCATTTTTCACATAGGAGTGGCCGCAAAGATAGTCAATAGAAAATTTGTCTAAGTCGACCTTGAGTATAGAGGAACACCTGTCCACATCAACTTTGCCCTATTGTCTTTGGTTTGGGATCGACAATGCACTTACTTTCGACTTTTGCATCCACAAAATTATTGATTTAAGTGTTCTTTGGTTCAGAATTTTTGGTGGAATTTTTAAATTTCCTCGTTTGGTTAAAATTTTTAAAAGTTGGATTCTTTCATCTTTTTCCTCCATTTTTTTATTAAATAGAATTTGTAACGTGCTTATTTTTGAAAGATGGAATTTGCCAAATTCAATCTATTTAGATGGAATTTCTATATATAATTTGACCCATCAAATCCCAAGTTAAAGTTTTAATGAGAATTTAGAAATTCCCAGTTAAGTCGGTCAAACAAGGAATTTGGTTTTAAAAAATTGACAAATTCCATTTTAAACATAAATTTCACTCAAAATTTCCTTATTCAAAAGTTATGTATGTAAGACTACACTTGGAAAATTGGAACGTCCTCCATTTCCTTAGCTATATAAAAATTAATGATTTGACTTGTGAACCCATCTCCTATAGAATTCAGTTTTATTTCTTCTTTAACAAATTGTAAATATTTGGAAATTTTGGGGATAGTGTCTAAATGGGCCACGAGCTATTTCAATTCGAATCTCCCTACATCTCTTCAAAAAATTGATGGATCCCTAGAAGGTACATTTTTCACGAAGGTACACATGAAGCACTCTCTCGCACAGTATTCCAATTAAAATCAAGTCTGTTTGCATGAGGAAGGAGGGGCTTATACATAATTGCTGTAGATTGAAGTCTATGTTTGATGGTGATTTTTGTCTCCAAAGTCTAGTTGTTGGTTGGGTTTCACTTTTCTTCAGTTATAGCAGGGAGTGTTACTAAATTGGCTATTCATTTTAAGTTCGATCTGCAACTTATCTCCTTTGATCTTTTTCTAGACACTTTTATTTATTTATTTATCCCAATGTAATATTAATTGGGATTAAAAAGTTACGACAGAAGAACAAAAGAAAAAAATGAAAAGGAAAATCTGATCTTGGTGGCTAATAACACACCACAATCCAGCACGGATCATGTATAATTCGGGGAGAAAATATGGTTCCGCGATCATTTTTGGTGCATTGTTTCATGGCATGCTTAGCAATGGCTCCAACCAACTTCACCACGGATCAATCTGCTACCCTTTCTTTCAAAGCCCACAGCACTTTCGACCCCCGCAATGTCCTAATTATGTATAACGGATTGGTGTTGCTTGTGGTGCTCCCCACCAAAGAGTCATAGCCTCGAATCGTTCCAAAATGGACTTTACTGGCACCATCCCTCCCCACCTTGGATGGAAAATGTGGCACAAATTAAACCATTGGAGCAGGTATTTTAGAATATAGCGTTTTGGTATAGCAATGCAAATTTGGCATGGCAAATTTGGCACATGGCTGTTGGAGTTGGTCTAACTATTTTTAAGTTTCATGTGTGGCATGTTTAATCGATTTATGTTAATCAAATACTTCTAAAATTCTTACATGAGGAGCTCATTAGATATGTTGCTGACATTAGCATTCTTGCTTACATATGCTGTTTGTTGTACCTTAATAGCACAATGTGACTGTGAACCTTTTTGTTTTCTTTTTTTCATTTATTTAGAGAAACCAATTGCATCAAAGAGATCCTCAACAGGCCTTGCTGGGAATTGCCTGTCTCTGAATTGAATGGTTCTAATTCCCATTGTTGTCTTCTAAAAGAACTAAAGCAGTACAAATGTGAATGAGGAAAACCCTCAACAGATCAAAAATCATAAAACCCACGAAAGTAACAAACAAATTAAACCGATAAGCATAGCCGAAAATGGCGTGGGGTTTAAAAGTGGTGATATAACAGAGTGTCAGAATTCTGATTTTGCCAATTCTCCCTTGCGTCTGTTGGCAAGTTTTGGCCCCAATGAGGATGTGGGTTTACAGAGGTCTTGGTTTTGACCCCACTTGAGAGCATACGTCTAGTCTTTATTGTTTGGCAGCCAAAAAAACAAACTAACTAATAAGCAGATCAAATTTAGAAGGGCAATTCAATCATAGGTCAAATACAGGACAATATATCACGCCCTGATCAAATCATTGGATGAAGAGAAAAAGAGTCAAAATTGAAATAAAACAAAGCAATAAATCAAAACCCAGAGATTGACAAGTCACGAAACCCGCAAGATTAAGGAAAAAAACTGACCCCAATCAAAGTTAATATAGAAAACGAAAAATTACAGAAGATTAACATTGAAAAAATAAAAAAGGAAAATCAATTCAGAGATCGATGGATAACAAATTGCACAAAAATTACTATCAAATAAGAGCCAACACCTGGTTAAAATTAGAACACAAGACATGCTAAAATCTGAATCCGAACACAACACATGCAACAATCAGGATTACCTCTCAACAGTAGGAACGACATCAGAAAAAGTTTAAGTATCTCTGATGAGTGGCCAAAAAAACAAAGAAAAAGGAGCAAAAGAGAACAGGGATACCTAGCAACTTTGTGGAATAGGAGACGAAAGAGAGCAGATTTCACTACATGGATGACAGCAAAGTCGCGCAAGGGCAAATTGTGGCCGTGAATTGAAGCTTCAACAAACTGTAGAGCAGTACCTGAAATTTTCGGCTGATCGACCTTGTTTTCTTGTAAACTTGAGGGGAATGTCTCAAGGAAGTAGTCATATTTAAGTGATGTCTTTCTTGTATCTAGTCCAACAAGACACCCTCTCAAAACCAAAAGAACCCAAAGAAACTGAGGAACCTAAGGACGTAGTTGAATTGATCCAATTCGCATATAGAAAAACTACCCTTTCATACAAGGTGTAGAGTTACGATATATCGATATTGAGATTCTTCTAGTCTTTGTAAGGCGACTTACCGGAAAACCAAGAAAGCACATCACTCAAATATGGCTGCAGCCGTGAGAGAGAGAGAACCAGAGAAGATGGAAGGGGAGGGTTTAGACTTTAGAGGGAATATATAGATTATGGTTTTTTTTCCCGTCGAAAAAAAAGAAAAAAAAAAGGATGGAATTACAGATTGGTCCAGTCAAAAATTATAGTTAGTAGTTATTATTAGTTAAGCTAGTAGTCATGCACTCGTAAGTTAGTAGTCAAATATATTGAACTGTAATTATTTGCTTGTACAGGACCTATCTGTAATTCCCCCAAAACGTAATGTTTTTGGAAACAAACGAGTTCTAACAAGGACAAATGGAAAATTACAATTTAACTCCTGAATTTTGAACAATAATAACTTCTCAACCCTTAGTTTTAAAATGAGACATTTAACCCCTCAACAATCCAAAAAATAATTTGGACCAATGACATTAGAGGAATATGTGAAAATATAAATTCCCTCGAGACATTTAAAATTAATGACCCAAATATATATATATATATATTCCCTTTAATATCAAGTGCACTCTATCTAAACATATTATTTGTGACTTATATTTTACGAAATTAACTGTTAGATCGATCAAATAGTCTTCTCAAATAGACAATCAATGCCAAAAATCAAGTTGATCTAAGACAGATTATTATTCGATCTAAAACCGACATTTTTCATTCTATAACAATCACTCATTTATGAACATTTAGAAAAGAAACAACTCTTAATTGTAAGGGCGCCGTGTCCGATCTAAAACGGCACCCTTGGAGTAGTGTTCGTGTATTATAGGTCTATAGTTGAGTCTCATGCTAGAGTTTTTAAGTGATCAAGCCTCAATTTTTATGGTAACGTAACCACTATATAGACTACGTACCACTTGTGGCAATAAGGTGGTTTCCAGACCATTGCACTCATGAAACACGTTTTGTGTAGTGGATTTATTTTTTATGTCAACCATATGAATATCGAATAACCAACCAATAAGGTAATCTAACTGTGGGGAAAAGCTTTTACTAGGAGGCAAATAGCTGACAAGTTCTTGACCAAAGCCCTATCAATGATCTAGCTATTGCAATCCCACATATCAAGGCTATCCCACAAGTCAAGGATTCCACATGCTAAGTGAATCCCACCAACCGTATATGTATTCTTCCCTCTTTAAAATTAGAGATCTGATTGATATTCATTAGGAGCTTATTTTTCTCTTTCCTTATATGTTGTCTATTCTTTCCTATAAATACATGTATACATTGTAAAGTAAATCAATGAGATCAATACACTTTTTTGCAGTTCTTACCTCTTTATGGTGTCAAAGCCTTTCTTTCAAACGAGCAAAGAAATATTTTTTTTCTTCCATGGCAGAAAGCACAGCTACCAGCTTTGAGACACCTCTTGTTGTTTCCAATACAATTTCTGTAGACTCAACCTATGCCTTGATTCCTATTAATGCCGCTGCCCAACTTCTGCTCAAACTCATGCTCATGAACTATCCTTCTTGGCGTGCACAATTCAATGCCCTACTTCTTGGCTACGATATAATGGGCTACATCGATGGCTTACACACCAAGGCTTGGGATGCCCAATCACCGCTTTGCCTCTTATACCTTTTGGATGCGACAAGATCAACTCTTGTTGCATGCTATCCTCGCCTCTGTTTTGGACTCTGTCACAACTCTTATTGCATCTGCCAAAACCTCGTAGGAAGCTTAGGTTAAACTTAACAAGTTCTATGCGAACCATTCTTGCTCTCGAGTGATGAGCCTTAAGGAACGTCTTACTGAAGCTCGTGATTCAACACCCATGGTTGAATATTTGCAAACCATCAAGACCATTTCTGATGAGCTTGCTCTCATTGATGCACCTATTCTAGACGATGACCTTGTTATTCACATCTTTAATGGCATGGCATTGAGTTTAAGGAAATTGCCGCCCGTGTTCGTGCTCTTAAAACATCCATCTCCATTGAGGAACTCCATGACAAACTTATTGATTATGAAGGCTTTCTAAAACAAGCAGCTACCCAACTTGATCCCCTGATCATGACTGCAAATTTCATTTATCGTGGTAGCACTTCCAATCAATCCAATCGATGCTCTAACCCCACTTGTGGTGGTTATCAAGGCCGCCCTCCTTCCTCTCCGAATCGCTCAATTTAAAGGTCTTTTTCCAATCAACGCCGTTGGAATGGATCCTTTCCTGGACAAGGCTGTAGAGGTTTTTGCCAACTTTGTGATCAACAAGGCCACACCGCCAAGAGGTGTCCACGTGCTCCCCCGTTCTTTCCTCAGCAACACACCGCCAACTACACCACCACCACCACCACCCCTCCTTGTCAACCTTGGCTCGTTGATTCTGCAACTACTAATCATGTCACCACTGATCTTAGTAACCTTTCTCTCCATTCTGAATATGATGGCCCATCTGATATTGTCATTGGTGATGGTTTAGGTTTGAGTATCACTCACACTGGTTCTTCTCAACTCTCGGCTTCATCAAATATTTTCACCTTATCTAATGTCTTGTGTGTTCCTTCTATGCAAAAAAATTTGATCTATAGTCCATGCATGACTGGCACAGTCGCTTAGGCCATCCCTCTACTCACACTCTACAACATATTGTCAAGCATTTCTCCCTCCTAGTGTCCCCTAATTCCAGTCTTCTCAACTCATGTCTTTCTTGTCAACGTGATAAGAGCCATCGGCTCCCTTTTAGTGTGTCTTCCCTTATAAGTCGTGGTCCCTGTGATCTAATTTACATTGATGTTTGCGGCTCGGCTCCAGTTTAATCGATGGATGGTTTTTAATATTATGTCATTTTTGTTGATCATTTCACTAAATACGTATGGTTCTATCCTATAAAAAAAAAAAAAAAAAAAAAAATCAGATGTTTTCTCTTTGTTCCCTAAATTTAAATCTCTTGTTGAAAATTATCTTAAAACCTCTATCGTTTTTATCTATTCGGATGGCAGGGGTGAGTATAAAAAATTAAAAGATTTTTTTGCCTCCCTTGGCATTTCTCACTTAACCTCCCCACCTCACACCTCCCAATATAATGGCTTTGCCGAACGATGCCACAGACACATTGTTGAAATAAGTCTAACTCTCCTCCATCAAACCTCTATACCTCTTTCATATTAGTCTCATGCTTTTCAAACTGCCACCTATCTAATCAATCGCCTTCCCACACCTGTCCTTCAAAATACTTCCTCCTATCAGGCACTCTTTGGCACCTCTCCTAACTACACTAAACTTCGTGCTTTCGGCTGTCTTTGCTATCCATGGTTACGCTCCTATACTAAATATAAACTCGAACCTCGCTCTCGTCTATGTGTTTTTCTTAGCTACTCTCTCACTCAAAGTGCTTATAAATGTCTTGATCCTTCAACTCATCGTATTTTTGTTTCCCGCCATGTCATTTTTGTTGAGTCTTCATTTTCTTTTGCCTCGCGTCAATCTTCCCTCCCTGGTGTCACTTCCACCACGCTGTCCTCTTGGTCACCCTCTGCCCTTTTCCTATCTCCCCCTATATTCCATGCGCTGGTTATGCATGCCCCACTAACTCCATCTACTACTTCTGTAGTCCCACCCATCTCATGCACACCATCTATTATGGCACCTCCTCTTTGTGTAGAGTCTTCCAATTCCTCTATTGATTCTGCCACCACAACTCCCATAACATCGCCTCCATACCATGACCTGAACCCAGCCGCACCACCCCCTATACCTACACGCACCCACCCCATGGTCACTCGTGCTCAGAATAATATATTCAAACCTAAGCAACTCAACGCCACCACTAAACATCCTTTACCCGCACCACTTGAACCTATGTGTGTCTCTTAGGCTCTCTGTGACCCTCACTAGCACCGTGCAATGTCTGAGGAATTCAATGCATTGATTTGAAATGGTATTTGGGCGCTCATTCCATCTAAACCATCTAACAACCTTATTGGGTGTAAATGGGTTTTTCGTATCAAACGAAAATCTGATGGCAGTATAAATCACTATAAAGCACGTTTGGTTGCCAAAGGCTTTCATCAACGTCCTGGTATTGACTTTATTGATATATTCAGTCCTGTTGTAAAACCTACAACTGTTCGGATTGTTCTATGTCTTGCTCTTACTCATGGTTAGTCTATTCGGCAACTAAACGTCAACAATGCTTTCCTTCATGGCTCTTTATCCGAGGAAGTTTATATGTCTCAACTCCCAAGATTTATTGATCTGACACTTTCCACTCATGTGTGCAAGCTTTGCAAAGCCCTTTATGGTATTAAACAAGCCCCGTACACTTGGTTCCACGAGCTTAGCTCCTTCCTACTATCTTATAGATTCACTAGCTCCAAGTCAGATACCTCCCTGTTTATTTATAATTACAATGATAAACTCATCTATTTCTTGGTCTATGTTGATGATCTTATTGTTATAGGAAATGATGCTCAGTTTGTCTCTACCTTCATTGGTGCCCTTTCCTATCAGTTCTCCGTTAAGGTTTGAGGGCCACTTCATTACTTTCTCGGGGTTAAAGTCATTTCCACTCCAACTGGCCTCGTTCTCTCTCAGCATAAATATATTCAAGACCTTCTTGATCGCTCTCACATAACCAATGCCAAGGAAGTTAGTACTCCCTTACCCAATACGTGGTCTTTTGTCTTGCATGATGGCTCCCCTTTGGCTAATGCCGTTGACTATTGGAGTATAATTGGTGTGCTTCAAGACCTCTCCCTCATGCGCCTGGACATTGCATTTGCGATCAACAAGCTCTCTCAATTTATGCACCGTCCTTCTCAGTTGCATTGGACAACAGTTAAATGGCTTTTTCGCTACCTCAAGGGTACTATTTTTCATGGATTGTTCCTCAAGCATCATATGACTCCATTTTTACATGCATACTCTAATGCAAACTGGGCTAGAAATCACGATGATCGTATTGCTTATGTTGTCTATCTTGGTGGCAATCCAATCTCATGGAGCTCCCACAAGCAACGCTCTATTGCCAGCTCCTTCACCGAGGCTGAGCATCGGGTGGTTGCAACTACAGCTGCTGAATTATCTTGGGTACAATCACTACTCCAAGAACTGGGTGATTCTATTACACCCCCTATTATATGTTGTGACAACATTGGGGCTACTTATGTGTGTGTCAATCCAGTCTTTCACTCTCGCATGAAGCACATTGCTATTAATTTTCACTTTGTCAGCGATAAAGTCTCCAAGGGTTTGCTTCATGTCTATCATGTTGCCACTAATGATCAGCCCGCTGATGCTCTTACCAAGCCATTGTCTTGACAACGTCTCTCTCTTCTTCGTTCTAAGATTGGTGTCTCCAATGGGAACACCATTTTGCGGGGGTGTGTCAGTGATCAGGCTATTGCAATCCTACATATCAAGACAATCCCACACATCAAGGATTCCACATGCTAAGTGAATCCCACCAACCGTATATGTATTCTTCCCTCCTTAAAATTAGAGATCGAATTGATATTCATTAGGAGCTGATTTTTCTCTTTCCTTATAGGTTGTCTATTCTTTCTAATAAATACATTTATACATTGTAAAGTAAATCAATAAGATCAATACACTTTTCTCTAGTTCTTACCTTTTTAAGCCCAACAATTGACACTCCTGCTTGAGAGACTTTTGCCTCAAATTTAGATATCTTAAACTGTCAGCCTGAATAACTAATTGGTAATTACACCCCATTTAGTTAAGGAGAAGAAAAGGCAAGGGAAGGAATCTTTTAGAAATTCCTTCCCTCGTGTTACACATTTTATAATTTCTTATGTTGTCCAGAAGTCTATGTGTGCCAATGTTATTTTCTCCTATTCAACTTTATTTAACCATTGCTAATAAAATTGTTACCTCATTAGGATTACAACATCGAGGAACATAAACACCACCGCTAATGGACATTAGAAACCCATAAAACATTAGACAATATCTATAAGACAACATAAGAAAACTTAGTAAAACATATTTTATTGCATAATTAACCTAATGGCCTACAGCCTATATCACATAAGATAATCTGTTCAAGCCAATGGGGACCCAAATTCCTCCATTCTTCAACAGGATCCACCCCTACAACATTTTTGGCTACACTGTGAGCTGTTCCATTACAAACTCGACTAACACACCTAGCTGTCACACTCCATTTTTGTCACCTTAGCTAGGACATATCATTTCATGTAGGATTTTGAGTCCTTTTTGAGTCTAGTCTTTTGCATTGAGTTTCTATGGCATTGAATATCATGTGTATGAATTTTGAAGTGATTTGGAGTTCATTTCGATGGTCAATAAGAACTTTTGCGACTTAAAGGGCATAATCGTCTTTTAAGCCGTATATTTTCCATTTGACTTTGGAATGAATCCCGAGTCATTCCCTCAAGTTCATATGGTTATATAGAGTCTATATATAGGTTCAATTTCATGAATTAATGGTTTAAGACCAATTCGGCTCATAATGGTTCGGGTTGGCTAAAAGACCCTTTCTTGGTTTGCTCAAATTGACTCGTAAGACCCAACCAATTTTCTCTCATTTAACTCAAATTGGGCTTTATTTATGTCCTAAACATGTTTAGAAAGATCGAATTTCGATTGGGAAGGCATTTGGTTCAACCTTGTGTACAAACCCAGCTTAGCAATGGTGAGGCACCATGGTTAACCACCTTTGTAAAACCTAACCATGCACCCATGGTTGAGGATTTTTGTCTTGAAATACTTAAAAATGTGTTCCCCTTCGAAACATGGTCGTTTTGGCTTTTATTTCGTCAAAATCGGACTTAATTTGAAGATTTTAGGACTTCTACAGCGAGTAGGAGTCAAAACCGGAGTGAAACAAGGAAAAGCCTTGGGTAACCGTCCAGGGCTGGACGGTCAGCCGTCCAAGCCTAGACGGCTAACCGTCCAAGCCTAGTTGGTCACCCGAGGAGTCCTTCCTCAACTCGAATTCTGATTCTTCTCTCCCTCTTTTGATGGTTTCCTCCGCCAAAACAACTTGTTTGAACTTAGGAGTGTGTAAGTTTGAGTTGTTTGAGCACCAAGAGAGTCTCTAATAGCCCTAGGATCATTGTTTAATGATTTAATCTTAGCCATTGGTTTAGGGGGTCAGTTCTCTATATAAAGGACATGATATTTAGCACATATGGGAGGTTAATTTCACTTTACACTTAGAGAGAGAGGGAGCTACGAGTTTAGAGAGCTAGAAGGACATCAAGAGGAGGCTCTTCAACCCCAAGCAAGGAAAGAAACAAGAAGTTTGAAGGCAAGGAAGGTTCTACAAGAGGGTGCAAACAGGTACAAAGCTTGTCCTATTGCAAATAGGGCTGCTATTGCTTGAAATTGCTAAGGCTAGGAGCTTTTGCACTCAGGTAAGTGGGTTTGAAGGTGCCCCAATTCACCTTTCTTTTTCTTTCTTTTCTCTTCTCCCTCCTAGGGTTACTTCTTAATAGGGACATATGGTGATTATCAAAGGTTTCCTTTATTGCTAAAATTCTGGTTTTCTATCAAAGTTTTCCTATTGTGGAGGTTTTCAATCTTGGACTATTCAAATAAGGAAACCTAGGGTTTTTACCATAGGTTTGCATTAGGTTGTAACCCTATTCTATTCGAACTACGTGGATTTTGATCCATGTATTTCGCTGCATGGTACGTAGGCGCTCTTCGTGAGGCTCAAGTCCGTCCTAGGATCCAAGTATCCTAGGCTTTTCTTTTCTTTTCTTTTCTTTTTGTTTTGTTTTATTTGTTTGATTGTGCATGGATGTTTGGATGGAATATATGATATGCATGCTGCCTTGTTATGATATATGATGATATTTGAGTGAAAAAGATCTTAAGTTAGCCCAATTAAATTAAGAGACCAACTCGGGCGATGTGGGTGCCTATGGGTTTTGCCCAGAACCTTCCCACATCGTAACTTAGCCCCCGAATCCAATTTTCTAGTTTCAAAGACTTTGCTTTTCCTTTAATGGAGTCATGTGGTTTTGAAAACAAAACATTTTTGTGGTTTTTCTCTTTTCCCTAAAAAATGAGGTGGCGACTCCTTTTTTGTTTGTTGTCTTTCACCTATCTTTTTTGCCAAACCCTTGCGGGCGTCGCGCTTTTTTTCGTGGGTTCACAGTTGGCGACTCCACTGGGGATGTCGAGGGCTAGACTCATTTAATTTGATTGGGCTAAATTAATTTCTTTATTGTTTAATAAAATCAATCACTTGCATCCGCTTGATTGTGTGCTTTCATTTATTGCATTGTGTGCGCAATTGTTGTATGATCACTCGATTGTCCCTCGACGTATCCTTGCCAACTGATAGCCTAGTTCGACCTTGGTTTTCCTGATTCCATGTGTTGGGCGAAGCTATCAAACCTCTCTTGCCAAGTACCCTTGGGTATATCAAATGTATCGATCACGTACTGCTGGACCCACGCGACATTCCTGATGTCACATGTGGTTAGATATAAAGATTGGTACAAGCAAAGTTGAGGACCCTAGCCTACCCTCTTAAAAGAAAGAATTGCATGTAATGGGCCTTCTAGGACATCGTTGGATCACCTATATGCACACACATTGTTGTGATGATATGCTGCCGTGTTTGTGATGTGTTGCCATGCTTTGTCGATTGAGTGGGTAATTAAAGGAAACTTTACATCCTACATCCTTAATACGTACCTTTCCCCATGACCCTCGCAAGGGTAATTGGTTAAGAGAACTAATTAAGGGTGTACGTTGTAAAAATTTTGAGATAATTATGGAAGCTTAGGATGGACCCTTAGGCTGAAAAATTGAGTGTTTCCCTTATGTTAGAGGGAGAGACGTGCTGGCTTGGATCCGTAATCAACAAAGGCGCCTAGTCAGTGCTGATTCTGTTACTGAGTCGGATATGGCCGAGGAAAGAACTAGCAACCGGGGTTTCAACCTTGAGGCCACTTTGAAAGCTATTATGGAAAAGCTTGATCACACTACCCAGGTATCCGAGACCGCACTCAAGTTAGCTCAAGACATTCAACAGAAGAACTCTGAACCTGAATCCAGGGCCTGTGCCACTAACAACAATCAAGGATCCAATGATTCCGAATCTGCTAAGGAACCATTAGGAGAGGAGGGAGAACCACCCAAGACCAAGGAAGGGGAAACCAAAGCCACATCAAGAGAGAGCTCAACCGTCTTGGCAAACAAGGTCGAGGCCTTAGAACGAACTCTGAAGGGAATCCGCAGATCTGATGATATGGTAGACATCCGTACTTTGTCCTTGTTCCCAAAGGCTCGCATTCTGCTACAATTCAAGATGCTGGAGTTGGAAAAATTCGATGGGATAGGCTGTCCTAAAACCCACCTCAAGATGTATGTGCGAGCTATGCACCCTCGAGGAGCGAACGATGAGTTATTGGCTCAAATGTTTTACAAGTCATTAGCGAGTTCCGCCTTGAAATGGTTTTTGTCATTAGAGGAGAATAGAACCAAGACTTGGGAGGATGTGTGCAACGCATTCACGGACCATTACAAGTATAACACTGAAGTGGATGTCACGCGAAGGGACTTGGAAACCACTAAGTAAGGGGTTAATTAGACTTTCTCCGCTTTTATCACTAGGTGGAGACAAAAGGCTTCCAAAATGACAGACAGACCGAATGAGGAAGACTAGATTCAGTTGGTGGTGAAGAATTTGTTGCCCGTATATCATAAGCACCTCTTTGCTCACTACTTTCCGAACTTCAAGGCTCTTGTCGGGGCTGGCACACAAGTTGAAGATGCAATCGCCGATGGAACAATCAAAACGGAGGAGGTCCAAAGGAGTCGAAGGACAAACTTTGGAGGAAAGCCCAATGCTGAAGTCAATACCATTACCCAACCCGCTCGCCCTTTCTCCCTAAATGACTCCACCTCACCTCGCCAATTCACCGAGCTATACATGCCACTCGAAAGAGTCTTTGAAAAGCTGAGAAGCCATGACCTCTTGAAACCCCTCGACCCAAGGCCTCTACCAAACCCATTGCCCAAAAGCTACAATGAAAATGAATATTGCAAGTTCCACCAAGCCAAAGGCCATCCAACCAACCGTTGTTATCGCCTCCGCCATGAAATCCAAGATTTGCTTGACAAGCAGATCATTTCAACACCCACTGCACCAAATCGCCCAAATGTCACTCGAAATCCCCTCCCCACCCACAATGTGCCTCCTCCCAACAACATAAATGCCATCGAGCTTGGCTCGTCCCAATCCCGTCAACCCATAAGGCAATACACGCCACTTCCCATGACCTTGACTCAAGTCTTCCACCAATATTGCGATAAAGGGCTCATATTGCCACACCGTCCAAAGCCGAGACCTTTGACTCCCCACTAATTCTGTTTGTACCATCAGGCGCCTGGGCATGATACGGAGAATTGTGTCATATTGAAAAAGGTAGTTCAAGACCTTACTGATCAAAAGGTTTTGGTATTGCCAAGGAAGTCCGTTCAGCAACAATTAAGAGAAAGGTTTGAGGCAGGAGATCCTAAAGTGGGTTTGCTGGGAGAGTCGTTCGGAAAGTTTGATTACTACGTACTCTACCCCGACCCCATCCCTGATGAGCCTATAGTCCCCACAGGTTGGGATGAGTTACCAGAGGAAGTTCAAGTGGAGGAGATCGACATGATCACATGGGATGATCTCATGGGAGATGTAGGTGAGATTGATGATATGTGGATGAGCAATGACGAGGTAGAGCACATAACTAGAGGAGGTCGCCATTTCAAGCCTCCGCATCTAGAATCTGACAACCCATTGGGGGACTTGGAAGGTAATCGCCACCTCGACTTGCAAAAAGAGGAGGACGAAGTGCTTAGGCAATTGAGAAAGACTAATGCCAACATCACTATATGGGGTTTGCTCATGGCCTCTTACAAGCACAGACAGACAATCTTGAAGTTGCTCAACCAAATACAGGTTCCCGTTGACACATCTCCGAAAAATTTGGTGAACTTGGTGAATCCAACCTCGAAGAACTCAACCATTGTGTTCTCGAAAGTGGACCTACCTAAAAGTGGACCTAACCATTCACAAGCCATGTACATCACTGTCGACACCATGGGAAAGAGAGTTCCAACAGTCCTAATCGATAATGGTTCCGCTCTTAATGTGTGCCCTCTCAGAACTGCCACCGTCTTGGGATTGGATCCTACTGACTTCATGCCATCTGGGCAAACAGTGAGAGCTTATGATAACACCCGCAGAGAGGTGATTGGAGTGGTCACTTTGCCATTGATTATGGGGCCTACAGAATTCAGAGTGGAATTCCAAGTGTTGGATGTCTCGTCGTGCTTCAATCTCTTGTTGGGAAGACCTTGGATACACCCCGCAGGGGCTGTCCCTTCTTCATTGTACCAAAAAGTCAAGTTCCCTTATAAAGGGGCCATCGTCACTGTGAACCCCGTAAATTGGGCCCACAAGGGATTTGGAAAGAAAATAGAGTTTGTTTGAAAAGGAAAAAGGAGTAGCCGCCTTATTTTTTAAAGGAAACAAGGAAAACCCTAAAAACCATTTTTTGTTTTAAAGAAAACAATTTGAATGACTCCATAAAAAAGGAAAGGCAAAAACCAATATTTTGGAAACCAAGGAAATCGGGGATTCAGAGGCTAAGTTATGACATGGGAAGGTTCTAGGCAAAGCCTATAGGCACCCATGTTACCCTTTCGGTCTCTCAGTTCATTTGGGCTAAATTAAGATATTTCCATACAAAAATCAGCAAGTATATCACAAGACAGCATGCATATCATATATTTCATTCATCCATCCATGCATAATAAGCACATAAAAACAGAAAATAAAGAAAAAGAAAACAAAACAAAAAGAAACCTAGGATGCTTGGATCTTAGAACGGACTTGAGCCTCATGAAGAGCGCCTACGTGCCATGCAACGAAATACATGGATCAAAGTCCACGTAGTTCGATTAGAAATAGGGTTAAATCCTAATACAAACCTATGGTAAAAACCCTAGGTTTCCTTATTTGATCAAAAGAGTTGAATTTGATAGAAAGTTTGATTTTAGAAAGAACTCCACAAACTGGAAAAAACTAGAATTTTATTTAATAAGGAAACCTCTAATTATACCATAAACTTATATTAGGAAATAACCCTAAAGAGGGAGAAGAGAAAGAGTTAAGGAAGGGAGGTGAATTAGGGCACCTTCACACCCACTTACCTGAGTGCAATTGCTCCAAGCATTAGCCATTTCAAGCATTGGTAGCCTTATTTGCCATAGGACAAGTACCACACCTATTTGCACTCTTACACGTGCTCAAAACCATGCAAAAACACTAACATGCAAATCTGGATAGAATAGTATTATAGCCTAAAATCATCAACTAAACATACTAACAGCAAAAAACAGCGAACAATAATAAGCCCTAACACAATCCTAGAACCATATCATGCATAAAAACCCTAGAATGAACTAATATGCATGCAAAAATATCATATTTACTCCATATGAAAAACATATACAGCAACTATGAAGAAAAAAACAATAAAAAACCTAAATTAACATGCTATATGGAAACCAACATAAAATAAGGACACTAACAGCCCTAAACTCACAAATATGCTTAAAAACACACAAAACATACTCCACACATATTAAAACCAAACTAAACAGAACCTAAATCATGCATATTAACTAACTAAAACAATAAAACATGATAAGAAACCCTAAGACTAACATGCGATAACACTAATCCTAGAACAAGGACAACAGAAGCACAAGAATCACACCTATGCTTAAAAACCTAAAGGACAGCCCTAAAGCATGCTAAAATTATGATAAACAGTAGATATTCCATGTATATTAACTAGCTAGAGTGTTAATACATGATAAAAAAGCTATCTTTAACATGCAATAGGCCTATCTTATATGAAAACCCATATTCAGCATAAGAAGGAGTAAGGAATACTTTAGGAAGAGGCTTTCTTTGCTGCTGTAGAGACTCTCTCTTCCTCTTATGGATAACTTGAACCAATGTTCTCCAAGGCTACAGCAAGAACTCCAGCTCTCCTTCAAGTCCCTCTCCCTTATTCTCTCTCAAACACTTAAGTTTTAATGCATAAAGTGGCTCCCCTTGTGCTGAAGCATAGGGGGTATTTATAGACTTCAATTAGGATTAACCAATGGCTGGGATTAAAACCCTAAAAATTAATCCAAGGGCTATTAGAGACCCCCTTGGGGCTTAAGTAACTCAGAAGTTACCAAAAATTAGAAGGAAACTCGTCTAAAAGAGCCCAAATACGTCAAAATAGGGAGGAATTCGCTTCAGCAAGGAATCGTGGTGCAAATAGGAAAGTGGCCTCGGGTGACCACCAGGGCCTGGGCAGCTAGCCACCTGGGCCCAGGCGGCTAGCCGCCTAGGGCTGGGTGGTCACCCGAGCCCACTCCGAATTTTTGCCCTATTTTGATTCCTAATCCTTCTAGAAGTGTTTCAGGGGGCAAATTAACTCCGATTTTGATGAAACAAAAGCCAAAACGACCGTGTTTCGATGAGGAATATGTTTTTGAATATCTTAGGGTGAAAACCACTAACCATGGGGGCATGGTTAGGTTTGAACAAGGCGGTTAACCGCTATGCTCTACCTTCGCTAAACATAGGTATGCACATAGGGTCAAACCAAATGTTTTCCATAGCAAAATTGAACTTCATAAAACACTTTTGGGAGTAAAATGATGACTAATTAAAGTCAATTTGAAAAGATTTGATTGGTAATTGTGAGTCAATTAGAGCTAACCAAAAGAAGGGTCAATTAACCAACTTGAACTACATCGAGCCATTTTAATCCCAAGCCATTGATTTATCAAATTGAGCCTAGAAATACCTCTTATGCATCCATATGAACTCCAATTGACAATTTGGAGATCATTCCAAGGTCAAATGAAAAGTTTGGGACTCAAAAGACGATTATGCCCCTCAAGTCACAAAAGCTCTTATTATCCCTCAAGATCAACTCCAATTTGAACCAAAATTCATATCCATTGTCCTTGTGACCCTAGAAAACTAATGCAAGTGACTAGACTAAAAAACAAAACAAAAACATGCATGAGATGATGAGCCCTAGTAAGGTGGTGCAAAAATGGGGTGTGACAGAAGCCCCTCATTGGTGAACAAGTTACACTTGTGAACCAATGATAAAAAACAACCCATTTTTGCCAAGAAAGCTTGGAGAAATCACACACTGATACCAACAATGATAGGAGGTTGAAAACCTGAGATTGAAGTGAGGGAGTGTACTCAAGTCATGAGTATACTTAAACCACTGGGGGTTGAGAATTGATAAGAGAAGCATATTCAAGCCACTACGAATGAACATACTTTTGAAATGGAGAAATATATTCTAGTCACGAATATATTTAACCAAGTGATTGAGAAATATTGAGAAGTACGTTCAAGTGATAAACATACCTTTGAAATGGAGAAATATATTGAGGTCACGAATATATTCAACCAAGTGACTGAAAGAGACTGAGAAGTATACTCAAGTGATGAGTATACTATTGAAATGGAGAAATATATTCAGGTCACGAATATATTTAACCAAGTGATTGAAAGAGACTGAGAAGTATACTCAAGTGATGAGTATACTATTGAAATGGAGAAATATATTCAGGTCATGAATATATTTAACCAAGTGATTGAAAGAGACTGAGAAGTATACTCAAGTGATGAGTATACCATTGAAATGGAGAAATATATTCAAGTGATGAATATATTTAACCAAGTAAGTGACAAGTATGTTCAAGTGATGAACATACCATTGAAATGGAGAAATGTATCCAAGCGATGGATATATTTAACCAAGTAAGTGGCAAATGATCTGAGAAGTATGTTCAAGTGATGAACATACCATTGAAATGGAGAAATGTATCCAAGCGATGGATATATTTAACAAAGTAAGTGACAAGTATGTTCAAGTGATGAACACACCATTGAAATGGAGAAATATATTCAAGTGATGAATATATTTAACCAAGTAAGTGACAAGTATGTTCAAGTGATGAACACACCATTGAAATGGAGAAATATATTCAAGTGATGAATATATTTAACCAAGTAAGTGACAAGTATGTTCAAGTGATGAACATACCATTGAAATGGAGAAATATATCCAAGCGATGGATATATTTAACCAAGTAAGTGACAAATGATCTGAGAAGTGTACTCAAGTGATGAGTACACCATTGAAATGGAGAAATATATTCAAGTGATGAATATATTTAACCAAGTAAGTGACAAGTATGTTCAAGTGATGAACACAGCATTGAAATGGAGAAATATATTTAAGTGATGAATATATTTAACCAAGTAAGTGACAAGTATGTTCAAGTGATGAACACACCATTGAAATGGAGAAATATATTCAAGTGATGAATATATTTAACCAAGTAAGATGAAAATTTGAAACTGAGAAGTATATTCAAAGGGTGAATACACTTTTGAAATGGAAGAATATATCCAAGTGATGAATATATTCAACCAAGTAAGATAGGGAATGAGGATTTTGAAACTGAGAAGCATATTCAAAGGGTGAATGCACTTTTGAAATGGAAGAATATATCCAAGTGATGAATATATTCAACCAAGTGGGATGGAAAATCAAGATTTGAAATGGGAGTATATGATCAATTTATCAAGATTGAACAAGCATGGTGCAAGAGGAAAGTGGCTTAACACATTGTCACTTGAGTTGGCATGGCACAGGGGAAATATATTCAACCCTTTTGAACATAAAATCAATTCAAAGAATTGATTTCAAGATGAAATTTGATTGATTTTAAGCTCAAAAAGTGTTGAATATCTCATTTGGAAGAAGGTTTAATCACGTGCCAAGGCGAGGCAAAGCAAAGGAGAAAGCCAAAACAAGGTGGCTTGGGTGACCACCAGGCCTCGGGAGGCTAGCCACCCAGGCCCTGGTGGCTAGCCGCCCAAGGCTTGGGTGGTCACCCGAGCCTAATGCTGAAAATTCTGGGTTTTTAAAACACAAGGGGCACTATTCATACCCCCCCATTCAACCCAACCCGAAAATTGAGAGTTTCTCTCTCTAGGAAGCATACCCCATTTTGCAAAATCACTTCAACACCCAAGGGCATTCAAATCCACACTTCAAGAGGGATTCATACACATGAAATAGCATCATTAGCACCCAATTTCACATCAAAAAACAAGAAATTTGCAGTACTTTGCAAATCAAAACCCATTAAACCCATTTTTGCTCAAAACAAGCTAGTTCATCCACCATGGATCCAAATGAAGACTCCACTTCAAAGTATCCACTCCTTGACTCAAAGAGTAGATACAAGGCACCAATATATGATGTTCCTCAAGGGAAATTGCTCCTAGAACCAAAGAATCATCTCTCCTTTATCCATTCCAAGCAAGAGGTAAGCTTACCCATTTTAAACTTTTCTTTGAAATTTTCATTTTTGTTGGTTGAAATGCATTCCCATGAACTCTCTATGAGTATTCCTAGCAATTTTTGCAATGCCCATTGATTTTGGCAAGGATTGGATGTGAAAAGAATTCAATTTGAAAACTTGGTGAATAGTGCCCACCAAGTGTTTGATAAAATGCTTGAATGATGAAAATTCATCCAATCTTTTTAAAATTGATGTGTATTGCAAGGCAAAATCATAGGCATTCATTTCTAATTGATTTTAGAAACAAAACCAAGCATTTTCATGAACTTTGAAAAACAAAGTTTGCTATATTTGTGAAAAACCCATGTTTTCATGAACAAGGTTTGCTTATTTTTTCCTCAAAAAACCACTTTGGAAAACAAAGTTTGCTTATTATTTTCTTTAAAAAATCCATGTTTCCATGGTCTTGGAATGCATGGTTTACCAATAATCATGAGTTTGAAGAATAAAACCAATGTTTTCATAAACTTTCAAAGCATGGTTTACTTGTTCATGAACTAAAAGACTTAGTTTTTGAAAAGCCAATTATCAATGCTTGCATATGATTTTTACACTAACTAGGTGAATCATTCTTCTTGATTAGCCCAACTTCCAAGACCTACGCACAAGGTCTTCGATAAAGAATCTTATTGGGTGGTGGAAGCATATGGAACACACCCAACCTTCTGCAAGAGAATTTATTAAGAAAGCGGGTTTTAGTTGGTTTCTTGACTCCCTATGGAATGAAAAATGGGATAGGCAAGCCCTCCTTGCCTTAGCTGAGCTATGGTGGGATACCACCAACACCTTCCACTTCAGTTTTGGGGAGATGACCATGACTCCCAAGGATTTTTCAATCATCACCGGTTTAAGCCTCAAGGGAAAGAGGTTGGAATTCTATGGAGATGCCAACACGGATAGTGCCTATCTCCTCACTATGTTGGGGATGGATATTGAGGCGGGCTCACGCAGTGTTAGGAGGGCATGGCTATTCGAGAATTTTTCCAACCAAGTAGAAGGTGCGGGAGTGGCTCCCGAGTGCATAGTTAGGGCATTCTTGATCTATATGCTCTCTTGCACTCTCTTTGTTGGTGCCAATGACATGGCACAACTGGGCTATCTTGCTTCCATGGTGGATGTGAACAAGATGGGGAGGTATAACTGGGGAGGGGCAGCACTAGCCATTATGTACAGATCCATGTCCGACATGTCCCGAGGGGTTTCCAAGAATTTTGGTGGGCTTCCATTTGTTTGGGAGGTAAATAAAAATGTTTAACTTTTAAATTTCTCTCAAACTTGATTTGAATTTAATGCTTTTCTTGAATTTTGACAGATATAGTATTACGAGTATCTGGGACTGTGCCGCCCAACACTGGATAATGAGATACAGGAATGGCCCATACTTGGGAACTATGTTCCCAACAAGATAGTTGTGCGTGCCCCCAACAGGCATGACTACGCCCATGCAAGGGCATACCTGGCGAGCCTGAATGCTGATATGGTAATCCTCCTTCTTCATTCTTTTCTTTCATTCATTTTTATTATCTTGGTCATCATTTTTTCGAATTCAACAGGTAGAGTGGAGCCCATGGGGACTGTGGGAGGCTAGGTTGCCTAGGAGGTGTGTGTCCTGTTTGGAGTTGACTGGGAAGAGGGTACTCTTTGAGGGTCCCTCAGGGCGATACTGGTATTTGGGGGAGCGCGTCCTTAGGCAGGTGAAAGGACGAGTGGATGCCGCTCTTACCCCTGTCTTGCCTCCCATGAATATGAGGCACACCGACTCTTTGGATGGGGACGAGCTGATGGAAGCTCTGACTAGATGGGATGCTGAGGAATTCACCTCGCCCAATACTGACTACATGACTTTCTGCAGTCAATTCCTGATGCGTCCTAGAGTCATTGGCTTCCCACCTCAAGGGGTGAGTCTCTATCCCATTCTTTTCAATTATTGATTTATGCAAGCACTCTTCTTAAGCAAATTGTCTATTGCAGGGCCGGCGAGCTCGCGGACATAGTTCCACAATAGCGTCCTCCACAGGCATGACTCATGGGGATGAGGATTATGAGATGGGGGGAATGGCACAGCCACCTCTCCCAGTTCTCGACTGGTAAGTGAACCTATGCAATGGGTTGGAGTTCATGAGGACTGACATTACTCACCCTGCTTTTGATGAAGTCCCCAGGATTGACTCGAGCTATGAGCATGTAAGCTCTAAGCCTTTTGCCTTCTTTAGAACCTCTTTCATCATTTATTAACCATGTTCATCTTTTAGGTTCCCCGAGAGTACGCACAGGAGTGCCTTGAACTTAGCGAGGGATTAAGGCGGGACCTTGTTAGGATGAGTTTGGCAAACTCTGTGCTAGAGGGGTGACTAAATCCCACTGTAAGACATTCCCTTTGTTCATTCCAATCATAAGAGCTAAAGATATAACCCTTTTATTAATTGATTATCTCTGCAACAGGTCTCCACATTGCGTCCACCACAGCCAATGCCACCCCAAAGGAATCCTCTTGCTGGTCGTGGTAGAGGCGAATCAAGTAGGAAGAGAAGAACCACAGGAGATCATTAGATTAGCTTAGCCTCTTGCTTTGTAATCGAATGAAACATCTTTCTTTATGCTTTGTAATCTCTCTTTGAACATTTGCTTGGGTACTTTTTATGAGACTTTTGGAATTCCATGGTGGTGATTTACTCATATTTTTATGCAAAAATAAGCTCAAAATAAGCTTCCCAAGGTCACATAACCATATAGGGGTCAAATTGGGTCAAAAATAGGCAAAACTGGGCAAAATAGGAAAACGGCCTCGGGTGACCACCTGGGGCTGGGCGGCTAGCCGCCCAAGCCCAGGTGGCTAGCCGCCCAGGCCTGGGTGGTCACCCGAGCCCGAAGCAGAAATCCCACTTTGAATAGGAAACTTCCTATTTTGACGGGTTTTCTCCTTCTAGAACACGGATTTGTGACTTTTTCCCTATAAAAACATATCCAAGAGGCTCCAAACCTACTTGTATTCATTCATTAGAAATTAAGGAGGCTCTAGACAAATTTTTAGGAGGGTTTTTGAGAGTTATGAGTGCTGAAGCAAAATCTGAGTTCAAGTGCTTTGGCTTGGATCCATTGCTTTCTTTGAGGCATGTAAAGCTTGAAACGAACCTCTTGACTGCTGCTACATACTTTTGGGATCCCAAATTCATGTGTTCCACTTCAACTATGAAGAACTGTGCCCAACCATAGAGGAATTCTGCGCGTTGTATGGAGTTTCTGTTGGTAATCAAACTAGAGAGGAAAAATACAAAGGCAGAATTTAAAATTTTTCCTACGATTCCCAAACCCATGAATCTTAATTATGCTTAATACAAAACAAAAACCCTAACTAGAAGAGGGTAGAATTACTTACAGTTGATTCAAGTCTTCTCCTTTATGCTCCAAGCTTTTTCTTCTCCTTTTTGCTCCAAGCTTTGTCTCCGGACAGCGGTGAATGAGCAGCCCAAGTGTGCTGCCTCCAACAGTATCCACACCTAGCTAGAGCTTGATGTCCTTTCCTTCTTTCCCTTGTTGATGCTAGAGTAGGAGAAGAGAGGAGAGAGAGAGAGAGAGAGAGGTGAAATTTTCGGCCAGCACTTGGGAGCCTCCAAGAGTGCTTCAAGTGGTGATGTCATCATATCATAAAAGGCTTTAAATAGCCTCCAACTAGGGCCGGCCAAGGGGGGTCTTCTAACCCTAATGGGTTTTGTGTAATTACTCCTAATTACATAATAACCCCTCTAATTTATATCCCATATAAATTTGCCCCTTAAGAACAATTCTTTATTCACTTATACCTTTTCTCTCATAGACTATCAAGCTCTCTTAGCATGATCAGTGTGTGACCCATTGGGTTCACATCATCAAGTAGTAGGAATAGCACATGTTGTGCACAATGGAACACTTTCCATTAAGGGTCTAATTGAAACTCCTTTCAATTCCCTAATTGATTATAACTCATTTATATCAATTAGGGCTTCTACTAACCATGAGTAACACCTAGCATATGGCTCATGGTGTGGTCCTTAATGAGGTGAATAGTCATTTACAAAGAACCCTTCTGTTATAGTTTATAGGTTACAATTCCATCCTTCCATCAACACAATGTCTCCAATTGAACTAATAGGACATGGAAGTCTGTCAAGTCCCTAGTTCAATTACTTTATACTCATTCATTAATATCAACTCAATGATGAACTTATGGAAACTCCTTTCCATATTCATTCTACCATGGGCCCGTGGATTTAATGAGTTATATTCAATGAATGCTGTATGAGACATTCACTCTCTTTTTCTTGAGAGTGATGGATTCCTTGTTGATCACTCACATGCCTTCACACACATAGCAGTAGGGCCAATGAACACCCTTACAGACCCCTGAATAGGATCTGCACTTAGTGTTATCAAACTTCTAAAGCTATATGTATAAGACAACCATGGTGTCTCAGGTCTAAGGATTACTTGTACCACTATAACAATGAGAAACTGATTGACAGGCAGGTTAAAACTCCATTCAGTTTATCTCATATCTTTGGTCACATTCAGTGTACCTATTCTTATAATAGGCACCCACTTGTTGGTTGTAGTGTCTCCACACAAATAGCTTGAGACTAGCTATCCTCCTATAGAGTCAACCTAACAAGTGCTAGTCCTATGGTTCATTACTGTCCATCATAGTGAACCTTCAACTAGGAATGATTTAGGAGTTTAGTATAGAGATATATTTACAGCCTCAAAATTACAACCCTTTGTAATATCATATTCTCAACTCTAACTCCATAGACATATTATGTAAATATAAATGATGCATATAAACATAATAGAATAAGCCCTTTTATTAAATCAATAATAAATGTGACATATATAAATGAAATCAATTGATTGTTCCTAATCCCTAAACAATCATCTCCATGATTGGCTCTAGGGCATAATCCTAACAATCTCCCACTTGCACTATAGCCAATCCACCATGTATCTCATATTCATATCCTGTCGGTGGTGATCCAACACACTTGGGTCATAGCTTTAGTTAAGGGGTCTTCTTTATTCTCCGTTCTTTTAAACTTTTATATGTATATGTCATCTCTTCCAATGATCTCTCTAATCATTTGGAATTGCCGCTTAAAGTTTGGACTTTTGATGAGACCGTGGATCCTTGTCTTGAGCACTAGCCTTATTGCTGTCACAAAAGCAATAGTAAAGGCTTCTCAATGTCAGGAATCACTCCTAGTTCTGTAATGAACTTACTCATCTAAACATGCAGCAATGCACTCAAATTTACAGTTCCACCATTTAAGGCGAGAACATACCTCGATGTTGATCTCCTATCATCATCGTCAGATTGAAAATCTATATCCGTTCCACCAACCATTTTAAGTTTCTTTCTCCATAGGCAAGGCATAGGTCCTTTAGTTCTTCTCAAGAACTTAAGGATAGCCTTGACTGCTTCCCAGTGTTCCTTATCTGGGTCTGCCTGATATCTGCTCGTAACATTTACAGCAAAACTGATATCTGGTCTTTTAGTTATAGACAACTTGATTCCATGTCTGACAGGAATTAGACCTCCTTTTGGAATCATGCATTTTGAACTCTTTCAAAATCTTGTCTATGTACTTCGATTGGGAGAGACTTAGCATCCTTTAAGATCTATCTCTATAGACCTCTATTCCCAGAATATAGGATGCGTCTTCCAAATCTTTTATGGAGAAACTTTGTGAAAACCCAATTTTTCACTTTTTGACAACATCTCTACATTATTCCTAATAAGTAGAATGTCATCCACTTATATGACCATAAATGTGATCGCACTCCCACTAACCCTTTGTACAATCATGGTACAATGATGGGTTCTGTCTCAACAGGGACAGGGGTTGCATCAATGTTGGTTTGTATCTCATTAGACAACTCTTTGAGTTCTATTTTCCTGTTGTTATCTCCTTCTTGAATAAACTCTTTTTCAAGAAAGATTGCAAACTTACAAACAAAACACCTTTTGTTCATCAGGATAATAGATATGATATCCTAAACTTTCTTTAGGGTAATCCACAGACCTACATTTAAGTTATCTTGATTTCCAATTTGGTTACATCATGTGTCTCTACATATGCAGTGCAACCCCCATACCTTAACATGCTTAAGGTTTGGTGCTTCCCTTTCCATATCTCATATGGGTCTTAAGGGATAGCCTTGGTTTGAACTCTGTTTCACAGGTACGTGGCTGTGAACCCTAAAAAGGAGGTTAAGGCCCACGAGGGGTTTTAGGTTTGAAAAAGGAAAAGGAGTCGCCACCTTATTTTTTAAAGGAAATAAGGAAAACCCTAAAAAACAGTTTTGTTTTAGGAAAACAAAAGATTGACTCCATATTTAAAAATGGAAAGGCAAATGATCTTTTGGAAACCAGAGAAATCGGGGATTCGGAGGCTAAGTTACGATATGGGAAGGTTCTAGGCAAAGCCTATAGGCACCCATATCGCCCTAAACGGTCTCTTAATTTAATTGGGCTAAATCAAAGTCTTAATCACACACAAATCAACAATTATCATCACAAGACAGCATGCATATCATTCATTCATTCATCCATATAATCAAGTAAATCAAAGAAAAACAGAAAAAAGAAAGAGGGGGGAGAAAACCTAGGATACTTAGTATCCTAGGGCGGACTTGAACCTCACAAAGAGCGCCTACGTACCATGTATGGAAATACATGGATCAAAGTCCACGTAGTTCGAAAGGGAATAGGGTTATAACCTAATCAAGGCCTATGGTAAACCCTAAGTTTCCTTTCAAGTAAAACATGGTAAGTTTCCAAAATAAATGATTCTCAAAAGATTTTTGGTAATATATGGAATTTTGATAAAAATGGAAACCTTGATTCGAAAGGTATTTGTTATCGAAAGGAAACTATAGGAGTTACCATACCCCTCTATTAGGAAATAACCCTAAGGGGGGGAGAAAGGGAAAGTTTCAAGGAAAAGGAAAGAAGGGTGAATTGGGGCACCCTCACACCCTACTTACCTTTAGCAAAAGCAACCTGTCAAAATAACCACCCTATTGCATAGGGTAATTACCTTATTTGTAAGATTTCATCTCACAATAGCCAAAATAACCACCCCACATTGGTGGGGTAGTTGCACCTGTTGTACCTGTCAAAGCACCTGCAATTTCCATGCAAAACATACCAAAAATACCAACCAAACAAGCTAGATGCCAAATCAAGCCATTATCATGCCCAAACATGGGCTAACACATGCTCAAAATATCATATCAAGGACAAATAACAGATCTGGACAGAATTGAAATAAGGCTTAAAATCAACCACAAGTCATGCAACAACATGAATCATAAGCTAACTAAAACCCTAATTCAACCCTACATGCAATGACATGCAAAAAACCCTAAAATCACCTATATGAATGCTAGAAATATCATAGTTATCAAATATGCAGCACATATATGTCAACTATGAAGAAAACACAAGGAAAAACCCTAAGCTATCATGCTATATGCAACTAAACTCACACAAGGATGATAAAAACCCTAGAATCACAATTGTGCTAAAAAACACATTGAATAACTTTAAATCATGCAAAGCCCATCATAGACATCATGCTAATCATGCATATTAATCAATAGAAGCATCCACACATGAGAAAAATACAAGCTTGCACATGAAATATAGCTATTCTAAACATAAACTCAATTTCAGCACTAAGGAAACCCTAGAATCTTAAACATGCAGTAAATCACATGGAATAGCATCCGAGCATACTAAACAGCCCACAAACATGATCCTAAACATGCATACATACTAATAGAAATAGCAAAACACAATAAAAACACAAGCTTTAATATGCAAAGGAGTTATTTCATGCAGAAAACCATTTTAAGCACCTAAGAAACCCTAAAGTCCCAAACATGCAGTAAATCACATGGAATAACATCCTAGCATACTAAACAGCCCACAAATATGATCCTAAACATGCATACATTCCAATGGAAGCAACAAAACATGATAAAAACACAAGCTTTGATATGCAATCATCCTACTCTATGCAAAACCCTAACTTTAAAAGAGAGAAGAGGAGGAAGGGAGGTATACCTATGGTTGCTGCTGTAGAGAGTCTTCCTTCTCTTGTGTACTGCTGGGAATTCCTTCCTTCAAGCCTTCAAGCCAAACTCCAGCCTTCCTTCAAGCTTTCTCTCACACTCTCTCACTCAAAGTTTAGGTTAAACTACCCTAAGGATGGCTGCCATAGCCTCCAAGTCTCACACATGCCTCCAAAAAGTGTCCCCCTATTGCTGAAGTATAAGGGGGTATTTATAGGGATTGAGGGAAAACCCTCAATGGTTGGGATTAAAACCCTAGGGATTGATCCAAGGGCTCTTAGAGGTTACCTTGGGGCTCAAGTAGGTCAAAAAGGGCTGAAATTAGGGTTAAATGGCGGCTAAAGGCGAGCAAATCCGAGGAAATAGGGAAGGAGCCGCGTCAAGGCTCAAAATAGGAAAGAAGCTCGGGTGACCACCTGGGGCTGGGCGGCTAGCAGCCTGGGCCCAGGCGGCTAGCCGCCCAGGCCTGGGTGGTCACTCGAGGCCCTGTCAGCTTATGCCCTATTCTGACCCTTTCGACTTCCAAATGTGTTTCCGGGTTCAAATTAACTCCGATTTTGACGAAACGAAAGCCAAAACGACCGTGTTTCGAAGGGGAATGTAATTTGAGTCACTTGAGGGCATGAAACCCTAGCCATGGCTGCATGGTTGAGTCCTACAAAGGTGGTTAACCGCTATGCCTCACCATCGCTTAGCTTAGGTATGCACATAGGGTTGCACCGAATGCTTTCCAATTCGAAATTCAACCTCCCTAAACACATTTGGGGATGAAATTAAGACCAATCAAGGTCAAATGAGTAGTCATAGAGTGAAAATCATGAACCAATTCGAGCTAACCCGAAGTAGGTCTTTTAGCCAACCTGAGCCTTATTGAGCCATTCTTATCCCGAACCTTCAATTCATCGAATTGAACCCACAAATACCTCAAATGCAATCATATGAACTCCAATTGGCAACTTGGAGATCATTTCAAGGTCAAATGGAAAGTTTGTGATCAAAAAGACGATTATGCCCCTCAAGTCACAAAAGTTCTTATTAACCCTCAAGATCAACTCCAAATCGAACCAAAATTCATACACACCATCCTTAGGACCCTGGAAACTCAATGCAAAAGACTAGACTCAAAAAGGAAACAAAAAGACACATGCAATGACAAACCCTAGCTAAGGTGACAAAAATGGGGTGTGACAGAAGCCCCTCATTGGTGAGCAAGTTTCACTTGCAAGCCAATGACCAAAAGAACAACCCATTTTTGCCTAGGGAATTGACTTCATCAAGACCCACTGGGGAAAAGAGGGTGAACATATCATTGAATTCTTCGAATTCATCATACACAAGCACAAAGGTACTCTTCATAAGTTCTACAGAACTCTTCTCATACTGTACCAGTGACAACTGGTGAATAATACGAGGTATCCATAGCTTACATCGAACTTCGTTCGATGAAAGGTCTTCCCATACTACACCAGTGACAACTGGTGAATAACATGAGGTATCCATAGCTTACATCGAACTTCGTTCGATGAAAGGTCTTCCCATACTACACCAGTGACAACTGGTGAATAACATGAGGTATCCATAGCTTACATCGAACTTCGTTCGATGAAAGGTCTTCCCATACTACACCAGTGACAACTGGTGAATAATATGAGGTATCCACAGCTTACATCGAACTTCGTTCGATGAAAGGTCTTCCCATACTACACCAGTGACAACTGGTGAATAATATGAGGTATCCATAGCTTACATCGAACTTCGTTCGATGAAAGGTCTTCCCATACTACACCAGTGACAACTGGTGAATAATATGAGGTAACACTATGCCATCAAGGCTATCACAAAACGTGAGAAAGATACATCCTTCTCATATTCAAACCATCAAGGTTGCCATTCAAATGTCAAGGTAATCACATAACATACTGCACCAGTGACAACTGGTGAATAATACGGGGTAGCATTATGCCATCAAGGCCATCTCAAAATATGAGAAAGATACATCCTTCTCATATTCAAACCGTCAAGGTTATCACTCAATAGCACGAGGAAGGTCACAACCTTCAATCAGGGTAAACACATACCATGGGAAGCCATCAAGGCTATCTCAAAACATGAGAAAGATACATCCTTCTCATATCCAAACCATCAAGGTAATCATTCAAATATCAAGGTAATCACATAACACGAGAAAGATCACGTCCTCCTCTTGCTCAAACCAATCAAGGTAAACACATACCACAAGAAGCCATCAAGGCTATCTCAAAACATGAGAAAGATACATCCTTCTCGTATTCAAACCATCAAGGTAAACACAAATCATAGGAAAGATTGCATTTTTCAGGTCATCAAGGTAAGCATGTAACATGAGAAAGATTTCATCTTTCTCTCACTAAATCATCAAGGCAAAGGTAAGCTTCTACTTACCAACACACAACAAATTCACCAAGTCATCTCACATAGAGGCTACCCATGCCTCAACTCAAACATCAACTCATATAGGAGACACAATTATCCCATGAAAGCAATCATTCACATGCATATAGGGAAGGTATCTTTATCCCAAATGACAACAAATCATAGTGACATAGGAGGGAATTCATCCCTAACGATCAAAACCATATGCATAGAAAGGATTGTTCAACCCTACTAGCATGCCATGCCCACACAAGGGCTATCAATGCAATCCTTTTCAAATCATTTCATGTCAAACAATGTCAAGATATTTATTCATTTTTCAACTCAAAACATGCTTGAGATTTCATCTCAAAGAAGGTTCAAAAGCGCGAATAAGCGAGCAAAGGCCAAACGAGCGCAACGAAGCGAGCAAGGGGGGGTGACCACCTGGCTGCTGGTGGCTTGCCGCCCCATGCTGGGCGGTTACCCGAGGCTAGGGTCCTCAAAATTCTGGGTTTTTAAACCCTTGACCCCCCATTTGTGCATTCAAGCCTCCAAGCTCGAAAATAGAGAGCTTCTCTCTCTAGAACTCACTCCATCTTCTCCAAACACTCACACACACATCCTCATTCAAAGTTTCACTTTCAATTCAAGTTGTGTGCATGAAATAGCATCAAGAACAAGTCATTCAACAACAAAAACAAGCATCAATCATCAAGTTGCAAGATCAAATTCATCATCTTCCTTATCAAACCCATTTTTCTTACATACAAGCTCAACCATCAACAATGGCTTCTAGTGATGATTCCAACATCAAGTATCCATACTATGTGATCAAGAACACATACAAGGCACCAATCTATGATGCATCCCAAGACAAGGTGTTGCTTGAACCTAAGAAGCATCTCTCATACCTCCATTCCCAACATGAGGTTAGTTCTTCCCAACTTAACATGTTTACCTTGAAATCTTGATTTCTAATGGACAAAATGCATTCCCATGATCTTCTTTTGATTGTTTCTATCATTGTTAAGCCAAGTTCATTGATTTGGCAAGGATTGAATGTGTAAAAAGCTTGTTTCCCAATGCTTGAGAAAAGATGCCCACCAAGTGTTTGATAAAATGCCAAAGAGACAAAAACATGTTTAATTCTTGAAAAATCAATTGGTTTGCATTGTAGAACCAAGTCATATGGTCTTGGCAAGGATTTGATATACAAAATCTTTCATTTCATTGCTTGAAAACAAGTTACACACCAAGTGTTTGATAAAATGCCCGAAAGACAAAAACATGTTCAATCCTTACAAAATCAATGAATTTGAATACACAAAGTCATGGGCATTCATTTCTAATTCATTTCATGAATCAAAACCCATATTTTAAAACTTTTGGAAAACCATTTGAAATCAATTATCAATGTATGCCCAATATCTCTATGTTTTCAATGCTAACTCAATGCACAATCCTTTGACATAGCCCAACTTCCAAAGTCTCCGTACAAGGACATCAATAAAGGGGCTCATCTCTTGGTGGAGACATATGACTCATGCCCAACCACGTGCTCGCAAGATAATAAAGAAGGCGGGTTTTGAGCCCTTCCTAGATGCTCTATGGAACGAGCAATGGGATAGGCAAGCATTGTTTGCCTTGACAGAGCTATGGTGGGACACCACCAACACTTTCCATTTTAGCTTTGGGGAGATGACCATGACCCCTAAGGATTTCACCATGATAACTGGGTTGAGCTTGAAAGGCAAACGCTTGGAATACTATGAACATGCCAACATGGATCAAAACTACATAGTAGCTCTACTTGGGGTTGAAGCGGAATTAAGCCCAAAAGGTGTGCGCCGTACTTGGCTCTACAACACCTTTGCCACTGAAGAAGAGAGTGTTGGGAATCGAACAAGAAGGAAAAATCGAAGTGCGGAATATAAAAATTTTTCCTGCGATTCCCAATCCCATGAATCTAACTATGCATAACACAAAATCAAACCCTAACTACAAAGAGGGTTAGAACACTTACAGAATTTTTGTCTTCTCCTTTTTGCTCCAAGCTTTGATTCCGGACAGCGGTGAATGAGCAGCCCAAGTGTGCTGCCTCCAACGGTATCCACACCTAGCTAGAGCTTCAAGTCCTTTCTTTCTTCTTCCTTGTTGTTGCTAGAGGTGGAGAAGAGAGAGAGAGAGAAGAGAGCCTCCAAGGGGCTGGACGGCTAGGGTTTATTGTGCAAACCTCTTATGCCATGTCACACATAAGTGTGACTTATATAGGCAGCCCACTAAAGGGGGCTGGCCATGGGGAAGAAACCCTAATAGGGTTATGTGTAATTACACTTAATTGCACATTAACCCCTATTATTTGTATCAAATACAAATAGGCCTATAAAGAACTATTCTTTATTCACTAAAACCCTTTCTCTCATAGACTTTAAAGCCCTTCTTGCATGATCAGTGTGTGACCTATTGGGTTCACATCATTAAGTAGTAGGAATAGCACGAGGTGTGCACAATGGAACTCTTTCCATTTAGGGTCTAATTGGAACTACTTCCAATTCCCTAATTGATTATAACTCACTTATATCAATTAGGGCTTCTACTAACCATGAGTAACACCTAGCATATGGCTCATGGTGTGGTCCTTAATGAGGTGAATAGTCATTTACAAAGAACCCTTCTGTTATAGTTTATAGGTTACAATTGCATCCTTCCTTCAACACAATGTCTCCAATTGAACTAATAGGACATGGAAGTCTGTCAAGTCCCTAGTTCAATTACTTTATACTCATTCATAGATATCAACTCATTGATGAACTCATGAAACTCTTTTCATATTCATCCTACCATGGCCATGGATTTAATGAGTTATATTATGAATGCTATATGAGACATTCTCTCTCTTTTTCCTGAGAGTGATGGATCCCTTGTTGATCACTCACATGCCTTCATACACATAGCAGTAGGGCCAATGAACACCTTTGCAAACCCCTGAATAGGATTTGCACTTAGTGTTATCAAACTTCTAAAGCTACATGCATAAGACAACTATGGTGTCTCAGGTCTAAGGATTACTTGTACCACTATAACAATGAGAAACTGATTGACAGGCAGGATAAAACTCCATTCAGTTTATCTCATATCTTTGGTCACATTCAGTGTACCTATTCTCGTAATAGGCACCCACTTGTTGGTTGTAGTGTCTCCACACAAATAGCTTGAGACTAGCTATCCTCCTATAGAGTCAACCTAACAAGTGCTAGTCCTATGGTTCATTACTGTCCATCATAGTGAACCTTCAACTAGGAATGCTTTAGGAGTTTAGTACAGAGATATATCTATAGTCTCAAAATTACAACTCTTTGTAATTCCATATTCTCAACTCTAACTCCATGGACATATTATGTAAATATAAATGATGCATATAAACATAATAGAATAAGCCCTTTTATTAAATCAATAATAAATGTGACATACATAAATGAAATCAAATGATTGTTCCTAATCCCTAAACAATCATCTCCATGATTGGCTCTAGGGCATAATCCTAACAGAGAGTGAGGGGACGGATCCCAAATACATTGTGAGAGCTTTCTTGCTCTACATGATTTCATGCACCTTCTTTGCGGGCACCAATGACATGGCTCGACTTGAGTTGCTAGCTAGCATGGAAGATGTGAACAAAATTGGGAGATACAACTGGGGTGGAGCTGCTTTTGCAAACATGTATCGCTCCATGACTGACATGTCCCGAGGAGTTGCAAAGAACTTTGGGGGACTTCCTTTCGTTTGGGAGGTAACAAAGAACATTCAATTCTCTATTATTTCCCGAAACTTAACATACACATGATTTCTTCTATTTTTTCTTTGGTTTTCCCCAGATATGGTACTACGAGTACCTGAACATGTGTCGCCCAACTCTTGCTAGTGATGCCATGTCATGGCCCATCCTTCAGAATTATGCTCCATCTTGCTTGGCTACAAGAGCCTCCAACCGACACGATTATGCCCATGCAAGGGCATATCTTGCCAGCTTGACTGCTGATATGGTAAAATCTTTCTTTCTCTTTATCTTTTTTTATCTTTTTTCTCATTTCTTATTTCAAACTCAACAGGTGGAATGGAATCCATGGAGGCTGTGGGAGCATAGGCTTCCCGAGAAGTACTCCTCTTGTTTGGAGTTGACAAGCAAAAGGGTCCTCTTTGAAGGCCCCACAGGTAGATGCTGGTATCTTGGGGAACGAGTCCTAAGACAAGTCCATGGAAATATGAATGCAGCTGTGACACCTTCTATGCCACCAGAGAACATGAGGCACACTAGCCACCTAGTGGGGGATGAACTAGAAGAAGCTCTGAGGGGTTGGGATGCTGAGGGATTCACCTCCCCTCGCATAGAATACACTGCCTTTTGCCGACAATATCTAATGAATCCTAGGGTCACCGGTCTCCCACCTCAAGGGGTGAGCTCCCCAAACTCTCAAATTCTTTTTTAAGATCATAAGAAAGACTTCACTTGACAAACATTTGAATTTCAGGGTCGACGGGCGAGGGGACACAGTTCCACAGTTGGATCTGCCACCGGGATGACTTACAATGATGAGGATGATGACCTTGAAGGAAACCAACCTCCTCCCCTCCCACAACTACATTGGTATGTGAACTTGTGTAGTGGGACAAAATTTGTGAAGACTGATATTACCCATCCACCATTCGATGAATATCCCAAGATCGACCCATATTATGAGAATGTGAGTTCTAAACTCTTACCTTCTTGAAATTGGATTCTTTCATTATTGTTAACCATGTTTATACTTTCCTAGGTTCCACGGGAGTATGCCCAGGAATGCATTGAACTCAATGAAGGGTTGAGGAGGGATCTTGTGCGAATGAGTTTAGAGAACTCAGTTCTAGAAGCACGCTTGAATCCCCAAGTAAGTGATCATCTTTATCAACTTTCAACTAGAATTGGCACCATTACCCTACTAACTCATTATCTTTGTTTGCAACAGGCATCATCATCTAATCCACCACAGGATATGCCCCCTTCTAGAGCACCTCGTTCAGGGCATGATGGAGCTGGGCCAAGTCGAAAGAGAAGGCCCGCGGGAAATCATTGAGTTTCACTCACCTCTTGTTAGGAATGTTGGAACCTTTCTATCTATCTTGTTATGTATTAATTAGGAATTTCAATTCCCAACCTTGAACCTTTATTATGGATACTTGATGAATCTATGTTCGAACTTTATTGCAATGATATAATCTTGTATTGAGTGAAAAATGGGCTTAAATCAAGCACAAAAAAGTCAAAACATCACAAAAGGGCCAAACGAAGGCATAACAAGGCAAAAATGGGCGAAACAAGACGGCGGCCTCGGGTGACCACCTGGGGCTGGGCGGCTAGCCGCCCAGGCCTGGGTGGTCACCCGAGCCCGAAGCGGTGTTTCGCCTGATTTTAGGAAACTTCCTATTTTGACGGGATTCCACCTTCCAAAACACGGATTTCCGAATTTTTTCCTATAAAAGCACATCCAAGGGGTCTCAGACCCTACTAACATTCATTGAGAGCAAGCTATGGAAGCCCTAGACAAACTCTTGAGTGATTTTCTGAAGGTTATGAGTGCGGAGGCAAGGAAGGAGTTCAAGCGCTACTGCTTGGATCCGTTGTTCTCTTTGATGCATGTGAAGCTTGAAACCACTCTTCTTACTACTGCTACTCATTTTTGGGATCCCCAACTTCATGTATTCCGTTTCAACTACGAAGAGCTATGCCCAACAATGGAAGAGTTCTGCGCTTTGTATGGAGTTTCACCTGTAGGACCTTTCATCCTCCCTACTCCACGCTCAAGTTACTTGATTTCCTTCTCCAACTTCCTTGGGATTTCTCAACAAGAGGCCTCTATGTTTGTGAAGGATCACATGGTGAATCTCATGGAAATAGCAACTTCCTTTTTGGCTCATGATAGCAAAGGTACCCTGAATTTCAACCTTCCCACTCAACATGCTCTTGCTTTCTGCTTGATTGGTCGCTTCCTTATCTCCACGGGGACTCTCTATGTCCCTATTCAAATATGCGAACTGATCCCTTTTCTTCTTGAACACAACAACCTGATTCCCATGGTGCTAGCTGAAACCCTGAATAGCTTAGACGAAGCTCATGATAATCCACAAGCCCCATTAGGAGGGAGCCCTATTCTACTGCAGATGTGGCTTCTTGAAAGGCTTAACTTCTTATCTCTGTGAACCCTAAAAAGGAGGTTAAGGCCCACGAGGGGTTTTAGGTTTGAAAAAGGAAAAGGAGTCGCCACCTTATTTTTTAAAGGAAATAAGGAAAACCCTAAAAAACAGTTTTGTTTTAGGAAAACAAAAGATTGACTCCATATTTAAAAATGGAAAGGCAAATGATCTTTTGGAAACCAGAGAAATCGGGGATTCGGAGGCTAAGTTACGATATGGGAAGGTTCTAGGCAAAGCCTATAGGCACCCATATCGCCCTAAACGGTCTCTTAATTTAATTGGGCTAAATCAAAGTCTTAATCACACACAAATCAACAATTATCATCACAAGACAGCATGCATATCATTCATTCATTCATCCATATAATCAAGTAAATCAAAGAAAAATAGAAAAAAGAAAGAGGGGGGGAGAAAACCTAGGATACTTAGTATCCTAGGGCGGACTTGAACCTCACAAAGAGCGCCTACGTACCATGTATGGAAATACATGGATCAAAGTCCACGTAGTTCGAAAGGGAATAAGGTTATAACCTAATCAAGGCCTATGGTAAACCCTAAGTTTCCTTTCAAGTAAAACATGGTAAGTTTCCAAAATAAATGATTCTCGAAAGATTTTTGGTAATATATGGAATTTTGATAAAAATGGAAACCTTGATTCGAAAGGTATTTGTTATCGAAAGGAAACTATAGGAGTTACCATACCCCTCTATTAGGAAATAACCCTAAGGGGGGGAGAAAGGGAAAGTTTCAAGGAAAAGGAAAGAAGGGTGAATTGGGGCACCCTCACACCCTACTTACCTTTAGCAAAAGCAACCTGTCAAAATAACCACCCTATTGCATAGGGTAATTACCTTATTTGTAAGATTTCATCTCACAATAGCCAAAATAACCACCCCACATTGGTGGGGGAGTTGCACCTGTTGTACCTGTAAAAGCACCTGCAATTTCCATGCAAAACATACCAAAAATACCAACCAAACAAGCTAGATGCCAAATCAAGCCATTATCATGCCCAAACATGGGCTAACACATGCTCAAAATATCATATCAAGGACAAATAACAGATCTGGACAGAATTGAAATAAGGCTTAAAATCAACCACAAGTCATGCAACAACATGAATCATAAGCTAACTAAAACCCTAATTCAACCCTACATGCAATGACATGCAAAAAACCCTAAAATCACCTATATGAATGCTAGAAATATCATAGTTATCAAATATGCAGCACATATATGTCAACTATGAAGAAAACACAAGGAAAAACCCTAAGCTATCATGCTATATGCAACTAAACTCACACAAGGATGATAAAAACCCTAGAATCACAATTGTGCTAAAAAACACATTGAATAACTTTAAATCATGCAAAGCCCATCATAGACATCATGCTAATCATGCATATTAATCAATAGAAGCATCCACACATGAGAAAAATACAAGCTTGCACATGAAATATAGCTATTCTAAACATAAACTCAATTTCAGCACTAAGGAAACCCTAGAATCTTAAACATGCAGTAAATCACATGGAATAGCATCCTAGCATACTAAACAGCCCACAAACATGATCCTAAACATGCATACATACTAATAGAAATAGCAAAACACAATAAAAACACAAGCTTTAATATGCAAAGGAGTTATTTCATGCAGAAAACCATTTTAAGCACCTAAGAAACCCTAAAGTCCCAAACATGCAGTAAATCACATGGAATAACATCCTAGCATACTAAACAGCCCACAAATATGATCCTAAACATGCATACATTCCAATGGAAGCAACAAAACACAATAAAAATATAAGCTCTAATATACCAAAGAGTTATTTCATGCAGAAAACCATTTTAAGCACCTAAGAAACCCTAAAGTCCCAAATATGCAGTAAATCACATGGAATAACATCCTAGCATACTAAACAGCCCACAAATATGATCCTAAACATGCATACATACCAATGGAAGCAACAAGACATGATAAAAACACAAGCTTTGATATGCAATCATCCTACTCTATGCAAAACCCTAACTTTAAAAGAGAGAAGAGGAGGAAGGGAGGTATACCTATGGTTGCTGCTGTAGAGAGTCTTCCTTCTCTTGTGTACTGCTGGGAATTCCTTCCTTCAAGCCTTCAAGCCAAACTCCAGCCTTCCTTCAAGCTTTCTCTCACACTCTCTCACTCAAAGTTTAGGTTAAACTACCCTAAGGATGGCTGCCATAGCCTCCAAGTCTCACACATGCCTCCAAAGTGTCCCCCTATTGCTGAAGTATAAGGGGGTATTTATAGGGATTGAGGGAAAACCCTCAATGGTTGGGATTAAAACCCTAGGGATTGATCCAAGGGCTCTTAGAGGTTACCTTGGGGCTCAAGTAGGTCAAAAAGGGCTGAAATTAGGGTTAAATGGCGGCTAAAGGCGAGCAAATCCGAGGAAATAGGGAAGGAGCCGCGTCAAGGCTCAAAATAGGAAAGAAGCTCGGGTGACCACCTGGGGCTGGGCGGCTAGCAGCCTGGGCCCAGGCGGCTAGCCGCCCAGGCCTGGGTGGTCACCCGAGGCCCTGTCAGCTTATGCCCTATTCTGACCCTTTCGACTTCCAAATGTGTTTCCGGGTTCAAATTAACTCCGATTTTGACGAAACGAAAGCCAAAACGACCGTGTTTCGAAGGGGAATGTAATTTGAGTCACTTGAGGGCAAGAAACCCTAGCCATGGCTGCATGGTTGAGTCCTACAAAGGTGGTTAACCGCTATGCCTCACCATCGCTTAGCTAGGTATGCACATGGGGTCGCACCGAATGCTTTCCAATTCGAAATTCAACCTCCCTAAACACATTTGGGGATGAAATTAAGACCAATCAAGGTCAAATGAGTAGTCATAGAGTGAAAATCATGAACCAATTCGAGCTAACCCGAAGTAGGTCTCTTAGCCAACCTGAGCCTTGTTGAGCCATTCTTATCCCGAACCTTCAATTCATCGAATTGAACCCACAAATACCTCAAATGCAATCATATGAACTCCAATTGGCAACTTGGAGATCATTTCAAGGTCAAATGGAAAGTTTGTGATAAAAAAGACGATTATGCCCCTCAAGTCACAAAAGTTCTTATTAACCCTCAAGATCAACTCCAAATCGAACCAAAATTCATACACACCATCCTTAGGACCCTGGAAACTCAATGCAAAAGACTAGACTCAAAAAGGAAACAAAAAGACACATGCAATGACAAACCCTAGCCAAGGTGACAAAAATGGGGTGTGACAGAAGCCCCTCATTGGTGAGCAAGTTTCACTTGCAAGCCAATGACCAAAAGAACAACCCATTTTTGCCTAGGGAATTGACTTCATCAAGACCCACTGGGGAAAAGAGGGTGAACATATCATTGAATTCTTCGAATTCATCATACACAAGCACAAAGGTACTCTTCATAAGTTCTACAGAACTCTTCTCATACTGTACCAGTGACAACTGGTGAATAATACGAGGTATCCATAGCTTACATCGAACTTCGTTCGATGAAAGGTCTTCCCATACTACACCAGTGACAACTGGTGAATAACATGAGGTATCCATAGCTTACATCGAACTTCGTTCGATGAAAGGTCTTTGTCACACCCCATTTTTGTCACCTTAGCTAGGGTTTGTCATTGCATGTGTCTTTTTGTTTCCTTTTTGAGTCTAGTCTTTTGCATTGAGTTTCCAGGGTCCTAAGGATGGTGTGTATGAATTTTGGTTCGATTTGGAGTTGATCTTGAGGGTTAATAAGAACTTTTGTGACTTGAGGGGTATAATCGTCTTTTTGATCACAAACTTTCCATTTGACCTTGAAATGATCTCCAAGTTGCCAATTGGAGTTCATATGATTGCATTTAAGGTATTTGTGGGTTCAATTCGATGAATTGAAGGTTCGGGATAAGAATGGCTCAACAAGGCTCAGGTTGGCTAAGAGACCTACTTCGGGTTAGCTCGAATTGGTTCATGATTTTCACTCTATGACTACTCATTTGACCTTGATTGGTCTTAATTTCATCCCCAAATGTGTTTAGGGAGGTTGAATTTCGAATTGGAAAGCATTCGGTGCGACCCCATGTGCATACCTAGCTAAGCGATGGTGAGGCATAGCGGTTAACCACCTTTGTAGGACTCAACCATGCAGCCATGGCTAGGGTTTCTTGCCCTCAAGTGACTCAAATTACATTCCCCTTCGAAACACGGTCGTTTTGGCTTTCGTTTCGTCAAAATCGGAGTTAATTTGAACCCGGAAACACATTTGGAAGTCGAAAGGGTCAGAATAGGGCATAAGCTGACAGGGCCTCGGGTGACCACCCAGGCCTGGGCGGCTAGCCGCCTGGGCCCAGGCTGCTAGCCGCCCAGCCCCAGGTGGTCACCCGAGCTTCTTTCCTATTTTGAGCCTTGACGCGGCTCCTTCCCTATTTCCTCGGATTTGCTCGCCTTTAGCCGCCATTTAACCCTAATTTCAGCCCTTTTTGACCTACTTGAGCCCCAAGGTAACCTCTAAGAGCCCTTGGATCAATCCCTAGGGTTTTAATCCCAACCATTGAGGGTTTTCCCTCAATCCCTATAAATACCCCCTTATACTTCAGCAATAGGGGGACACTTTGGAGGCATGTGTGAGACTTGGAGGCTATGGCAGCCATCCTTAGGGTAGTTTAACCTAAACTTTGAGTGAGAGAGTGTGAGAGAAAGCTTGAAGGAAGGCTGGAGTTTGGCTTGAAGGCTTGAAGGAAGGAATTCCCAGCAGTACACAAGAGAAGGAAGACTCTCTACAGCAGCAACCATAGGTATACCTCCCTTCCTCCTCTTCTCTCTTTTAAAGTTAGGGTTTTGCATAGAGTAGGATGATTGCATATCAAAGCTTGTGTTTTTATCATGTCTTGTTGCTTCCATTGGTATGTATGCATGTTTAGGATCATATTTGTGGGCTGTTTAGTATGCTAGGATGTTATTCCATGTGATTTACTGCATGTTTGGGACTTTAGGGTTTCTTAGGTGCTTAAAATGGTTTTCTGCATGAAATAACTCTTTGGTATATTAGAGCTTATATTTTTATTGTGTTTTGTTGCTTCCATTGGAATGTATGCATGTTTAGGATCATATTTGTGGGCTGTTTAGTATGCTAGGATGTTATTCCATGTGATTTACTGCATGTTTGGGACTTTAGGGTTTCTTAGGTGCTTAAAATGGTTTTCTGCATGAAATAACTCCTTTGCATATTAAAGCTTGTGTTTTTATTGTGTTTTGCTATTTCTATTAGTATGTATGCATGTTTAGGATCATGTTTGTGGGCTGTTTAGTATGCTAGGATGCTATTCCATGTGATTTACTGCATGTTTAAGATTCTAGGGTTTCCTTAGTGCTGAAATTGAGTTTATGTTTAGAATAGCTATATTTCATGTGCAAGCTTGTATTTTTCTCATGTGTGGATGCTTCTATTGATTAATATGCATGATTAGCATGATGTCTATGATGGGCTTTGCATGATTTAAAGTTATTCAATGTGTTTTTTAGCACAATTGTGATTCTAGGGTTTTTATCATCCTTGTGTGAGTTTAGTTGCATATAGCATGATAGCTTAGGGTTTTTCCTTGTGTTTTCTTCATAGTTGACATATATGTGCTGCATATTTGATAACTATGATATTTCTAGCATTCATATAGGTGATTTTAGGGTTTTTTGCATGTCATTGCATGTAGGGTTGAATTAGGGTTTTAGTTAGCTTATGATTCATGTTGTTGCATGACTTGTGGTTGATTTTAAGCCTTATTTCAATTCTGTCCAGATCTGTTATTTGTCCTTGATATGATATTTTGAGCATGTGTTAGCCCATGTTTGGGCATGATAATGGCTTGATTTGGCATCTAGCTTGTTTGGTTGGTATTTTTGGTATGTTTTGCATGGAAATTGCAGGTGCTTTGACAGGTACAACAGGTGCAACTACCCCACCAATGTGGGGTGGTTATTTTGGCTATTGTGAGATGAAATCTTACAAATAAGGTAATTACCCTATGCAATAGGGTGGTTATTTTGACAGGTTGCTTTTGCTAAAGGTAAGTAGGGTGTGAGGGTGCCCCAATTCACCCTTCTTTCCTTTTCCTTGAAACTTTCCCTTTCTCCCCCCCTTAGGGTTATTTCCTAATAGAGGGGTATGGTAACTCCTATAGTTTCCTTTCGATAACAAATACCTTTCGAATCAAGGTTTCCATTTTTATCAAAATTCCATATATTACCAAAAATCTTTTGAGAATCATTTATTTTGGAAACTTACCATGTTTTACTTGAAAGGAAACTTAGGGTTTACCATAGGCCTTGATTAGGTTATAACCCTATTCCCTTTCGAACTACGTGGACTTTGATCCATGTATTTCCATACATGGTACGTAGGCGCTCCTTGTGAGGTTCAAGTCCGCCCTAGGATACTAAGTATCCTAGGTTTTCTCCCCCCTCTTTCTTTTTTCTGTTTTTCTTTGATTTACTTGATTATATGGATGAATGAATGAATGATATGCATGCTGTCTTGTGATGATAACTGTTGATTTGTGTGTGATTAAGACTTTGATTTAGCCCAATTAAATTAAGAGACCGTTTAGGGCGATATGGGTGCCTATAGGCTTTGCCTATAACCTTCCCATATCGTAACTTAGCCTCCGAATCCCCGATTTCTCTGGTTTCCAAAAGATCATTTGCCTTACCATTTTTAAATATGGAGTCAATCTTTTGTTTTCCTAAAACAAAACTGTTTTTTAGGGTTTTCCTTATTTCCTTTAAAAAATAAGGTGGCGACTCCTTTTCCTTTTTCAAACCTAAAACCCCTCGTGGGCCTTAACCTCCTTTTTAGGGTTCACAGACTGGCGACTCCACTGGGGATTTGTGGGCTAGACTCTATACAATTTGATTGGGCTAAGTTAATTTCTTTTGTTTAATTAAAATCAATCACATTGCATTCGCTTGATTGTGTGCTTTCATTTATTGCATTGTGTGCGCAAACTCTTGCATGTTAGGATCGATGTCCCTTGCCACTGACGGGCCTAGCCTCAACCTTGGTTTTCCTGATTCCATGAGTTGGGGCGAAAGCTCTCAACCTCTCTTGCCAAGTACCCTTGGGCTTGCCCTTGGGTATATTAAATGAGTTAATCACTTACTGCTGGACCCACGCGGCGGTGGTTAGGTATAAAGATTGCTCAAGCAAGTGAAGGACCCCAGCCTACCCTTATCATTAGTCCATATAGACAGACTTGTAGGACACTATGGTTTCACCCTTATGCACCCACATTGTTTGTAATGATATCATAACCGTGTTTGTGATGTGCTTAATGGAAAAATTAATAGAGGACCTTTGCACCCTATATCCTTAATACGTACCTTTCGCCCATGACCCTTGTAAAGGTGATTGGATTAAAAGGGACTAATTGAGTATATATGGCGTGAAGTCATTGAGACAAATATGGAAGCCTAGGACATACCCTTAGGATGAGAGACTGATTGTTCCCTTTTATAGAGGAGTGAGAGGACGTACTGGCTTGGATCCGCGACCAGCAAGGGCGCTTAGTGAAGATTGATTCCACCAACCAGTCAGATATGGCCGACGAAGCAACTAGTGAAGGGGGTTTTGATGTTGAGACTTGTTTGAAGGCTATCATGACCAAGCTTGATTACACCACTGATGTATCCGAGAGAGCATTGAAAATGGCCCAAGATATCCAACATAAAATGTCAGAACCCGAACAGAATAATGGCCGTACCCCGGGGGATAACACCGAAAATGGGACCCAGTCTGGAGAAGGCACTAAGACCAATGATGGGGGAAGCACTCAGCCCAAGGGGAATGAATCACCTGAAGTTTTTAACCTAGAAGGGGGAAGTAAGGGGAAGACCTCTGATACAGACTCTGTGTTGGCTAGCAAGGTAGAAGCCTTGGAAAGAACTATAAAGGGAATCCGTAGGACAGATGACATGGTGGATGTACGTACCCTATCTTTGTTCCCTCAAGCTCGTATTCCACTACAGTTCAAGATGCCCGAATTAGAAAAGTTTGATGGAACGGGTTGCCCTAAGACCCATTTGAAGATGTATGTGCGAGCTATGCACCCTCGAGGAGCGACAGATGAACTCTTGGCCCAAATGTTCCATGAAACCCTAGCCACTTCTGCTTTAAAATGGTTCCTAGCCTTGGATGAGAATAGAACCCGAACTTGGGAGGACATATGCAACGAGTTTTCAGAGCACTACAAGTACAACACTGAGGTGGATGTCACAAGAAGGGACCTAGAGACCACAAAACAAGGGGCTAATGAGACCTTTTCCGCTTTCATTACAAGGTGGAGGCAAAAGGCCTCGAGAATGGCAGATAGACCGAATGAGGAAGATCAGATTCAGTTGGTGGTTAAGAACCTATTGCCGGTGTATCACAAGCACCTCTTTGCTCACTACTTCCCTAATTTCAAGGCTCTTATCGGAGCAGGTACACAAGTTGAGGATGCCATTGCCAATGGGTCAATCAAGACAGAAGAAGTCCAAAAGAGCCGCAGGCCGAACTTTGCTGGGAAAAACAATGCCGAGGTCAATGCCATAGCCCAACCCATTCAACCCATCTCCCTAAATGACACCAACCCACCTCGCCAATTCACCGAGCTGCATATGCCACTTGAGAAAGTACTTGAAAAGCTAAAAAGCCGAGGCCTGTTGAAACCTCTCGACCCAAGACCACCACCAAATCCATTGCCCAAGAGCTACAATGAGAATGAATACTGCAAATTCCACCAAGCCAAAGGCCACTCAACCAACCGTTGCTATCGCCTTAGGCATGAGATCCAAGACTTACTTGACAAGCAAATCATCTCACCACCAACTCCACCAAATCGCCCAAATGTCACCCAAAATCCACTTCCCTCTCATAATTCATCCAACTCCCTAAATGCCATTGAAGCCGACCCATCTCGACCTTGCCTACCCATAAGACAATACACTCCATTACCCATGTCCTTGACCCAAGCCTTTCACCAATGCTGTAACAAAGGCCTCATCATACCTCACCCTCCAAAGCCAAGACCCCAAACACCCCATCAATATTGCCAATACCATGGTATACCCGGCCATGACACTGATGACTGTGCTATGTTGAGAAAGGTCGTTCAAGACCTCATTGATCAAAAGACCCTACAATTGCCAAAGAAGTCCATCCAACAGCAGTTGAAAGAAAGGTACGAAGCAGGAGACCCTCAAGTGGGGTTATTGGGAGAACCTTCAGGGAAATTTGATTACTATGTGCTTTATCCTGATCCATTGCCAAGTGAGCCCATAATTCCCACTGGTTGGGATGATATACCTGAAGAGGTGCAGATGGAGGACATTGATATGATTGAATGGGATGACCTGATGGGTGACACAAATGAAATTGATGACATATGGGCTAGTGATGAAGAAATAGACCACATGACAAGAGGGGGCCGTCATTTCAAACCTCCGCACTTGGAATCTGATAATCCACTGGGTGAGTTAGATAAGCGCCTTGATGTGCAAGAAGAAGAAGACGAAGTACTCCGACAATTGAAGAAGACCAATGCCAATATCACCATATGGGGCTTGCTTATGGCCTCTCACAAACACAGACAGACAGTGCTGAAGTTGTTAAATCAGATACAGGTTCCGGTTGATTTGTCCCCTGAGGGATTGGTAAATCTAGTAAACCCTGCTCCGAAGAATTCCACTATAGTGTTTACAGAGGCTGACTTACCTAAGAGTGGACCCAGCCACTCCCAAGCTTTGCACATAACCGTTGATACCATGGGGAAGAGGGTTCCCACAGTTTTGATTGATAATGGTTCCGCACTAAATGTATGTCCCTTGAGAACTGCAACTGTTTTGGGCTTGGGGCCCACTGATTTCATTCCATCTGGGCAGACAGTGAGGGCGTATGATAATACCCGTAGAGAAGTAATTGGGATGGTCACTCTACCTTTAATCATGGGACCCACGGAGTTCAGAGTAGAATTTCAAGTCCTGGATGTGCCGTCGTGTTTTAATCTGTTATTGGGAAGGCCTTGGATTCATCCTGCTGGGGCTGTACCATCATCATTGCATCAAAAGGTAAAGTTCCCACATGAGGGAGCCATTGTCACACTTCAAGGGGACTATGATTTGAAAATGGCGGGTATACCCATATGTGAAATAAAACCAGAATCAATGGAAATACCCTTGTCGGGGTTTGAGTATGTGCAATGCATTGAAAAGGAGTTGGAAAAGGAAGAACTGATCCCCCTTGACTATTGTCCCCATGGTAATTTACATGTTGGTGAGATAATGCGGAAAATGAATTTCTTCCCGGGTATGGGCCTAGGGCGTCGCCAACAAGGAATTCCCCATTCTATTCAAAGCCGGGTTGTTTCCTACACTTTTGGGTTAGGATATGAGCCCACTAAGAATGACTATGCAGAAATGACAAGGAGGAATAAGGAGAAGGGAAAAGCTAGAGCAGAAGGAAGGGTGCCAGACTTTAAGATTTCACCATACAGGCCGACTCTGAATGGCTATTTTATCAAGGAGGGGGATGACTTCCTGTACTGTGGGTTCCCAGAGCCTATGTTCAATCCAACAACCAAGATCAGAATCCCAGGATTTGAGATTTTCTTCACCGAGTGGTATCCAATCACCGCCGAAATCGTGGATGATGAAGCCATCAATGACAGTTATTGGGAGAAGAAAGAAGAAGATTGGGTGGAGCACATGGATTCTGAAGCCATGGTCACTTTGTTTCAAGACATGGTCCTTACTATGGGGTTCGAAGGCGAACAAGAGTTCGGAGAAGAAGAGCCGTCACACTATTGCACTTTTTACCCAAGTTCTGATCCAGCACTGGCAGACAAGGATTTTTGTGACAAGTACTTTACAGAGGGGCTGAATCCTCAGAGCTTGACAAGTTGGTACAATTCTATGGGAAAGAAGAAAGAAGACTGGGTAAGGCATGTGGATACCGAGGCTATGGTTACCATGTTCCAAGATATGGTTCTTACTTTGGGGGAGTCAGCAACAGAAGATTGCCAAGATTCGTCAATTCACCATGCAACCATGCCACTTCGTAATTGGTACCTAGAAGATGGAGCCATTGCAGAGATCCTTGAAGAGGAAGATCATGACCTGCCTGATAGTAGCTTGTAGGTTCCTTAGTTAGAGTCTTTCTTGCTTTCAATAAAGTGTGTCCGCCTATCCCACTTTGTGGAGTTAGGAGTCGTTTCATAGTTGTGGCACCAAGTTTTGTTTCCTTTTCAAGGTTGTGTCTTTTGTTTGTTCCTTTAATGAAGTGTGTTTCTTTTATACATTGTTTGCTTGCAGTGTTTCTTTTCTCTCTTCTATGGATATTTATGGCATGGATATAGATCCTAGGAATGACGTCCCCCCGGAGTTCGTCGAGCGAAGGAAAAGGGGTGTCACCGAACCTAACATGGATGAATTGGAATCAATCAATTTAGGGACAAATGAATTGCCAAAGATAATTAAAATTGGGATAACCCTCTCACCACTTGAGAAAGAAAAGCTGATAGCCCTCTTAAAGGCCAACATAACAGCCTTTGCATGGTCTTATGAAGACATGCCCGGCATAGATCCAGACATTGTGCAGCATTTCATCCCCACCAATCCCCTTAAAAAGCCGGTAAAGCAAAAATTGAGAAGGTTAAAACCTGAATGGGCATTGAAGGTAAAGGAGGAAGTAACCAAGCAACTCGACGCGGGGTTCCTGCAGGTTGTGGAGTACCCAGAATGGTTATCCAATATAGTGCCCGTGCCTAAAAAGGATGGAAAAGTAAGGATGTGTGTGGATTTTCGAGATCTTAATGCAGCAAGCCCTAAGGATGATTTTCCTTTGCCCCACATTGATGTGTTGGTAGATAGTACTGTAGGACATGCGCTCCTCTCTTTCATGGATGGATTTTCCGGATATAATCAGATAAAGATGGCGCCGCAAGATATGGAGAAAACAGCTTTTATTACACAGTGGGGAACATATTGCTACAAAGTGATGCCGTTCGGTTTGAGAAATGCCGGGGCTACCTATCAGAGAGCTGCTACAACATTGCTGCATGACATGATCCATAAGGAGGTGGAAGTATATGTGGACGACATGATCGTGAAGTCCGTGGATCGAGAAGGACACTTCATGGCACTAGAAAGGTTCCTGGAGCGAGCAAAGAAGTACAACTTGCGGTTGAATCCTCAGAAATGTGCTTTTGGTGTCACTGCAGGCAAGCTATTAGGATTTATGATTACTCAGAGGGGAATCGAGGTCGATCCGGGAAAAATCAAGGCCATTGTAGAGATGGAGCCGCCTAGCACAGAAAAGCAGATTCGAGGGTTCTTGGGGAGAATTCAGTACATAAGCAAGTTCATTGCTAATTTGACCATGGTGTGTGAGCCGATTTTCAAGTTGCTTAAGAAGGGTGTGCCGAAGGTATGGAATGAAGAATGTCAAGAAGCCTTTGAGACTATTAAAAGGTATTTGAGTAATCCACCAATTCTAGTTCCCCCGCGACAAGGTGAACCGTTATTGTTATACTTGACGGTCACTGAAACCGCGACGGGAGCTATGCTAGCTCAGTACCTTGAGGGGTCAAAAAAGGAGAACGCCATTTACTATCTAAGCAAGAGGATGACAGATTATGAGGTGAAGTACAATGCCATAGAAAAGGCTTGTGTGGCTTTGGTATGGGCAACTCAGAAACTCCGTCACTACATGATGTCGTATGAGGTTTTCTTGATAAGTCGAATGGATCCGCTGAAGTACCTGATAGAAAGGCCGGTTTTATCCTACAGAACTGCTCGTTGGTCGATTCTTCTCAATGAATTTGACATAAAGTATGTAACACAGAAGTCAGTAAAAGGAAGTGTCATTGCAGATTACTTGGCTAGCTGCCCTGTGGCGTCATCAGAACAATTTAATGACCAATTCCCCGATGAGGATGTCCTGGAGATTGGAAAGAAGGTCTGGAAGGTATACTTTGATGGAGCTGCAAATAAGAGAGGGTATGGGATAGGAGCCCTACTGGTTTCACCTGAAGAAGCATTTACACCCTTGGCAGTTAAGCTAGGGTTTGAAGCAACCAACAACATTGCTGAGTATGAAGCCTGCATCCTTGCGTTGGAAGCCGCACTAGAATTGGGGATCAAAGAGTTGGAGGTTTTCGGAGATTCAGCGCTGATTATCTGCCAGATAAAGGGAGAGTGGAAGACTCGTGATGAAAAGTTGCTACCATATCATGCTTACTTAGAAGCCTTGACTAAGGAATTTGTGGAAATAGAGTTCAATTACTTGTCAAGAAATAAGAATCAGTTCGCTGACGCTTTGGCAACTCTGGCTTCTATGGTGGAAATCCCGGATGGTGGGAACGTAAAACCGTTGGTAATAGAATGTAGAGAAAAACCTGTGTATTGCTGCTCTATTCAAGAAGGAGAAGTGAAAGATGGCCATCCTTGGTACTATGACATCATGAAATTCATTGAGGAAAGGGAGTATCCTGAAGGAGCAACCCGCGTTGATAGGAGAACACTAAGGAGGCTAGCGAGTCACTATGTTTTGTGTGGAGGAAAGCTATACCGGAGGTCATACGACGGGGTCCATCTGTTGTGTGTCACTGAGGAAGAAGCCGAACGTCTTGTTAGTGAAATCCATGAAGGAGTTGGAGCACCGCACATGAATGGTTATATGCTAGCCAAGAAAATCATAAGGTTGGGCTACTATTGGTCTACAATGGAGAGAGATTGCCATGCACATGTTAAGAAGTGTCACAAATGTCAAGTCTTTGCTAATGGACACCACTTGCCTTCCATGCCTTTGACAAGTATGTCGTCACCTTGGCCCTTTGCAGTATGGGGAATAGATATAATTGGGCAGATTAAGCCGAAAGCCTCCAATGGGCATGAGTACATCTTGGTAGCTATTGATTACTTCACTAAGTGGGTAGAAGCAGCTTCCTTCAAGACCCTGAATGCCAAGAAGGTAGCACAGTTCATACAGCTCAACATCGTCTACAGATATGGGGTACCCCATGAGATTATTTCAGACAATGGTCAGCACTTTCAGAAAGAAACCAAGGAGCTTTTGCAGAAATACAACATAGTGCACCATCTATCCTCCCCTTATCGCCCGCAGACTAATGGAGCAGTGGAGGCCGCCAACAAGAATGTTAAGAAGATATTACAGAAAACAGCTGACACTTACACTGATTGGCATGAGAAGTTGCCATTAGCCTTATGGGGCTATAGAACATCCGTAAGATCGTCAACAGGGGCTACCCCTTATTCCTTGGTGTATGGGATGGAGGCTGTTTTGCCTATTGAGTTGGAGGTACCGTCATTACGGGTTGCTATGGAAAGTCAGATAGCAGAAGCTGATTGGGTTAAGAACCGTTATGATGAGTTGGCATTGCTCGATGAAAGGCGATTGAGGGCCTTATATCATGTGCAGGGATATCAGCGAAGGGTTGCAAGAGCATTCAATAAGCATGTCAAAGACCGAGGTTTGAAGACAGGGGATTTGGTGTTGAAAGAAATCAGAGCTCCAATTTTTGATCCACGAGGAAAGTTCAAGCCAAGTTGGGGTGGTCCGTATGTTATCAAGGAGATATTACCAGCAGGGGCTGTTCGCCTCATGGATTTAGATGGAATTGAGTTCGCTCGTCCTACCAATTTGGATCAATTGAAGAAGTATTATGTGTAAGGCCTGCTAGGTTGAAAACCCATAAGGGCGGCCTAGGCAAAAGTTAAGGCATTTGAACTACGAGGGCCTGATTCCCCATTCCTAAAAAAAAAAAAAAAAAAAAAAAAAAAAAAAAATGAAAAAAGAGAAAAAATGAAGAAAAAAAAAAATGAATGAAAAAAAATTGAAAAAAGGATGGGGATACGTAGGCAGCCCATAAAGTTACCTTGGGTGCGGTCCAAACAACACCACAACAACAAATCTCAAAATTGAATTATTATTGGCAATTCATTTAGAACTAATTGATTGACATAGCAATTTATTGGTGTTACATAAAGAACTATTGACATGCCATAGATATCCTATTTCTAAAAAAGTCTTCAAGTCTTTTTCAGAGTCTCTTGGTTTGCTTTCTTCTCTTTTCTTTCAAGTCTTCGCTTCTTTCGCAAGTCATGAGCATGTGCTGCTTCCACTGCTTCCAAAATGTCTTCCCTGCAAAATCCAAGTCTTGTGTCCTTGATAAGGTCATAAATCCTTTCCCTGCGTATGGTTTCTCTTTCACCCAAGCTAGTCTTCAACCATGTCTTATATTCAGGGCTCATGACATAAGGCCCATCAGTGTTTTCAACTCGAGTCAGTTTCAGTTGGTCAGTCCATCTAGTCTTGGCCCACTTAACCATTGTGGGGCCCACAGGTTCGACAGAATGATCAAATACCACAGAAGTAGGTATGGTTTGCATGGTGCCCATTTGCCGAAGGATTCTTGAAGTCCAATAGAATGAAGTTGACCTCAACCCTATGAGTTTGACCATAGCACACCCAGAAGTTCGAAGAAGGATTTGTTCCTTGCATCCCCATGTGAGGACAAACCACTTGATGTTTCGCCATGAGAGAGTCTGAAAATAGCCTAACCATTCCCTCAAAGAAAATTGACCAGGAAGTTCAACTCGACGGCAACAGTAATGCTGAGGTTTGTATGGATTAATGGTGGTAGGAGATAAGAAGTTAAGCCTTTCAAGAAGCCACATCTGCAGTAGAATAGGGCTCCCTCCTAATGGGGCTTGTGGATTATCATGAGCTTCGTCTAAGCTATTCAGGGTTTCAGCTAGCACCATGGGAATCAGGTTGTTGTGTTCAAGAAGAAAAGGGATCAGTTCGCATATTTGAATAGGGACATAGAGAGTCCCCGTGGAGATAAGGAAACGACCAACCAGGCAGAAAGCAAGAGCATGTTGAGTTTTAAGGTTGAAATTCAAGGTACCTTTGCTATCATGAGCCAAAAAGGAAGTTGCTATTTCCATGAGATTCACCATGTGATCCTTCACAAACATAGAGGCCTCTTGTTGAGAAATCCCAAGGAAGTTGGAGAAGGAAATCAAGTAACTTGAGCGTGGAGTAGGGAGGATGAAAGGTCCTACAGGTGAAACTCCATACAAAGCGCAGAACTCTTCCATTGTTGGGCATAGCTCTTCGTAGTTGAAACGGAATACATGAAGTTGGGGATCCCAAAAATGAGTAGCAGCAGTAAGAAGAGTGGTTTCAAGCTTCACATGCATCAAAGAGAACAACGGATCCAAGCAGTAGCGCTTGAACTCCTTCCTTGCCTCCGCACTCATAACCTTCAGAAAATCACTCAAGAGTTTGTCTAGGGCTTCCATAGCTTGCTCTCAATGAATGTTAGTAGGGTCTGAGACCCCTTGGATGTGCTTTTATAGGAAAAAATTCGGAAATCCGTGTTTTGGAAGGTGGAATCCCGTCAAAATAGGAAGTTTCCTAAAATCAGGCGAAACACCGCTTCGGGCTCGGGTGACCACCCAGGCCTGGGCGGCTAGCCGCCTGGGCCCAGGCGGCTAGCCGCCCAGCCCCAGGTGGTCACCCGAGGCCGCCGTCTTGTTTCGCCCATTTTTGCCTTGTTATGCCTTCGTTTGGCCCTTTTGTGATGTTTTGACTTTTTTGTGCTTGATTTAAGCCCATTTTTCACTCAATACAAGATTATATCATTGCAATAAAGTTCGAACATAGATTCATCAAGTATCCATAATAAAGGTTCAAGGTTGGGAATTGAAATTCCTAATTAATACATAACAAGATAGATAGAAAGGTTCCAACATTCCTAACAAGAGGTGAGTGAAACTCAATGATTTCCCGCGGGCCTTCTCTTTCGACTTGGCCCAGCTCCATCATGCCCTGAACGAGGTGCTCTAGAAGGGGGCATATCCTGTGGTGGATTAGATGATGATGCCTGTTGCAAACAAAGATAATGAGTTAGTAGGGTAATGGTGCCAATTCTAGTTGAAAGTTGATAAAGATGATCACTTACTTGGGGATTCAAGCGTGCTTCTAGAACTGAGTTCTCTAAACTCATTCGCACAAGATCCCTCCTCAACCCTTCATTGAGTTCAATGCATTCCTGGGCATACTCCCGTGGAACCTAGGAAAGTATAAACATGGTTAACAATAATGAAAGAATCCAATTTCAAGAAGGTAAGAGTTTAGAACTCACATTCTCATAATATGGGTCGATCTTGGGATATTCATCGAATGGTGGATGGGTAATGTCAGTCTTCACAAATTTTGTCCCACTACACAAGTTCACATACCAATGTAGTTGTGGGAGGGGAGGAGGTTGGTTTCCTTCAAGGTCATCATCCTCATCATTGTAAGTCATCCCGGTGGCAGATCCAACTGTGGAACTGTGTCCCCTCGCCCGTCGACCCTGAAATTCAAATGTTTGTCAAGTGAAGTCTTTCTTATGATCTTAAAAAAGAATTTGAGAGTTTGGGGAGCTCACCCCTTGAGGTGGGAGACCGGTGACCCTAGGATTCATCAGATATTGTCGACAAAAGGCAGTGTATTCTATGCGAGGGGAGGTGAATCCCTCAGCATCCCAACCCCTCAGAGCTTCTTCTAGTTCATCCCCCACTAGGTGGCTAGTGTGCCTCATGTTCTCTGGTGGCATAGAAGGTGTCACAGCTGCATTCATATTTCCATGGACTTGTCTTAGGACTCGTTCCCCAAGATACCAGCATCTACCTGTGGGGCCTTCAAAGAGGACCCTTTTGCTTGTCAACTCCAAACAAGAGGAGTACTTCTCGGGAAGCCTATGCTCCCACAGCCTCCATGGATCCCATTCCACCTGTCGAGTTTGAAATGAGAAATGAAAAGAGAAAGGTAAAAAAGATAAAGAGAAAGAAAGATTTTACCATATCAGCAGTCAAGCTAGCAAGATATGCCCTTGCATGGGCATAATCGTGTCGATTGGAGGCTCTTGTAGCCAAGCAAGATGGAGCATAATTCTGAAGGATGGGCCATGACATGGCATCACTAGCAAGAGTCGGGCGACACATGTTCAGGTACTCGTAGTACCATATCTGGGGAAAACCAAAAAATATATATAGATGAAATCATGCATGTGTTAAGTTTCGGGAAATAATAGAGAATTGAATGTTCTTTGTTACCTCCCAAACGAAAGGAAGTCCCCCAAAGTTCTTTGCAACTCCTCGGGACATGTCAGTCATGGAGCGATACATGTTTGCGAAAGCAGCTCCACCCCAATTGTATCTCCCAATTTTGTTCACATCTTCCATGCTAGCTAGCAACTCAAGTCGAGCCATGTCATTGGTGCCCGCAAAGAAGGTGCATGAAATCATGTAGAGCAAGAAAGCTCTCACAATGTATTTGGGATCCGTCCCCTCACTCTCTTCTTCAGTGGCAAAGGTGTTGTAGAGCCAAGTACGGCGCACACCTTTTGGGCTTAATTCCGCTTCAACCCCAAGTAGAGCTACTATGTAGTTTTGATCCATGTTGGCATGTTCATAGTATTCCAAGCGTTTGCCTTTCAAGCTCAACCCAGTTATCATGGTGAAATCCTTAGGGGTCATGGTCATCTCTCCGAAGCTAAAATGGAAAGTGTTGGTGGTGTCCCACCATAGCTTTGTCAAGGCAAACAATGCTTGCCTATCCCATTGCTCGTTCCATAGAGCATCTAGGAAGGGCTTAAAACCCGCCTTCTTTATTATCTTGCGAGCACGTGGTTGGGCATGAGTCATATGTCTCCACCAAGAGATGAGCCCCTTTATTGATGTCCTTGTACGGAGACTTTGGAAGTTGGGCTATGTCAAAGGATTGTGCATTGAGTTAGCATTGAAAACATAGAGATATTGGGCATACATTGGTAATTGATTTCAAATGGTTTTCCAAAAGTTTTAAAATATGGGTTTTGATTCATGAAATGAATTAGAAATGAATGCCCATGACTTTGTGTATTCAAATTCATTGATTTTGTAAGGATTGAACATGTTTTTGTCTTTCGGGCATTTTATCAAACACTTGGTGTGTAACTTGTTTTCAAGCAATGAAATGAAAGATTTTGTATATCAAATCCTTGCCAAGACCATATGACTTGGTTCTACAATGCAAACCAATTGATTTTTCAAGAATTAAACATGTTTTTGTCTCTTTGGCATTTTATCAAACACTTGGTGGGCATCTTTTCTCAAGCATTGGGAAACAAGCTTTTTACACATTCAATCCTTGCCAAATCAATGAACTTGGCTTAACAATGATAGAAACAATCAAAAGAAGATCATGGGAATGCATTTTGTCCATTAGAAATCAAGATTTCAAGGTAAACATGTTAAGTTGGGAAGAACTAACCTCATGTTGGGAATGGAGGTATGAGAGATGCTTCTTAGGTTCAAGCAACACCTTGTCTTGGGATGCATCATAGATTGGTGCCTTGTATGTGTTCTTGATCACATAGTATGGATACTTGATGTTGGAATCATCACTAGAAGCCATTGTTGATGGTTGAGCTTGTATGTAAGAAAAATGGGTTTGATAAGGAAGATGATGAATTTGATCTTGCAACTTGATGATTGATGCTTGTTTTTGTTGTTGAATGACTTGTTCTTGATGCTATTTCATGCACACAACTTGAATTGAAAGTGAAACTTTGAATGAGGATGTGTGTGTGAGTGTTTGGAGAAGATGGAATGGGTTTCTAGAGAGAGAAACTCTCAATTTTCGAAATTGGGTGAGTGTGAGCACAAATGGGGGGTCAAGGGTTTAAAAACCCAGAATTTTGAGGACCCTAGCCTCGGGTAACCGCCCAGCATGGGGCGGCAAGCCGCCTGGGCTTGGGCGGCAAGCCACCAGCAGCCAGGTGGTCACCCCCCCTTGCTCGCTTCGTTGCGCTCGTTTGGCCTTTGCTCGCTTATTCGCGCTTTTGAACCTTCTTTGAGATGAAATCTCAAGCATGTTTTGAGTTGAAAAATGAATAAATATCTTGACATTGTTTGACATGAAATGATTTGAAAAGGATTGCATTGATAGCCCTTGTGTGGGCATGGCATGCTAGTAGGGTTGAACAACCCTTTCTATGCATATGGTTTTGATCGTTAGGGATGAATTCCCTCCTATGTCACTATGATTTGTTGTCATTTGGGATAAAGATACCTTCCCTATATGCATGTGAATGATTGCTTTCATGGGATAATTGTGTCTCCTATATGAGTTGATGTTTGAGTTGAGGCATGGGTAGCCTCTATGTGAGATGACTTGGTGAATTTGTTGTGTGTTGGTAAGTAGAAGCTTACCTTTGCCTTGATGATTTAGTGAGAGAAAGATGAAATCTTTCTCATGTTACATGCTTACCTTGATGACCTGAAAAATGCAATCTTTCCTATGATTTGTGTTTACCTTGATGGTTTGAATACGAGAAGGATGTATCTTTCTCATGTTTTGAGATAGCCTTGATGGCTTCTTGTGGTATGTGTTTACCTTGATTGGTTTGAGCAAGAGGAGGACGTGATCTTTCTCGTGTTATGTGATTACCTTGATATTTGAATGATTACCTTGATGGTTTGGATATGAGAAGGATGTATCTTTCTCATGTTTTGAGATAGCCTTGATGGCTTCCCATGGTATGTGTTTACCCTGATTGAAGGTTGTGACCTTCCTCGTGCTATTGAGTGATAACCTTGACGGTTTGAATATGAGAAGGATGTATCTTTCTCATATTTTGAGATGGCCTTGATGGCATAATGCTACCCCGTATTATTCACCAGTTGTCACTGGTGCAGTATGTTATGTGATTACCTTGACATTTGAATGGCAACCTTGATGGTTTGAATATGAGAAGGATGTATCTTTCTCACGTTTTGTGATAGCCTTGATGGCATAGTGTTACCTCATATTATTCACCAGTTGTCACTGGTGTAGTATGGGAAGACCTTTCATCGAACGAAGTTCGATGTAAGCTATGGATACCTCATATTATTCACCAGTTGTCACTGGTGTAGTATGGGAAGACCTTTCATCGAACGAAGTTCGATGTAAGCTGTGGATACCTCATGTTATTCACCAGTTGTCACTGGTGTAGTATGGGAAGACCTTTCATCGAACGAAGTTCGATGTAAGCTATGGATACCTCATATTATTCACCAGTTGTCACTGGTGTAGTATGGGAAGACCTTTCATCGAACGAAGTTCGATGTAAGCTATGGATACCTCATGTTATTCACCAGTTGTCACTGGTGTAGTATGGGAAGACCTTTCATCGAACGAAGTTCGATGTAAGCTATGGATACCTCGTATTATTCACCAGTTGTCACTGGTACAGTATGAGAAGAGTTCTGTAGAACTTATGAAGAGTACCTTTGTGCTTGTGTATGATGAATTCGAAGAATTCAATGATATGTTCACCCTCTTTTCCCCAGTGGGTCTTGATGAAGTCAATTCCCTAGGCAAAAATGGGTTGTTCTTTTGGTCATTGGCTTGCAAGTGAAACTTGCTCACCAATGAGGGGCTTCTGTCACACCCCATTTTTGTCACCTTAGCTAGGGTTTGTCATTGCATGTGTCTTTTTGTTTCCTTTTTGAGTCTAGTCTTTTGCATTGAGTTTCCAGGGTCCTAAGGATGGTGTGTATGAATTTTGGTTCGATTTGGAGTTGATCTTGAGGGTTAATAAGAACTTTTGTGACTTGAGGGGCATAATCGTCTTTTTGATCACAAACTTTCCATTTGACCTTGAAATGATCTCCAAGTTGCCAATTGGAGTTCATATGATTGCATTTAAGGTATTTGTGGGTTCAATTCGATGAATTGAAGGTTCGGGATAAGAATGGCTCAACAAGGCTCAGGTTGGCTAAGAGACCTACTTCGGGTTAGCTCGAATTGGTTCATGATTTTCACTCTATGACTACTCATTTGACCTTGATTGGTCTTAATTTCATCCCCAAATGTGTTTAGGGAGGTTGAATTTCGAATTGGAAAGCATTCGGTGCGACCCCATGTGCATACCTAGCTAAGCGATGGTGAGGCATAGCGGTTAACCACCTTTGTAGGACTCAACCATGCAGCCATGGCTAGGGTTTCTTGCCCTCAAGTGACTCAAATTACATTCCCCTTCGAAACACGGTCGTTTTGGCTTTCGTTTCGTCAAAATCGGAGTTAATTTGAACCCGGAAACACATTTGGAAGTCGAAAGGGTCAGAATAGGGCATAAGCTGACAGGGCCTCGGGTGACCACCCAGGCCTGGGCGGCTAGCCGCCTGGGCCCAGGCTGCTAGCCGCCCAGCCCCAGGTGGTCACCCGAGCTTCTTTCCTATTTTGAGCCTTGACGCGGCTCCTTCCCTATTTCCTCGGATTTGCTCGCCTTTAGCCGCCATTTAACCCTAATTTCAGCCCTTTTTGACCTACTTGAGCCCCAAGGTAACCTCTAAGAGCCCTTGGATCAATCCCTAGGGTTTTAATCCCAACCATTGAGGGTTTTCCCTCAATCCCTATAAATACCCCCTTATACTTCAGCAATAGGGGGACACTTTTGGAGGCATGTGTGAGACTTGGAGGCTATGGCAGCCATCCTTAGGGTAGTTTAACCTAAACTTTGAGTGAGAGAGTGTGAGAGAAAGCTTGAAGGAAGGCTGGAGTTTGGCTTGAAGGCTTGAAGGAAGGAATTCCCAGCAGTACACAAGAGAAGGAAGACTCTCTACAGCAGCAACCATAGGTATACCTCCCTTCCTCCTCTTCTCTCTTTTAAAGTTAGGGTTTTGCATAGAGTAGGATGATTGCATATCAAAGCTTGTGTTTTTATCATGTCTTGTTGCTTCCATTGGTATGTATGCATGTTTAGGATCATATTTGTGGGCTGTTTAGTATGCTAGGATGTTATTCCATGTGATTTACTGCATGTTTGGGACTTTAGGGTTTCTTAGGTGCTTAAAATGGTTTTCTGCATGAAATAACTCTTTGGTATATTAGAGCTTATATTTTTATTGTGTTTTGTTGCTTCCATTGGAATGTATGCATGTTTAGGATCATATTTGTGGGCTGTTTAGTATGCTAGGATGTTATTCCATGTGATTTACTGCATGTTTGGGACTTTAGGGTTTCTTAGGTGCTTAAAATGGTTTTCTGCATGAAATAACTCCTTTGCATATTAAAGCTTGTGTTTTTATTGTGTTTTGCTATTTCTATTAGTATGTATGCATGTTTAGGATCATGTTTGTGGGCTGTTTAGTATGCTAGGATGCTATTCCATGTGATTTACTGCATGTTTAAGATTCTAGGGTTTCCTTAGTGCTGAAATTGAGTTTATGTTTAGAATAGCTATATTTCATGTGCAAGCTTGTATTTTTCTCATGTGTGGATGCTTCTATTGATTAATATGCATGATTAGCATGATGTCTATGATGGGCTTTGCATGATTTAAAGTTATTCAATGTGTTTTTTAGCACAATTGTGATTCTAGGGTTTTTATCATCCTTGTGTGAGTTTAGTTGCATATAGCATGATAGCTTAGGGTTTTTCCTTGTGTTTTCTTCATAGTTGACATATATGTGCTGCATATTTGATAACTATGATATTTCTAGCATTCATATAGGTGATTTTAGGGTTTTTTGCATGTCATTGCATGTAGGGTTGAATTAGGGTTTTAGTTAGCTTATGATTCATGTTGTTGCATGACTTGTGGTTGATTTTAAGCCTTATTTCAATTCTGTCCAGATCTGTTATTTGTCCTTGATATGATATTTTGAGCATGTGTTAGCCCATGTTTGGGCATGATAATGGCTTGATTTGGCATCTAGCTTGTTTGGTTGGTATTTTTGGTATGTTTTGCATGGAAATTGCAGGTGCTTTGACAGGTACAACAGGTGCAACTACCCCACCAATGTGGGGTGGTTATTTTGGCTATTGTGAGATGAAATCTTACAAATAAGGTAATTACCCTATGCAATAGGGTGGTTATTTTGACAGGTTGCTTTTGCTAAAGGTAAGTAGGGTGTGAGGGTGCCCCAATTCACCCTTCTTTCCTTTTCCTTGAAACTTTCCCTTTCTCCCCCCCTTAGGGTTATTTCCTAATAGAGGGGTATGGTAACTCCTATAGTTTCCTTTCGATAACAAATACCTTTCGAATCAAGGTTTCCATTTTTATCAAAATTCCATATATTACCAAAAATCTTTTGAGAATCATTTATTTTGGAAACTTACCATGTTTTACTTGAAAGGAAACTTAGGGTTTACCATAGGCCTTGATTAGGTTATAACCCTATTCCCTTTCGAACTACGTGGACTTTGATCCATGTATTTCCATACATGGTACGTAGGCGCTCCTTGTGAGGTTCAAGTCCGCCCTAGGATACTAAGTATCCTAGGTTTTCTCCCCCCTCTTTCTTTTTTCTGTTTTTCTTTGATTTACTTGATTATATGGATGAATGAATGAATGATATGCATGCTGTCTTGTGATGATAACTGTTGATTTGTGTGTGATTAAGACTTTGATTTAGCCCAATTAAATTAAGAGACCGTTTAGGGCGATATGGGTGCCTATAGGCTTTGCCTAGAACCTTCCCATATCGTAACTTAGCCTCCGAATCCCCGATTTCTCTGGTTTCCAAAAGATCATTTGCCTTACCATTTTTAAATATGGAGTCAATCTTTTGTTTTCCTAAAACAAAACTGTTTTTTAGGGTTTTCCTTATTTCCTTTAAAAAATAAGGTGGCGACTCCTTTTCCTTTTTCAAACCTAAAACCCCTCGTGGGCCTTAACCTCCTTTTTAGGGTTCACAGACTTCCCATACTACACCAGTGACAACTGGTGAATAATATGAGGTATCCATAGCTTACATCGAACTTCGTTCGATGAAAGGTCTTCCCATACTACACCAGTGACAACTGGTGAATAACATGAGGTATCCACAGCTTACATCGAACTTCGTTCGATGAAAGGTCTTCCCATACTACACCAGTGACAACTGGTGAATAATATGAGGTATCCACAGCTTACATCGAACTTCGTTCGATGAAAGGTCTTCCCATACTACACCAGTGACAACTGGTGAATAATATGAGGTATCCATAGCTTACATCGAACTTCGTTCGATGAAAGGTCTTCCCATACTACACCAGTGACAACTGGTGAATAATATGAGGTAACACTATGCCATCAAGGCTATCACAAAACGTGAGAAAGATACATCCTTCTCATATTCAAACCATCAAGGTTGCCATTCAAATGTCAAGGTAATCACATAACATACTGCACCAGTGACAACTGGTGAATAATACGGGGTAGCATTATGCCATCAAGGCCATCTCAAAATATGAGAAAGATACATCCTTCTCATATTCAAACCGTCAAGGTTATCACTCAATAGCACGAGGAAGGTCACAACCTTCAATCAGGGTAAACACATACCATGGGAAGCCATCAAGGCTATCTCAAAACATGAGAAAGATACATCCTTCTCATATCCAAACCATCAAGGTAATCATTCAAATATCAGGGTAATCACATAACACGAGAAAGATCACGTCCTCCTCTTGCTCAAATCAATCAAGGTAAACACATACCACAAGAAGCCATCAAGGCTATCTCAAAACATGAGAAAGATACATCCTTCTCGTATTCAAACCATCAAGGTAAACACAAATCATAGGAAAGATTGCATTTTTCAGGTCATCAAGGTAAGCATGTAACATGAGAAAGATTTCATCTTTCTCTCACTAAATCATCAAGGCAAAGGTAAGCTTCTACTTACCAACACACAACAAATTCACCAAGTCATCTCACATAGGGGCTATCCATGCCTCAACTCAAACATCAACTCATATAAGAGACACATTCTCCTCATGAAAGCAATCATTCATATGCATATAGGGAAGGTATCTTTATCCCAAATGACAACAAATCATAGTGACATAGGAGGGAATCCATCCCTAATGATCAAAAGTCATATGCATAGAGAGGGTTGTTCAACCCTACTAGCATGCCATGCCCGCACAAGGGCCACCAATGCAATCTCTTTCAAATCATTTCATGTCAAACAATGTCAAGATATTTATTCATTTTTCAACTCAAAACATGCTTGAGATTTCATCTCAAAGAAGGTTCAAAAGCGCGAATAAGCGAGCAAAGGCCAAACGAGCGCAACGAAGCGAGCAAGGGGGGGTGACCACCTGGCTGCTGGTGGCTTGCCGCCCAAGCCCAGGCGGCTTGCCGCCCCATGCTGGGCGGTTACCCGAGGCTAGGGTCCTCAAAATTCTGGGTTTTTAAACCCTTGACCCCCCATTTGTGCTCACACTCACCCAATTTCGAAAATTGAGAGTTTCTCTCTCTAGAAACCCATTCCATCTTCTCCAAACACTCACACACACATCCTCATTCAAAGTTTCACTTTCAATTCAAGTTGTGTGCATGAAATAGCATCAAGAACAAGTCATTCAACAACAAAAACAAGCATCAATCATCAAGTTGCAAGATCAAATTCATCATCTTCCTTATCAAACCCATTTTTCTTACATACAAGCTCAACCATCAACAATGGCTTCTAGTGATGATTCCAACATCAAGTATCCATACTATGTGATCAAGAACACATACAAGGCACCAATCTATGATGCATCCCAAGACAAGGTGTTGCTTGAACCTAAGAAGCATCTCTCATACCTCCATTCCCAACATGAGGTTAGTTCTTCCCAACTTAACATGTTTATCTTGAAATCTTGATTTCTAATGGATAAAATGCATTCCCATGATCTTCTTTTGATTGTTTCTATCATTGTTAAGCCAAGTTCATTGATTTGGCAAGGATTGAATGTGTAAAAAACTTGTTTCCCAATGCTTGAGAAAAGATGCCCACCAAGTGTTTGATAAAATGCCAAAGAGACAAAAACATGTTTAATTCTTGAAAAATCAATTGGTTTGCATTGTAGAACCAAGTCATATGGTCTTGGCAAGGATTTGGTATACAAAATCTTTCATTTCATTGCTTGAAAACAAGTTACACACCAAGTGTTTGATAAAATGCCCGAAAGACAAAAACATGTTCAATCCTTACAAAATCAATGAATTTGAATACACAAAGTCATGGGCATTCATTTCTAATTCATTTCATGAATCAAAACCCATATTTTAAAGCTTTTTGGAAAACCATTTGAAATCAATTACCAATGTATGCCCAATATCTCTATGTTTTCAATGCTAACTCAATGCACAATCCTTTGACATAGCCCAACTTCCAAAGTCTCCGTACAAGGACATCAATAAAGGGGCTCATCTCTTGGTGGAGACATATGACTCATGCCCAACCACGTGCTCGCAAGATAATAAAGAAGGCGGGTTTTGAGCCCTTCCTAGATGCTCTATGGAACGAGCAATGGGATAGGCAAGCATTGTTTGCCTTGACAGAGCTATGGTGGGACACCACCAACACTTTCCATTTTAGCTTCGGAGAGATGACCATGACCCCTAAGGATTTCACCATGATAACTGGGTTGAGCTTGAAAGGCAAGCGCTTGGAATACTATGAACATGCCAACATGGATCAGAACTACATAGTAGCTCTACTCGGGGTGGAAGCGGAGTTAAGCCCAAAAGGTGTGCGCCGTACTTGGCTCTACAACACCTTCGCTACTGAAGAAGAGAGTGAGGGGACGGATCCCCAATACATTGTGAGAGCTTTCTTGCTCTACATGATTTCATGTACCTTCTTTGCGGGCACCAATGACATGGCTCGACTTGAGTTGCTAGCTAGCATGGAAGATGTGAACAAAATTGGGAGATACAACTGGGGTGGAGCTGCTTTTGCAAACATGTATCGCTCCATGACTGACATGTCCCGAGGAGTTGCAAAGAACTTTGGGGGACTTCCTTTCGTTTGGGAGGTAACAAAGAACATTCAATTCTCTATTATTTCCCGAAACTTAACACACACATGATTTCATCTATATATATATTTTGGTTTTCCCCAGATATGGTACTACGAGTACTTGAACATGTGTCGCCCAACTCTTGCTAGTGATGCCATGTCATGGCCCATCCTTTAGAATTATGCTCCATCTTGCTTGGCTACAAGAGCCTCCAATCGACACGATTATGCCCATGCAAGGGCATATCTTGCTAGCTTGACTGTTGATATGGTAAAATCTTTCTTTCTCTTTATCTTTTTTACCTTTCTCTTTTCATTTCTCATTTCAAATTCGACAGGTGGAATGGGATCCATGGAGGCTGTGGGAGCATAGGCTTCCCGAGAAGTACTCCTCTTGTTTGGAGTTGACAAGCAAAAGGGTCCTCTTTGAAGGCCCCACAGGTAGATGCTGGTATCTTGGGGAACGAGTCCTAAGACAAGTCCATGGAAATATGAATGCAGCTGTGACACCTTCTATGCCACCAGAGAACATGAGGCACACTAGCCACCTAGTGGGGGATGAACTAGAAGAAGCTCTGAGGGGTTGGGATGCTGAGGGATTCACCTCCCCTCGCATAGAATACACTGCCTTTTGTCGACAATATCTGATGAATCCTAGGGTCACCGGTCTCCCACCTCAAGGGGTGAGCTCCCCAAACTCTCAAATTCTTTTTTAAGATCATAAGAAAGACTTCACTTGACAAACATTTGAATTTCAGGGTCGACGGGCGAGGGGACACAGTTCCACAGTTGGATCTGCCACCGGGATGACTTACAATGATGAGGATGATGACCTTGAAGGAAACCAACCTCCTCCCCTCCCACAACTACATTGGTATGTGAACTTGTGTAGTGGGACAAAATTTGTGAAGACTGACATTACCCATCCACCATTCGATGAATATCCCAAGATCGACCCATATTATGAGAATGTGAGTTCTAAACTCTTACCTTCTTGAAATTGGATTCTTTCATTATTGTTAACCATGTTTATACTTTCCTAGGTTCCACGGGAGTATGCCCAGGAATGCATTGAACTCAATGAAGGGTTGAGGAGGGATCTTGTGCGAATGAGTTTAGAGAACTCAGTTCTAGAAGCACGCTTGAATCCCCAAGTAAGTGATCATCTTTATCAACTTTCAACTAGAATTGGCACCATTACCCTACTAACTCATTATCTTTGTTTGCAACAGGCATCATCATCTAATCCACCACAGGATATGCCCCCTTCTAGAGCACCTCGTTCAGGGCATGATGGAGCTGGGCCAAGTCGAAAGAGAAGGCCCGCGGGAAATCATTGAGTTTCACTCACCTCTTGTTAGGAATGTTGGAACCTTTCTATCTATCTTGTTATGTATTAATTAGGAATTTCAATTCCCAACCTTGAACCTTTATTATGGATACTTGATGAATCTATGTTCGAACTTTATTGCAATGATATAATCTTGTATTGAGTGAAAAATGGGCTTAAATCAAGCACAAAAAAGTCAAAACATCACAAAAGGGCCAAACGAAGGCATAACAAGGCAAAAATGGGCGAAACAAGACGGCGGCCTCGGGTGACCACCTGGGGCTGGGCGGCTAGCCGCCTGGGCCCAGGCGGCTAGCCGCCCAGGCCTGGGTGGTCACCCGAGCCCGAAGCGGTGTTTCGCCTGATTTTAGGAAACTTCCTATTTTGACGGGATTCCACCTTCCAAAACACGGATTTCTGAATTTTTTCCTATAAAAGCACATCCAAGGGGTCTCAGACCCTACTAACATTCATTGAGAGCAAGCTATGGAAGCCCTAGACAAACTCTTGAGTGATTTTCTGAAGGTTATGAGTGCGGAGGCAAGGAAGGAGTTCAAGCGCTACTGCTTGGATCCGTTGTTCTCTTTGATGCATGTGAAGCTTGAAACCACTCTTCTTACTGCTGCTACTCATTTTTGGGATCCCCAACTTCATGTATTCCGTTTCAACTACGAAGAGCTATGCCCAACAATGGAAGAGTTCTGCGCTTTGTATGGAGTTTCACCTGTAGGACCTTTCATCCTCCCTACTCCACGCTCAAGTTACTTGATTTCCTTCTCCAACTTCCTTGGGATTTCTCAACAAGAGGCCTCTATGTTTGTGAAGGATCACATGGTGAATCTCATGGAAATAGCAACTTCCTTTTTGGCTCATGATAGCAAAGGTACCCTGAATTTCAACCTTCCCACTCAACATGCTCTTGCTTTCTGCTTGATTGGTCGCTTCCTTATCTCCACGGGGACTCTCTATGTCCCTATTCAAATATGCGAACTGATCCCTTTTCTTCTTGAACACAACAACCTGATTCCCATGGTGCTAGCTGAAACCCTGAATAGCTTAGACGAAGCTCATGATAATCCACAAGCCCCATTAGGAGGGAGCCCTATTCTACTGCAGATGTGGCTTCTTGAAAGGCTTAACTTCTTATCTCCTACCACCATTAATCCATACAAACCTCAGCATTACTGTTGCCGTCGAGTTGAACTTCCTGGTCAATTTTCTTTGAGGGAATGGTTAGGCTATTTTCAGACTCTCTCATGGCGAAACATCAAGTGGTTTGCCCTCACATGGGGATGCAAGGAACAAATCCTTCTTCGAACTTCTGGGTGTGCTATGGTCAAACTCATAGGGTTGAGGTCAACTTCATTCTATTGGACTTCAAGAATCCTTCGGCAAATGGGCGCCATGCAAACCATACCTACTTCTGTGGTATTTGATCATTCTGTCGAACCTGTGGGCCCCACAATGGTTAAGTGGGCCAAGACTAGATGGACTGACCAACTGAAACTGACTCGAGTTGAAAACACTGATGGGCCTTATGTCATGAGCCCTGAATATAAGACATGGTTGAAGACTAGCTTGGGTGAAAGAGAAACCATACGCAGGGAAAGGATTTATGACCTTATCAAGGACACAAGACTTGGATTTTGCAGGGAAGACATTCTGCAAGCAGTGGAAGCAGCACATGCTCATGACTTGCGAAAGAAGCGAAGACTTGAAAGAAAAGAGAAGAAAGCAAACCAAGAGACTCTGAAAAAGACTTGAAGACTTTTAGAAATAGGTTATCTATGGCATGTCAATAGTTCTTTATCTAACACCAATAAATTGTTATGTCAACCAATCAGTTCTAAATGAATTGCCAATAATAATTCAATTTTGAGATTTGTTGTTGTGGTGTTGTTTGGACCGCACCCAAGGTAACTTTATGGGCTGCCTACGTATCCCCATCCTTTTTTCAATTTTTTTTTCATTCATTTTTTTTTTATTTTTCTTCATTTTTTCTCTTTTTTCATTTTTTTTTTTTTTTTTTTTTTTTTTTTTTTAATTTTAGGAATGGGGAATCAGGCCCTCGTAGTTCAAATGCCTTAACTTTTGCCTAGGCCGCCCTTATGGGTTTTCAACCTAGCAGGCCTTACACATAATACTTCTTCAATTGATCCAAATTGGTAGGACGAGCGAACTCAATTCCATCAAAATCCATGAGGCGAACAGCCCCTGCTGGTAATATCTCTTTGATAACATACGGGCCACCCCAACTTGGCTTGAACTTCCCTCGTGGATCAAAAATTGGAGCTCTGATTTCTTTCAACACCAAATCCCCTGTCTTCAAACCTCGGTCTTTGACATGCTTGTTGAATGCTCTTGCAACCCTTCGCTGATATCCCTGCACATGATATAAGGCCCTCAATCGCCTTTCATCGAGCAATGCCAACTCATCATAACGGTTCTTAACCCAATCAGCTTCTGCTATCTGACTTTCCATAGCAACCCGTAATGACGGTACCTCCAACTCAATAGGCAAAACAGCCTCCATCCCATACACCAAGGAATAAGGGGTAGCCCCTGTTGACGATCTTACGGATGTTCTATAGCCCCATAAGGCTAATGGCAACTTCTCATGCCAATCAGTGTAAGTGTCAGCTGTTTTCTGTAATATCTTCTTAACATTCTTGTTGGCAGCCTCCACTGCTCCATTAGTCTGCGGGCGATAAGGGGAGGATAGATGGTGCACTATGTTGTATTTCTGCAAAAGCTCCTTGGTTTCTTTCTGAAAGTGCTGACCATTGTCTGAAATAATCTCATGGGGTACCCCATATCTGTAGACGATGTTGAGCTGTATGAACTGTGCTACCTTCTTGGCATTCAGGGTCTTGAAAGAAGCTGCTTCTACCCACTTAGTGAAGTAATCAATAGCTACCAAGATGTACTCATGCCCATTGGAGGCTTTCGGCTTAATCTGCCCAATTATATCTATTCCCCATACTGCAAAGGGCCAAGGTGACGACATACTTGTCAAAGGCATGGAAGGCAAGTGGTGTCCATTAGCAAAGACTTGACATTTGTGACACTTCTTAACATGTGCATGGCAATCTCTCTCCATTGTAGACCAATAGTAGCCCAACCTTATGATTTTCTTGGCTAGCATATAACCATTCATGTGCGGTGCTCCAACTCCTTCATGGATTTCACTAACAAGACGTTCGGCTTCTTCCTCAGTGACACACAACAGATGGACCCCGTCGTATGACCTCCGGTATAGCTTTCCTCCACACAAAACATAGTGACTTGCCAGTCTTCTTAGTGTTCTCCTATCAACGCGGGTTGCTCCTTCAGGATACTCCCTTTCCTCAATGAATTTCATGATGTCATTGTACCAAGGATGGCCATCTTTCACTTCTCCTTCTCGAATAGAGCAGCAATACACAGGTTTTTCTCTACATTCTATCACCAACGGTTTTACATTCCCACCATCCGGGATCTCCACCATAGAAGCTAGAGTTGCCAAAGCATCAGCAAATTGATTCTTATTTCTCGACAAATAATTGAACTCTATTTCCACAAATTCTTTAGTCAAGGCTTCTAAGTATGCATGATATGGCAGCAGCTTCTCATCACGAGTCTTCCACTCTCCCTTTATCTGGCAGATAATCAGTGCCGAATCTCCGAAAACCTCTAACTCTTTGATCCCCAATTCTAGTGCGGCTTCCAACGCAAGGATGCAGGCTTCATACTCAGCAATGTTGTTGGTTGCTTCAAACCCTAGCTTAACTGCCAAGGGTGTAAATGCTTCTTCAGGTGAAACCAGTAGGGCTCCTATCCCATACCCTCTCTTATTTGCAGCTCCATCAAAGTATACCTTCCAGACCTTCTTTCCAATCTCCAGGACATCCTCATCGGGGAATTGGTCATTAAATTGTTCTGATGACGCCACAGGGCAGCTAGCCAAGTAATCTGCAATGACACTTCCTTTTACTAACTTCTGTGTTACATACTTTATGTCGAATTCATTGAGGAGAATCGACCAACGAGCAGTTCTGTAGGATAAAACCGGCCTTTCTATCAGGTACTTCAGCGGATCCATTCGACTTATCAAGAAAACCTCATACGACATCATGTAGTGACGGAGTTTCTGAGTTGCCCATACCAAAGCCACACAAGCCTTTTCTATGGCATTGTACTTCACCTCATAATCTGTCATCTTCTTGCTTAGATAGTAAATGGCGTTCTCCTTTTTTGACCCCTCAAGGTACTGAGCTAGCATAGCTCCCGTCGCGGTTTCAGTGACCGTCAAGTATAACAATAACGGTTCACCTTGTCGCGGGGGAACTAGAATTGGTGGATTACTCAAATACCTTTTAATAGTCTCAAAGGCTTCTTGACATTCTTCATTCCATACCTTCGGCACACCCTTCTTAAGCAACTTGAAAATCGGCTCACACACCATGGTCAAATTAGCAATGAACCTGCTTATGTACTGAATTCTCCCCAAGAACCCTCGAATCTGCTTTTCTGTGCTAGGCGGCTCCATCTCTACAATGGCCTTGATTTTTCCCGGATCGACCTCGATTCCCCTCTGAGTAATCATAAATCCTAATAGCTTGCCTGCAGTGACACCAAAAGCACATTTCTGAGGATTCAACCGCAAGTTGTACTTCTTTGCTCGCTCCAGGAACCTTTCTAGTGCCATGAAGTGTCCTTCTCGATCCACGGACTTCACGATCATGTCGTCCACATATACTTCCACCTCCTTATGGATCATGTCATGCAGCAATGTTGTAGCAGCTCTCTGATAGGTAGCCCCGGCATTTCTCAAACCGAACGGCATCACTTTGTAGCAATATGTTCCCCACTGTGTAATAAAAGCTGTTTTCTCCATATCTTGCGGCGCCATCTTTATCTGATTATATCCGGAAAATCCATCCATGAAAGAGAGGAGCGCATGTCCTACAGTACTATCTACCAACACATCAATGTGGGGCAAAGGAAAATCATCCTTAGGGCTTGCTGCATTAAGATCTCGAAAATCCACACACATCCTTACTTTTCCATCCTTTTTAGGCACGGGCACTATATTGGATAACCATTCTGGGTACTCCACAACCTGCAGGAACCCCGCGTCGAGTTGCTTGGTTACTTCCTCCTTTACCTTCAATGCCCATTCAGGTTTTAACCTTCTCAATTTTTGCTTTACCGGCTTTTTAAGGGGATTGGTGGGGATGAAATGCTGCACAATGTCTGGATCTATGCCGGGCATGTCTTCATAAGACCATGCAAAGGCTGTTATGTTGGCCTTTAGGAGGGCTATCAGCTTTTCTTTCTCAAGTGGTGAGAGGGTCATTCCAATTTTAATTATCTTTGGCAATTCATTTGTCCCTAAATTGATTGATTCCAATTCATCCATGTTAGGTTCGGTGACACCCCTTTTCCTTCGCTCGACGAGCTCCGGGGGGACGTCATTCCTAGGATCTATATCCATGCCATAAATATCCATAGAAGAGAGAAAAGAAACACTGCAAGCAAACAATGTATAAAAGAAACACACTTCATTAAAGGAACAAACAAAAGACACAACCTTGAAAAGGAAACAAAACTTGGTGCCACAACTATGAAACGACTCCTAACTCCACAAAGTGGGATAGGCGGACACACTTTATTGAAAGCAAGAAAGACTCTAACTAAGGAACCTACAAGCTACTATCAGGCAGGTCATGATCTTCCTCTTCAAGGATCTCTGCAATGGCTCCATCTTCTAGGTACCAATTACGAAGTGGCATGGTTGCATGGTGAATTGACGAATCTTGGCAATCTTCTGTTGCTGACTCCCCCAAAGTAAGAACCATATCTTGGAACATGGTAACCATAGCCTCGGTATCCACATGCCTTACCCAGTCTTCTTTCTTCTTTCCCATAGAATTGTACCAACTTGTCAAGCTCTGAGGATTCAGCCCCTCTGTAAAGTACTTGTCACAAAAATCCTTGTCTGCCAGTGATGGATCAGAACTTGGGTAAAAAGTGCAATAGTGTGACGGCTCTTCTTCTCCGAACTCTTGTTCGCCTTCGAACCCCATAGTAAGGACCATGTCTTGAAACAAAGTGACCATGGCTTCAGAATCCATGTGCTCCACCCAATCTTCTTCTTTCTTCTCCCAATAACTGTCATTGATGGCTTCATCATCCACGATTTCGGCGGTGATTGGATACCACTCGGTGAAGAAAATCTCAAATCCTGGGATTCTGATCTTGGTTGTTGGATTGAACATAGGCTCTGGGAACCCACAGTACAGGAAGTCATCCCCCTCCTTGATGAAATAGCCATTCAGAGTCGACCTGTATGGTGGAATCTTAAAGTCTGGCACCCTTCCTTCTGCTCTAGCTTTTCCCTTCTCCTTATTCCTCCTTGTCATTTCGGCATAGTCATTCTTAGTGGGCTCATATCCTAACCCAAAAGTGTAGGAAACAACCCGACTTTGAACAGAATGGGGAATTCCTTGTTGGCGACGCCCTAGGCCCATACCCGGGAAGAAATTCATTTTCCGCATTATCTCACCAACATGTAAATTACCATGGGGACAATAGTCAAGGGGGATCAGTTCTTCCTTTTCCAACTCCTTTTCAATGCATTGCACATACTCAAACCCCGACAAGGGTATCTCAACTGATTCTGGTTTTATTTCGCATATGGGTACACCCGCCATTTTCAAATCATAGTCCCCTTGAAGTGTAACAATGGCTCCCTCATGTGGGAACTTTACCTTTTGATGCAATGACGATGGTACAGCCCCAGCAGGATGAATCCAAGGCCTCCCCAATAACAGATTGAAACATGACGGCACATCCAAGACTTGAAACTCCACTCTGAACTCCGTGGGTCCCATGATTAAAGGTAAAGTGACCATCCCAATTACTTCTCTACGGGTATTATCATACGCCCTCACTGTCTGCCCAGATGGAGTGAAATCAGTGGGCCCCAAGCCCAAAACAGTTGCAGTTCTCAAGGGACATACATTCAACGCGGAACCATTATCAATTAGGACTGTGGGAACCCTCTTCCCCATGGTATCAACAGTTATATGCAAGGCTTGGGAGTGGCTTGGCCCACTTTTAGGTAAGTCAGCCTCTGTGAATACTATAGTGGAATTCTTCGGAGCAGGGTTTACTAGATTCACCAATCCCTCAGGAGACAAATCAACCGGAACCTGTATCTGATTTAACAACTTCAGCACTGTCTGTCTGTGTTTGTGAGAGGCCATAAGCAAGCCCCATATGGTGATATTGGCATTGGTCTTCTTTAATTGTCGGAGTACTTCATCCTCTTCTTCTTGCACATCAAGGCGCTTATCTAACTCACCCAGTGGATTATCAGATTCCAAGTGCGGAGGCTTGAAATGGCGGCCCCCCCTTGTCATGTGGTCTACTTCTTCATCACTAGCCCATATGTCATCAATTTCATTTGTGTCACCCATCAGGTCATCCCATTCAACCATGTCAATGTCCTCCATCTGCACCTCTTCGGGTATATCATCCCAGCCCGTAGGAATTATGGGCTCACTTGGCAATGGATCAGGATAAAGCACATAGTAATCAAATTTCCCTGAAGGTTCTCCCAATAACCCCACTTGAGGGTCTCCTGCTTCGTACCTTTCTTTCAACTGCTGTTGGATGGACTTCTTTGGCAATTGTAGGGTCTTTTGATCAATGAGGTCTTGAACGACCTTTCTCAACATAGCACAGTCATCAGTGTCATGGCCGGGTATACCATGGTATTGGCAATATTGATGGGGTGTTTGGGGTCTTGGCTTTGGAAGGTGAGGTATGATAAGGCCTTGGTTGCAGCATTGGTGAAAGGCTTGGGTCAAGGATACGGGTAATGGAGTGTATTGTCTTATGGGTAGGCAAGGTCGAGATGGGTCGGCTTCAATGGCATTTATGGAGTTGGATGAATTATGAGAGGGAAGTGGATTTTGGGTGACATTTGGGCGATTTGGTGGAGTTGGTGGTGAGATGATTTGTTTGTCAAGTAAGTCTTGGATCTCATGCCTAAGGCGATAGCAACGGTTGGTTGAGTGACCTTTGGCTTGGTGGAATTTGCAGTATTCATTCTCATTGTAGCTCTTAGGCAATGGGTTTGGTGGTGGTCTTGGGTCGAGAGGTTTCAACAGGCCTCGACTTTTTAGCTTTTCAAGTACTTTCTCAAGTGGCATATGCAGCTCGGTGAATTGGCGAGGTGGGTTGGTGTCATTTAGGGAGATAGGTTGAATGGGTTGGGCTATGGCATTGACCTCGGCATTGTTTTTCCCAGCAAAGTTCGGCCTGCGGCTCTTTTGGACTTCTTCTGTCTTGATTGACCCATTGGCAATGGCATCCTCAACTTGTGTACCTGCTCCGATAAGAGCCTTGAAATTAGGGAAGTAGTGAGCAAAGAGGTGCTTGTGATACACCGGCAATAGGTTCTTAACCACCAACTGAATCTGATCTTCCTCATTCGGTCTATCTGCCATTCTCGAGGCCTTTTGCCTCCACCTTGTAATGAAAGCGGAAAAGGTCTCATTAGCCCCTTGTTTTGTGGTCTCTAGGTCCCTTCTTGTGACATCCACCTCAGTGTTGTACTTGTAGTGCTCTGAAAACTCGTTGCATATGTCCTCCCAAGTTCGGGTTCTATTCTCATCCAAGGCTAGGAACCATTTTAAAGCAGAAGTGGCTAGGGTTTCATGGAACATTTGGGCCAAGAGTTCATCTGTCGCTCCTCGAGGGTGCATAGCTCGCATATACATCTTCAAATGGGTCTTAGGGCAACCCGTTCCATCAAACTTTTCTAATTCGGGCATCTTGAACTGTAGTGGAATACGAGCTTGAGGGAACAAAGATAGGGTACGTACATCCACCATGTCATCTGTCCTACGGATTCCCTTTATAGTTCTTTCCAAGGCTTCTACCTTGCTAGCCAATACAGAGTCTGTATCAGAGGTCTTTCCCTTACTTCCCCCTTCTAGGTTAAAAACTTCAGGTGATTCATTCCCTTTGGGCTGAGTGCTTCCCCCATCATTGGTCTTAGTGCCTTCTCCAGACTGGGTCCCATTTTCGGTGTTATCCCCCGGGGTACGGCCATTATTCTGTTCGGGTTCGGACATCTTATGTTGGATATCTTGGGCCATTTTCAATGCTCTCTCGGATACATCAGTGGTGTAATCAAGCTTGGTCATGATAGCCTTCAAACAAGTCTCAACATCAAAACCCCCTTCACTAGTTGCTTCATCGGCCATGTCTGACTGGTTGGTAGAATCAATCTTCACTAAGCGCCCTTGCTGGTCGCGGATCCAAGCCAGTACGTCCTCTCACTCCTCTATAAAAGGGAACAATCAGTCTCTCATCCTAAGGGTATGTCCTAGGCTTCCATATTTGTCCCAATGACTTCACGCCATATATACTCAATTAGTCCCTTTTAATCCAATCACCTTTACAAGGGTCATGGGCGAAAGGTACGTATTAAGGATATAGGGTGCAAAGGTCCTCTATTAATTTTTCCATTAAGCACATCACAAACACGGTCATGATATCATTACAAACAATGTGGGTGCATAAGGGTGAAACCATAGTGTCCTACAAGTCTGTCTATATGGACTAATGATAAGGGTAGGCTGGGGTCCTTCACTTGCTTGAGCAATCTTTATACCTAACCACATGTGGCATCAGGAACGCCGCGTGGGTCCAGCAGTACGTGATTAACTCATTTAATATACCCAAGGGCAAGCCCAAGGGTACTTGGCAAGAGAGGTTGAGAGCTTTCGCCCCAACTCATGGAATCAGGAAAACCAAGGTTGAGGCTAGGCCCGTCAGTGGCAAGGGACATCGATCCTAACATGCAAGAGTTTGCGCACACAATGCAATAAATGAAAGCACACAATCAAGCGGATGCAATGTGATTGATTTTAATTAAACAAAAGAAATTAACTTAGCCCAATCAAATTGTATAGAGTCTAGCCCACAAATCCCCAGTGGAGTCGCCAGTCTGTGAACCCTAAAAAGAGGTTAAGGCCCACGAGGGGTTTTAGGTTTGAAAAAGGAAAAGGAGTCGCCACCTTATTTTTTAAAGGAAATAAGGAAAACCCTAAAAAACAGTTTTGTTTTAGGAAAACAAAAGATTGACTCCATATTTAAAAATGGAAAGGCAAATGATCTTTTGGAAACCAGAGAAATCGGGGATTCGGAGGCTAAGTTACGATATGGGAAGGTTCTAGGCAAAGCCTATAGGCACCCATATCGCCCTAAACGGTCTCTTAATTTAATTGGGCTAAATCAAAGTCTTAATCACACACAAATCAACAATTATCATCACAAGACAGCATGCATATCATTCATTCATTCATCCATATAATCAAGTAAATCAAAGAAAAACAGAAAAAAGAAAGAGGGGGGAGAAAACCTAGGATACTTAGTATCCTAGGGCGGACTTGAACCTCACAAAGAGCGCCTACGTACCATGTATGGAAATACATGGATCAAAGTCCACGTAGTTCGAAAGGGAATAGGGTTATAACCTAATCAAGGCCTATGGTAAACCCTAAGTTTCCTTTCAAGTAAAACATGGTAAGTTTCCAAAATAAATGATTCTCAAAAGATTTTTGGTAATATATGGAATTTTGATAAAAATGGAAACCTTGATTCGAAAGGTATTTGTTATCGAAAGGAAACTATAGGAGTTACCATACCCCTCTATTAGGAAATAACCCTAAGGGGGGGAGAAAGGGAAAGTTTCAAGGAAAAGGAAAGAAGGGTGAATTGGGGCACCCTCACACCCTACTTACCTTTAGCAAAAGCAACCTGTCAAAATAACCACCCTATTGCATAGGGTAATTACCTTATTTGTAAGATTTCATCTCACAATAGCCAAAATAACCACCCCACATTGGTGGGGTAGTTGCACCTGTTGTACCTGTCAAAGCACCTGCAATTTCCATGCAAAACATACCAAAAATACCAACCAAACAAGCTAGATGCCAAATCAAGCCATTATCATGCCTAAACATGGGCTAACACATGCTCAAAATATCATATCAAGGACAAATAACAGATCTGGACAGAATTGAAATAAGGCTTAAAATCAACCACAAGTCATGCAACAACATGAATCATAAGCTAACTAAAACCCTAATTCAACCCTACATGCAATGACATGCAAAAAACCCTAAAATCACCTATATGAATGCTAGAAATATCATAGTTATCAAATATGCAGCACATATATGTCAACTATGAAGAAAACACAAGGAAAAACCCTAAGCTATCATGCTATATGCAACTAAACTCACACAAGGATGATAAAAACCCTAGAATCACAATTGTGCTAAAAAACACATTCAATAACTTTAAATCATGCAAAGCCCATCATAGACATCATGCTAATCATGCATATTAATCAATAGAAGCATCCACACATGAGAAAAATACAAGCTTGCACATGAAATATAGCTATTCTAAACATAAACTCAATTTCAGCACTAAGGAAACCCTAGAATCTTAAACATGCAGTAAATCACATGGAATAGCATCCTAGCATACTAAACAGCCCACAAACATGATCCTAAACATGCATACATACTAATAGAAATAGCAAAACACAATAAAAACACAAGCTTTAATATGCAAAGGAGTTATTTCATGCAGAAAACCATTTTAAGCACCTAAGAAACCCTAAAGTCCCAAACATGCAGTAAATCACATGGAATAACATCCTAGCATACTAAACAGCCCACAAATATGATCCTAAACATGCATACATTCCAATGGAAGCAACAAAACACAATAAAAATATAAGCTCTAATATACCAAAGAGTTATTTCATGCAGAAAACCATTTTAAGCACCTAAGAAACCCTAAAGTCCCAAACATGCAGTAAATCACATGGAATAACATCCTAGCATACTAAACAGCCCACAAATATGATCCTAAACATGCATACATACCAATGGAAGCAACAAGACATGATAAAAACACAAGCTTTGATATGCAATCATCCTACTCTATGCAAAACCCTAACTTTAAAAGAGAGAAGAGGAGGAAGGGAGGTATACCTATGGTTGCTGCTGTAGAGAGTCTTCCTTCTCTTGTGTACTGCTGGGAATTCCTTCCTTCAAGCCTTCAAGCCAAACTCCAGCCTTCCTTCAAGCTTTCTCTCACACTCTCTCCCTCAAAGTTTAGGTTAAACTACCCTAAGGATGGCTGCCATAGCCTCCAAGTCTCACACATGCCTCCAAAAGTGTCCCCCTATTGCTGAAGTATAAGGGGGTATTTATAGGGATTGAGGGAAAACCCTCAATGGTTGGGATTAAAACCCTAGGGATTGATCCAAGGGCTCTTAGAGGTTACCTTGGGGCTCAAGTAGGTCAAAAAGGGCTGAAATTAGGGTTAAATGGCGGCTAAAGGCGAGCAAATCCGAGGAAATAGGGAAGGAGCCGCGTCAAGGCTCAAAATAGGAAAGAAGCTCGGGTGACCACCTGGGGCTGGGCGGCTAGCAGCCTGGGCCCAGGCGGCTAGCCGCCCAGGCCTGGGTGGTCACCCGAGGCCCTGTCAGCTTATGCCCTATTCTGACCCTTTCGACTTCCAAATGTGTTTCCGGGTTCAAATTAACTCCGATTTTGACGAAACGAAAGCCAAAACGACCGTGTTTCGAAGGGGAATGTAATTTGAGTCACTTGAGGGCAAGAAACCCTAGCCATGGCTGCATGGTTGAGTCCTACAAAGGTGGTTAACCGCTATGCCTCACCATCGCTTAGCTAGGTATGCACATGGGGTCGCACCGAATGCTTTCCAATTCGAAATTCAACCTCCCTAAACACATTTGGGGATGAAATTAAGACCAATCAAGGTCAAATGAGTAGTCATAGAGTGAAAATCATGAACCAATTCGAGCTAACCCGAAGTAGGTCTCTTAGCCAACCTGAGCCTTGTTGAGCCATTCTTATCCCGAACCTTCAATTCATCGAATTGAACCCACAAATACCTCAAATGCAATCATATGAACTCCAATTGGCAACTTGGAGATCATTTCAAGGTCAAATGGAAAGTTTGTGATCAAAAAGACGATTATGCCCCTCAAGTCACAAAAGTTCTTATTAACCCTCAAGATCAACTCCAAATCGAACCAAAATTCATACACACCATCCTTAGGACCCTGGAAACTCAATGCAAAAGACTAGACTCAAAAAGGAAACAAAAAGACACATGCAATGACAAACCCTAGCTAAGGTGACAAAAATGGGGTGTGACAATCTCCTACCACCATTAATCCATACAAACCTCAGCATTACTGTTGCCGTCGAGTTGAACTTCCTGGTCAATTTTCTTTGAGGGAATGGTTAGGCTATTTTCAGACTCTCTCATGGCGAAACATCAAGTGGTTTGTCCTCACATGGGGATGCAAGGAACAAATCCTTCTTCGAACTTCTGGGTGTGCTATGGTCAAACTCATAGGGTTGAGGTCAACTTCATTCTATTGGACTTCAAGAATCCTTCGGCAAATGGGCGCCATGCAAACCATACCTACTTCTGTGGTATTTGATCATTCTGTTGAACCTGTGGGTCCTATAATGGTTAAGTGGGCCAAGACTAGATGGACTGACCAACTGAAACTGACTCGAGTTGAAAACACTGATGGGCCTTATGTCATGAGCCCTGAATACAAGACATGGTTGAAGACTAGCCTGGGCGAAAGAGAAACCCTACGCAGGGAAAGGATTTATGACCTTATCAAGGACACAAGGCTAGGATTTTGCAGAGAAGACATTCTGGAAGCAGTGGAAGCAGCACATGCTCATGACTTGCGAAAGAAGCGAAGACTTGAAAGAAAAGAGAAGAAAACAAACAAAAAGACTTGAAGACTTTTTTAGAAATAGGATATCTATGGCATGTCAATAGTTCTTTATGTAACACCAATAAATTGCTATGTCAATCAATTAGTTCTAAATGAATTGCCAATAATAATTCAATTTTGAGATTTGTTGTTGTGGTGTTGTTTGGACCGCACCCAGGGTAACTTTATGGGTTGCCTACGTATCCCCATCCTTTTTTCATTTTTTCATTTTCTTTTTTTTTTCTTTTTTTTTTTTTTTTTTTTTTTTTTTAGGAATGGGGAATCAGGCCCTCGTAGTTCAAATGCCTTAACTTTTGCCTAGGCCGCCCTTATGGGTTTTCAACCTAGCAGGCCTTACACATAATACTTCTTCAATTGATCCAAATTGGTAGGACGAGCGAACTCAATTCCATCTAAATCCATGAGGCGAACAGCCCCTGCTGGTAATATCTCCTTGATAACATATGGGCCACCCCAGCTTGGCTTGAACTTCCCTCGTGGATCAACAATTGGAGCTCTGATTTCTTTCAACACCAAATCCCCTGTCTTCAAACCTCGGTCTCTGACATGCTTGTTGAATGCTCTCGCAACCCTTCGCTGATATCCCTGCACATGATACAAGGCCCTCAATCGCCTTTCATCGAGCAATGCCAGCTCATCATAACGGTTCTTAACCCAATCTGCTTCTGCTATCTGGCTCTCCATAGCAACCCGTAATGACGGTACCTCCAACTCAATAGGCAAAACAGCCTCCATCCCATACACCAAGGAATAAGGGGTAGCCCCTGTTGACGATCTTACGGATGTTCTATAGCCCCATAAGGCTAATGGCAACTTCTCATGCCAATCAGTATAGGTGTCAGCTGTTTTCTGTAGTATCTTCTTAACATTCTTGTTGGCGGCCTCCACTGCTCCATTAGTCTGCGGGCGATAAGGGGAGGATAGATGGTGCACTATGTTGTATTTTTGCAAAAGCTCCTTGGTTTCTTTCTGAAAGTGCTAACCATTGTCTGAAATAATCTCATGGGGTACCCCATATCTGTAGACGATGTTGAGCTGTATGAACTGTGCTACCTTCTTGGCATTCAGGGTCTTGAAGGAAGCTGCTTCTACCCACTTAGTGAAGTAATCAATAGCTACCAAGATGTACTCATGCCCATTGGAGGCTTTCGGCTTAATCTGCCCAATTATATCTATTCCCCATACTGCAAAGGGCCAAGGTGACGACATACTTGTCAAAGGCATGGAGGGCAAGTGTTGTCCATTAGCAAAGACTTGACATTTGTGACACTTCTTGACATGTGCATAGCAATCTCTCTCCATTGTAGACCAATAGTAACCCAACCTCATGATCTTCTTAGCTAGCATATAACCATTCATGTGCGATGCTCCAACTCCTTCATGGATTTCACTAACAAGACGCTCGGCTTCTTCCTCAGTGACACACAACAGATGGACCCCGTCGTATGACCTCCGGTATAGCTTTCCTCCACACAAAACATAGTGACTCGCTAGCCTCCTTAGTGTTCTCCTATCAACGCGGGTTGCTCCTTCAGGATACTCCCTTTCCTCAATGAATTTCATGATGTCATAGTACCAAGGATGGCCATCTTTCACTTCTCCTTCTTGAATAGAGCAGCAATACACAGGTTTTTCTCTACATTCTATCACCAACGGTTTTACGTTCCCACCATCCGGGATTTCCACCATAGAAGCCAGAGTTGCCAAAGCGTCAGCGAACTGATTCTTATTTCTTGACAAGTAATTGAACTCTATTTCCACAAATTCCTTAGTCAAGGCTTCTAAGTAAGCATGATATGGTAGCAACTTTTCATCACGAGTCTTCCACTCTCCCTTTATCTGGCAGATAATCAGCGCTGAATCTCCGAAAACCTCCAACTCTTTGATCCCCAATTCTAGTGCGGCTTCCAACGCAAGGATGCAGGCTTCATACTCAGCAATGTTGTTGGTTGCTTCAAACCCTAGCTTAACTGCCAAGGGTGTGAATGCTTCTTCAGGTGAAACCAGTAGGACTCCTATCCCATACCCTCTCTTATTTGCAGCTCCGTCAAAGTATACCTTCCAAGTCTTCTTTCCAATCTCCAGGACATCCTCATCGGGGAATTGATCATTGAATTGTTCTGATGACGCCACAGGGCAGCTAGCCAAGTAATCTGCAATGACACTTCCTTTCACTGACTTCTGTGTTACATACTTTATGTCAAATTCATTGAGAAGAATCGACCAACGAGCAGTTCTGTAGGATAAAACCGGCCTTTCTATCAGGTACTTCAGCGGATCCATTCGACTTATCAAGAAAACCTCATACGACATCATGTAGTGACGGAGTTTCTGAGTTGCCCATACCAAAGCCACACAAGCCTTTTCTATGGCATTGTACTTCACCTCATAATCTGTCATCTTCTTGCTTAGATAGTAAATGGCGTTCTCCTTTTTTGACCCCTCAAGGTACTGAGCTAGCATAGCTCCCGTCGCGGTTTCAGTGACCGTCAAGTATAACAATAACGGTTCACCTTGTCGCGGAGGAACTAGAATTGGTGGATTACTCAAATACCTTTTAATAGTCTCAAAGGCTTCTTGACATTCTTCATTCCATACCTTCGGCACACCCTTCTTAAGCAACTTGAAAATCGGCTCACACACCATGGTCAAATTAGCAATGAACCTGCTTATGTACTGAATTCTCCCCAAGAACCCTCGAATCTGCTTTTCTGTGCTAGGCGGCTCCATCTCTACAATGGCCTTGATTTTTCCCGGATCGACCTCGATTCCCCTCTGAGTAATCATAAATCCTAATAGCTTGCCTGCAGTGACACCAAAAGCACATTTCTGAGGATTCAACCGCAAGTTGTACTTCTTTGCTCGCTCCAGGAACCTTTCTAGTGCCATGAAGTGTCCTTCTCGATCCACAGACTTCACGATCATGTCGTCCACATATACTTCCACCTCCTTATGGATCATGTCATGCAGCAATGTTGTAGCAGCTCTCTGATAGGTAGCCCCGGCATTTCTCAAACCGAACGGCATCACTTTGTAGCAATATGTTCCCCACTGTGTAATAAAAGCTGTTTTCTCCATATCTTGCGGCGCCATCTTTATCTGATTATATCCGGAAAATCCATCCATGAAAGAGAGGAGCGCATGTCCTACAGTACTATCTACCAACACATCAATGTGGGGCAAAGGAAAATCATCCTTAGGGCTTGCTGCATTAAGATCTCGAAAATCCACACACATCCTTACTTTTCCATCCTTTTTAGGCACGGGCACTATATTGGATAACCATTCTGGGTACTCCACAACCTGCAGGAACCCCGCGTCGAGTTGCTTGGTTACTTCCTCCTTTACCTTCAATGCCCATTCAGGTTTTAACCTTCTCAATTTTTGCTTTACCGGCTTTTTAAGGGGATTGGTGGGGATGAAATGCTGCACAATGTCTGGATCTATGCCGGGCATGTCTTCATAAGACCATGCAAAGGATGTTATGTTGGCCTTTAGGAGGGCTATCAGCTTTTCTTTCTCAAGTGGTGAGAGGGTCATTCCAATTTTAATTATCTTTGGCAATTCATTTGTCCCTAAATTGATTGATTCCAATTCATCCATGTTAGGTTCGGTGACACCCCTTTTCCTTCGCTCGACGAGCTCCGGGGGGACGTCATTCCTAGGATCTATATCCATGCCATAAATATCCATAGAAGAGAGAAAAGAAACACTGCAAGCAAACAATGTATAAAAGAAACACACTTCATTAAAGGAACAAACAAAAGACACAACCTTGAAAAGGAAACAAAACTTGGTGCCACAACTATGAAACGACTCCTAACTCCACAAAGTGGGATAGGCGGACACACTTTATTGAAAGCAAGAAAGACTCTAACTAAGGAACCTACAAGCTACTATCAGGCAGGTCATGATCTTCCTCTTCAAGGATCTCTGCAATGGCTCCATCTTCTAGGTACCAATTACGAAGTGGCATGGTTGCATGGTGAATTGACGAATCTTGGCAATCTTCTGTTGCTGACTCCCCCAAAGTAAGAACCATATCTTGGAACATGGTAACCATAGCCTCGGTATCCACATGCCTTACCCAGTCTTCTTTCTTCTTTCCCATAGAATTGTACCAACTTGTCAAGCTCTGAGGATTCAGCCCCTCTGTAAAGTACTTGTCACAAAAATCCTTGTCTGCCAGTGCTGGATCAGAACTTGGGTAAAAAGTGCAATAGTGTGACGGCTCTTCTTCTCCGAACTCTTGTTCGCCTTCGAACCCCATAGTAAGGACCATGTCTTGAAACAAAGTGACCATGGCTTCAGAATCCATGTGCTCCACCCAATCTTCTTCTTTCTTCTCCCAATAACTGTCATTGATGGCTTCATCATCCACGATTTCGGCGGTGATTGGATACCACTCGGTGAAGAAAATCTCAAATCCTGGGATTCTGATCTTGGTTGTTGGATTGAACATAGGCTCTGGGAACCCACAGTACAGGAAGTCATCCCCCTCCTTGATAAAATAGCCATTCAGAGTCGGCCTGTATGGTGAAATCTTAAAGTCTGGCACCCTTCCTTCTGCTCTAGCTTTTCCCTTCTCCTTATTCCTCCTTGTCATTTCTGCATAGTCATTCTTAGTGGGCTCATATCCTAACCCAAAAGTGTAGGAAACAACCCGGCTTTGAACAGAATGGGGAATTCCTTGTTGGCGACGCCCTAGGCCCATACCCGGGAAGAAATTCATTTTCCGCATTATCTCACCAACATGTAAATTACCATGGGGACAATAGTCAAGGGGGATCAGTTCTTCCTTTTCCAACTCCTTTTCAATGCATTGCACATACTCAAACCCCGACAAGGGTATTTCCATTGATTCTGGTTTTATTTCACATATGGGTATACCCGCCATTTTCAAATCATAGTCCCCTTGAAGTGTGACAATGGCTCCCTCATGTGGGAACTTTACCTTTTGATGCAATGATGATGGTACAGCCCCAGCAGGATGAATCCAAGGCCTTCCCAATAACAGATTAAAACACGACGGCACATCCAGGACTTGAAATTCTACTCTGAACTCCGTGGGTCCCATGATTAAAGGTAGAGTGACCATCCCAATTACTTCTCTACGGGTATTATCATACGCCCTCACTGTCTGCCCAGATGGAATGAAATCAGTGGGCCCCAAGCCCAAAACAGTTGCAGTTCTCAAGGGACATACATTTAGTGCGGAACCATTATCAATCAAAACTGTGGGAACCCTCTTCCCCATGGTATCAACGGTTATGTGCAAAGCTTGGGAGTGGCTGGGTCCACTCTTAGGTAAGTCAGCCTCTGTAAACACTATAGTGGAATTCTTCGGAGCAGGGTTTACTAGATTTACCAATCCCTCAGGGGACAAATCAACCGGAACCTGTATCTGATTTAACAACTTCAGCACTGTCTGTCTGTGTTTGTGAGAGGCCATAAGCAAGCCCCATATGGTGATATTGGCATTGGTCTTCTTCAATTGTCGGAGTACTTCGTCTTCTTCTTCTTGCACATCAAGGCGCTTATCTAACTCACCCAGTGGATTATCAGATTCCAAGTGCGGAGGCTTGAAATGGCGGCCCCCCCTTGTCATGTGGTCTACTTCTTCATCACTAGCCCATATGTCATCAATTTCATTTGTGTCACCCATCAGGTCATCCCATTCAACCATGTCAATGTCCTCCATCTGCACCTCTTCGGGTATATCATCCCAGCCCGTAGGAATTATGGGCTCACTTGGCAATGGATCAGGATAAAGCACATAGTAATCAAATTTCCCTGAAGGTTCTCCCAATAACCCCACTTGAGGGTCTCCTGCTTCGTACCTTTCTTTCAACTGCTGTTGGATGGACTTCTTTGGCAATTGTAGGGTCTTTTGATCAATGAGGTCTTGAACGACCTTTCTCAACATAGCACAGTCATCAGTGTCATGGCCGGGTATACCATGGTATTGGCAATATTGATGGGGTGTTTGGGGTCTTGGCTTTGGAAGGTGAGGTATGATAAGGCCTTGGTTGCAGCATTGGTGAAAGGCTTGGGTCAAGGATACGGGTAATGGAGTGTATTGTCTTATGGGTAGGCAAGGTCGAGATGGGTCGGCTTCAATGGCATTTATGGAGTTGGATGAATTATGAGAGGGAAGTGGATTTTGGGTGACATTTGGGCGATTTGGTGGAGTTGGTGGTGAGATGATTTGTTTGTCAAGTAAGTCTTGGATCTCATGCCTAAGGCGATAGCAACGGTTGGTTGAGTGACCTTTGGCTTGGTGGAATTTGCAGTATTCATTCTCATTGTAGCTCTTAGGTAATGGGTTTGGTGGTGGTCTTGGGTCGAGAGGTTTCAACAGGCCTCGACTTTTTAGCTTTTCAAGTACTTTCTCAAGTGGCATATGCAGCTCGGTGAATTGGCGAGGTGGGTTGGTGTCATTTAGGGAGATGGGTTGAATGGGTTGGGCTATGGCATTGACCTCGGCATTGTTTTTCCCAGCAAAGTTTGGCCTGCGGCTCTTTTGGACTTCTTCTGTCTTGATTGACCCATTGGCAATGGCATCCTCAACTTGTGTACCTGCTCCGATAAGAGCCTTGAAATTAGGGAAGTAGTGAGCAAAGAGGTGCTTGTGATACACCGGCAATAGGTTCTTAACCACCAACTGAATCTGATCTTCCTCATTCGGTCTATCTGCCATTCTCGAGGCCTTTTGCCTCCACCTTGTAATGAAAGCGGAAAAGGTCTCATTAGCCCCTTGTTTTGTGGTCTCTAGGTCCCTTCTTGTGACATCCACCTCAGTGTTGTACTTGTAGTGCTCTGAAAACTCGTTGCATATGTCCTCCCAAGTTCGGGTTCTATTCTCATCCAAGGCTAGGAACCATTTTAAAGCAGAAGTGGCTAGGGTTTCATGGAACATTTGGGCCAAGAGTTCATCTGTCGCTCCTCGAGGGTGCATAGCTCGCACATACATCTTCAAATGGGTCTTAGGGCAACCCGTTCCATCAAACTTTTCTAATTCGGGCATCTTGAACTGTAGTGGAATACGAGCTTGAGGGAACAAAGATAGGGTACGTACATCCACCATGTCATCTGTCCTACGGATTCCCTTTATAGTTCTTTCCAAGGCTTCTACCTTGCTAGCCAACACAGAGTCTGTATCAGAGGTCTTCCCCTTACTTCCCCCTTCTAGGTTAAAAACTTCAGGTGATTCATTCCCCTTGGGCTGAGTGCTTCCCCCATCATTGGTCTTAGTGCCTTCTCCAGACTGGGTCCCATTTTCGGTGTTATCCCCCGGGGTACGGCCATTATTCTGTTCGGGTTCTGACATTTTATGTTGGATATCTTGGGCCATTTTCAATGCTCTCTCGGATACATCAGTGGTGTAATCAAGCTTGGTCATGATAGCCTTCAAACAAGTCTCAACATCAAAACCCCCTTCACTAGTTGCTTCGTCGGCCATATCTGACTGGTTGGTGGAATCAATCTTCACTAAGCGCCCTTGCTGGTCGCGGATCCAAGCCAGTACGTCCTCTCACTCCTCTATAAAAGGGAACAATCAGTCTCTCATCCTAAGGGTATGTCCTAGGCTTCCATATTTGTCTCAATGACTTCACGCCATATATACTCAATTAGTCCCTTTTAATCCAATCACCTTTACAAGGGTCATGGGCGAAAGGTACGTATTAAGGATATAGGGTGCAAAGGTCCTCTATTAATTTTTCCATTAAGCACATCACAAACACGGTTATGATATCATTACAAACAATGTGGGTGCATAAGGGTGAAACCATAGTGTCCTACAAGTCTGTCTATATGGACTAATGATAAGGGTAGGCTGGGGTCCTTCACTTGCTTGAGCAATCTTTATACCTAACCACATGTGGCATCAGGAACGCCGCGTGGGTCCAGCAGTAAGTGATTAACTCATTTAATATACCCAAGGGCAAGCCCAAGGGTACTTGGCAAGAGAGGTTGAGAGCTTTCGCCCCAACTCATGGAATCAGGAAAACCAAGGTTGAGGCTAGGCCCGTCAGTGGCAAGGGACATCGATCCTAACATGCAAGAGTTTGCGCACACAATGCAATAAATGAAAGCACACAATCAAGCGAATGCAATGTGATTGATTTTAATTAAACAAAAGAAATTAACTTAGCCCAATCAAATTGTATAGAGTCTAGCCCACAAATCCCCAGTGGAGTCGCCAGTCTGTGAACCCTAAAAAGGAGGTTAAGGCCCACGAGGGGTTTTAGGTTTGAAAAAGGAAAAGGAGTCGCCACCTTATTTTTTAAAGGAAATAAGGAAAACCCTAAAAAACAGTTTTGTTTTAGGAAAACAAAAGATTGACTCCATATTTAAAAATGGAAAGGCAAATGATCTTTTGGAAACCAGAGAAATCGGGGATTCGGAGGCTAAGTTACGATATGGGAAGGTTCTAGGCAAAGCCTATAGGCACCCATATCGCCCTAAACGGTCTCTTAATTTAATTGGGCTAAATCAAAGTCTTAATCACACACAAATCAACAATTATCATCACAAGACAGCATGCATATCATTCATTCATTCATCCATATAATCAAGTAAATCAAAGAAAAACAGAAAAAAGAAAGAGGGGGGAGAAAACCTAGGATACTTAGTATCCTAGGGCGGACTTGAACCTCACAAAGAGCGCCTACGTACCATGTATGGAAATACATGGATCAAAGTCCACGTAGTTCGAAAGGGAATAGGGTTATAACCTAATCAAGGCCTATGGTAAACCCTAAGTTTCCTTTCAAGTAAAACATGGTAAGTTTCCAAAATAAATGATTCTCAAAAGATTTTTGGTAATATATGGAATTTTGATAAAAATGGAAACCTTGATTCGAAAGGTATTTGTTATCGAAAGGAAACTATAGGAGTTACCATACCCCTCTATTAGGAAATAACCCTAAGGGGGGGAGAAAGGGAAAGTTTCAAGGAAAAGGAAAGAAGGGTGAATTGGGGCACCCTCACACCCTACTTACCTTTAGCAAAAGCAACCTGTCAAAATAACCACCCTATTGCATAGGGTAATTACCTTATTTGTAAGATTTCATCTCACAATAGCCAAAATAACCACCCCACATTGGTGGGGTAGTTGCACCTGTTGTACCTGTCAAAGCACCTGCAATTTCCATGCAAAACATACCAAAAATACCAACCAAACAAGCTAGATGCCAAATCAAGCCATTATCATGCCCAAACATGGGCTAACACATGCTCAAAATATCATATCAAGGACAAATAACAGATCTGGACAGAATTGAAATAAGGCTTAAAATCAACCACAAGTCATGCAACAACATGAATCATAAGCTAACTAAAACCCTAATTCAACCCTACATGCAATGACATGCAAAAAACCCTAAAATCACCTATATGAATGCTAGAAATATCATAGTTATCAAATATGCAGCACATATATGTCAACTATGAAGAAAACACAAGGAAAAACCCTAAGCTATCATGCTATATGCAACTAAACTCACACAAGGATGATAAAAACCCTAGAATCACAATTGTGCTAAAAAACACATTCAATAACTTTAAATCATGCAAAGCCCATCATAGACATCATGCTAATCATGCATATTAATCAATAGAAGCATCCACACATGAGAAAAATACAAGCTTGCACATGAAATATAGCTATTCTAAACATAAACTCAATTTCAGCACTAAGGAAACCCTAGAATCTTAAACATGCAGTAAATCACATGGAATAGCATCCTAGCATACTAAACAGCCCACAAACATGATCCTAAACATGCATACATACTAATAGAAATAGCAAAACACAATAAAAACACAAGCTTTAATATGCAAAGGAGTTATTTCATGCAGAAAACCATTTTAAGCACCTAAGAAACCCTAAAGTCCCAAACATGCAATAAATCACATGGAATAACATCCTAGCATACTAAACAGCCCACAAATATGATCCTAAACATGCATACATTCCAATGGAAGCAACAAAACATGATAAAAACACAAGCTTTGATATGCAATCATCCTACTCTATGCAAAACCCTAACTTTAAAAGAGAGAAGAGGAGGAAGGGAGGTATACCTATGGTTGCTGCTGTAGAGAGTCTTCCTTCTCTTGTGTACTGCTGGGAATTCCTTCCTTCAAGCCTTCAAGCCAAACTCCAGCCTTCCTTCAAGCTTTCTCTCACACTCTCTCACTCAAAGTTTAGGTTAAACTACCCTAAGGATGGCTGCCATAGCCTCCAAGTCTCACACATGCCTCCAAAAAGTGTCCCCCTATTGCTGAAGTATAAGGGGGTATTTATAGGGATTGAGGGAAAACCCTCAATGGTTGGGATTAAAACCCTAGGGATTGATCCAAGGGCTCTTAGAGGTTACCTTGGGGCTCAAGTAGGTCAAAAAGGGCTGAAATTAGGGTTAAATGGCGGCTAAAGGCGAGCAAATCCGAGGAAATAGGGAAGGAGCCGCGTCAAGGCTCAAAATAGGAAAGAAGCTCGGGTGACCACCTGGGGCTGGGCGGCTAGCAGCCTGGGCCCAGGCGGCTAGCCGCCCAGGCCTGGGTGGTCACCCAAGGCCCTGTCAGCTTATGCCCTATTCTGACCCTTTCGACTTCCAAATGTGTTTCCGGGTTCAAATTAACTCCGATTTTGACGAAACAAAAGCCAAAACGACCGTGTTTCAAAGGGGAATGTAATTTGAGTCACTTGAGGGCAAGAAACCCTAGCCATGGCTGCATGGTTGAGTCCTACAAAGGTGGTTAACCGCTATGCCTCACCATCGCTTAGCTTAGGTATGCACATAGGGTTGCACCGAATGCTTTCCAATTCGAAATTCAACCTCCCTAAACACATTTGGGGATGAAATTAAGACCAATCAAGGTCAAATGAGTAGTCATAGAGTGAAAATCATGAACCAATTCGAGCTAACCCGAAGTAGGTCTTTTAGCCAACCTGAGCCTTGTTGAGCCATTCTTATCCCGAACCTTCAATTCATCGAATTGAACCCACAAATACCTCAAATGCAATCATATGAACTCCAATTGGCAACTTGGAGATCATTTCAAGGTCAAATGGAAAGTTTGTGATCAAAAAGACGATTATGCCCCTCAAGTCACAAAAGTTCTTATTAACCCTCAAGATCAACTCCAAATCGAACCAAAATTCATACACACCATCCTTAGGACCCTGGAAACTCAATGCAAAAGACTAGACTCAAAAAGGAAACAAAAAGACACATGCAATGACAAACCCTAGCTAAGGTGACAAAAATGGGGTGTGACAGTGGCAATTCTAGGGCACATCCTAACAAGGATAATATTAGGTCGTTGTAACTTATCATGGATCAGACCATATCCAATAAGGTCCTCTTCCTCCTTTCTGACACACCATTAAGTTATGGTGTTCCAAGAGGTGTCCATTGTGATTGAATGCCCATTTGAACAAGTTGATCTAAAAATTAACCAGTTAAATATTCGCCTCCCCGATCTAATTGAAGAGCTTTAATACTTTTACCAGTTTGTTTCTCTACTTCATATCTGAATTCTTTGAACCTTTCAAATGTTTCAGATTTGTACTTCATTAAGTATACACACCCAAACCTAGACTGAATCATCGGTAAAGGTTGTAAAGTTAGAGAAACTTCTACATACATCACTATGTATATCTTGTTCTCTTAGGTTTATTAGCATTCAATTTAGAACTATCATGCTCCATTGCAATTCATATTTGCAATAAAGTTTAGAAAATAAAGGCCATCCATATAAACTCCAGAAGTAATGAACTCTTCATTTAATAGAAAACATTTATTAAATCAAACTAAAACCTCATTTAGATGAAACTGAAATAAAATTAATGTTTCTAATAACTTCTGGAATGTAAAGATAGCTAACTATTATTTCTAAACTACTCTGTCACACCCCATTTTTGCACCACCTTACTAGGGTATGTCATTCCATGCATGTTTTTGTTGTGGTTTTGAGTCTAGTTACTTGCATTAGCTTTCTAAAATCACAAAGACATTGGATATGAATTTTCGTTCAATTTGGAGTTGATCTTGAGGGATAATAAGAGCTTTTGTGACTTGAGGGGCATAATCGTCTTTTAAGCCATAAACTTTCCATTTAACCTTGAAATGATCTCCAAGTTGTCAATTAGAGTTCATATGGTTGCATTTGAGGTATTTGTGGGTTCAATTCGATGAATTGATGGCTCGGGATTAGAATGGCTCAACAAGGCTCAGGTTGGCTAAGAGACCTACTTCGGGTTAGCCCGAATTGGCTCATGATTTTCACTCAATTCCCACCCATTTGACTTTAATTAGTCTTAATTTCATTCCCAAAGATGTTTTGGAAGGTTGAATTTTGAATTGGAAAGCATTCGGTGCGACCATATGTGCATACCTAAGCTTAGCGACGGTGGTGCATAGCGGTTAGCCGCCTTTGTAAAACCCAACCATGCAGCCATGGCTAGGGATTTTTGCCCTAAAATGTCTTAAATTACATTCCTCATCGAAGCACGGTCGTTTTGGCTTTCGTTTCGTCAAAATCGGACTCCGTTTGACCCCCGGAACACATTTGGAAGCTGTAAGGGCTCAAATAAGGCAATTGCTGATGGCGCGCTCGGGTGACCATCTGGGGCCTGGCGGCTAACCGCCCAGCCCAGGTGGTCAGCCGCCCAAGGCCAGGCGGCTAGCCGCCCAGCCCCAGGTGGTCACCCGAGCCACTTTCCTTTTTTGAGCTTTGACGCGGCTCCCTCCCTATTTCCTCGGATTTGCTCGCCTCCAGCCGCCATTTAACCCTAATTTCAGCCCTATTTGACCTACTTGAGCCCCAAGGTAACCTCTAAGAGCCCTTGGATCAATCCCTAGGGTTTTAATCCCAACCATTGAGGGTTTCCCCTCAATCCCTATAAATACCCCCTTATACTTCAGCAATGGGGGAGGCAATTTCTGAAGTGTGAGGCATGTGTGAGACTTGGAGGCTATGGCAGCCATCCTTAGGGTAGTTTAACCTAAACTTTGAGTGAGAGAGTGTGAGAGAGAGCTTGAAGGAGGGCTGGAGTTGGGCTTGAAGGCTTGAAGGAAGGAATTTCCAGCAGTACAATAAGAAGAGGAGGACTCTCTACAGCAGCCACCATAGGTATACCTCTTCCCCTTTCTCTCTTTCATTCAAACTAGGGTTTTTGCATAAGATAGCATTATTCCATGTTCAAGCTTGTATTTTTATTGTGTTTTGATACTTCTATTAGTTAGTATGCATGTTTAGGATCATATTCATGGGCTGTTTAGTATGCTAGGAGGCTATTCCATGTGATTTACTGCATATTTGGGACTTTAGGGTTTCCTTAGTGCTGAAATTGGTTTTCTGCATGAAATAACTCTTTTGCATATTAAAGCTTGTGTTTTTATTGTGTTTTGCTATTTCTATTAGTTAGTATGCATGGTTAGGATAATGTTTGTGGGTTGTTTAGTATGCTAGGATGCTATTCCATGTGATTTACTGCATGTTTGGGACTTTAGGGTTTCTTAGGTGCTGAAATCGGTTTTCTGCATGAAATAACTCTTTTGCATATTAAAGCTTGTGTTTTTATTGTGTTTTGCTATCTCTATTAGTTAGTGTGCATGTTTAAGATCATATTCATGGGCTGATTACTATGTTAGAAGGTTATTTCATGTGATTTTATGCATCATTGTGATTCTAGGGTTTTTATCATCCTTATGTGGGTTTAGTTGCATATAGCATGATTGGTTAAGGATTTTCCCTGTTTTTTCTTCATAGTTGCTGCATATGTGTTCCATATTAGGTAACTATGATATTTCTAGCATTCATATAGGGTTTTTTTGCATGTCATTGCATGTAGGGTTGAATTAGGGTTTCAGTTAGCTTATGATTCATGTTGTTTGCATGACTTGTGGTTGATTTTAAGCCTTATTTCAATTCTGTCCAGATCTGTTATTTGTCCTTGATATGATATTTTGAGTATGTGTTTGCTTATGTTTAAGCATGATAATGGCTTGATTTGGAATCTAGCCTGGGTGGTTGGTATTTTGGTATGTTTTGCATGGAAATTGCAGGTGCTTTGACAGGTACAACAGGTGCAACTACCCCACCAATGTGGGGTGGTTATTTTGGCTATTGTAAGATGAAATCTTACAAATAAGGTAATTACCCTATGCAATAGGGTGGTTACTTTGACAGGTTGCTTTCGCTTAAGGTAAGTAGGGTATGAGGGTGCCCCAATTCACCCTTCTTTCCTTCCTTTGAAACTTTCCCTTTCTCCCCCCTAGGGTTATTTCCTAATAGGGGAACATGGCAATCCTTATAGTTTCCTTTCAATAACAAATACCTTTTGAATCAAGGTTTCCATTTCTTATCAAAATTCCATGTTTTACCAAAAATCTTTTGAGAATCATTTATTTTGGAAACTTACTATGTTTTACTTGAAAGGAAACTTAGGGTTTACCATAGGCCTTGATTAGGTTATAATCCTATTCCTATTCGAACTACGTGGACTTTGATCCATGTATTTCCATACATGGTACGTAGGCGCTCTTCGTGAGGTTCAAGTCCGCCCTAGGATACTAAGTATCCTAGGTTTTCTCCTCTCCCTCTTTCTTTTTTTTCTGTTTTTCTTTGATTTACTTGATTATATGGATGAATGAATGAATGATATGCATGCTGTCTTGTGATGATAATTGTTGATTTGTGTGTGATTAAGACTTTGATTTAGCCCAATTAAATTAAGAGACCGTTTAGGGCGATATGGGTGCCTATAGGCTTTGCCTAGAACCTTCCCATATCGTAACTTAGCCTCCGAATCCCCGAATTCTCTGGTTTCCAAAAGACTTTTTGCCTTACCATTTTAAACATGGAGTCAATCTTTTGTTTTCCTAAAACAAAACTGTTTTTTTTAGGGTTTTCCTTGTTTCCTTTAAAAAATAAGGTGGCGACTCCTTTCTTTTTCCAAACCCATTCGTGGGCCCTCTTTTCCTGGGTCCACAGACTAGCGACTTTTAAACCCTCTCGTGGGCCTTGTAACTCTTTTTTGGGGTCCACATACTCCATTAGGTAGAGTCAAGCAATAAGCCCCACAGCTAATGCAGCAACGTTTGCTCCATTCCCCACTTGTAGGGTTGATCCGCCTTTACTCTGCCTTCTGCTTCCCACTAGATTCTGCATGGAATTCAAAATTCACATCAGAATTAAGTACCCAAGTGGAAGCAGAACTAACATTTAGTTTAGAGCATGATCCATACCTTCCAAAGGTTGGTTCTTTAGAGTATCGAGATACTCCCGGCAGTTACGTTTCCAGTGCCCATCTTTGCTGCAGTGAAAACAGGTTCCTTTGGCTTTATTGTTACCTTTCTTCTTCCTTCGAGTACTCTTACCCTTGCCTATACCCTTGCCCTTGGGCTTGAGCTTAGACTTGGAAGTAGCAACTTCATTAAATTCAAGCAAGAATTCTTTCCCATACAACTCTTGTATGTTGATAAAAATCTCGTAAGCACTTCCCATGGACTCGTGTTGCTTCTTAAGCTCGAGACTCATAAATACCATCATATAGCACCTTGCCATGAGATCGTCGTCCATGCACTTCTAGTAAGCGTCTTTCTCTTGCTGAGCTGTGGCCTCAGCAGGAGCAATGGGAAGTGGATTATGAAGTGCATAGGTAAGATTCTTGGAATCCAAAACAATTTTTAGATTCCTAAGCCAATCAAGACAATTTGGTCCAGTCAAACGGTTGATGTCCAATATTTTGGATAACGGGTTGAGGTGAGCCATTTCTATGAACTACATATAAAAATTAAATAGAGAATTAGATTTCATTTTTAATCCATAATGATCGGGTCTTTAATCATATGGTACCTCCCACTATTTTATCAAATTCCATACACCCTCTGATGGAATTCGGGAATCTCCTTCCTAATGGGGATTGGGGTCCCACTGTGACCTAGAAGCCTCACATGTTAGTTTCTTGACTTCTAACCCACAGTAAGAAGACAACTCTTTGTCTATTGCTTCATAAGCAAGTTCCAATCATTTTGCCTCTAGGGTACATACTCCTCACATGTTAGTTTCTTGGAATACTTCCCTAGTTAAGTTAAGCCCATCATTCACACAGGTATGTTTCACCAAATATATACCTCACATGTTAGTTTCTTGGTATATACCAGCTTAGGCACCCCATGATATCTACATATGTGATAGTTTCAAGTAATGTCTTTAATATGGGTAGCTCTTACATGTCTGCAGCCAGGTACCCACATTAAGGGACGTTAGATGATCCTATAATGATGGAAGGCAATGAAGAATCCATTCCCTAATGTATTCTCCATTTCCAACTTAATATTAAAAGAGAGGGGTTTTAAGGGTCTCATCAAATAAACTAATCTAACATACATCTCATGCATTTAAATAAGAAATATATAACAACATTGTATATATGTAATCCACTTATCGATATTAGTCCCTATAAGGTGACATATAACAATCTTTGGATTTGGAGCTATCTCTATTAATCTCATTAAAAGCTCCCATTATGATGATTATGGACTTTAAGAGGATTCAATCCAAGCCAATGAATTGAATCCTAGGTCTAAGGTGGGTGTAGGTGATCGTACAACATTCATTCGAAACATAGCATGCTCTCTTGAAAGTCTTCTCCAAGCTTTCAAGCCCTTCAATCTCCTCCATTAGCTTCATGGTCTCCACCATAGGCTTGTTGGGCTCCACCATGCTCCTTTAGGTCCACCATGCTCCTTAGTGCACTCTCGATTACATAACATTTACATAATTTAAAGAAAGGGATACATAAGGGGAATGTGGGGTACATAAGAGAATGATAGAGAGAGAGAAGAAGGTGGCATGCAAGCCCCAAATAAATAATACATCACCAAAAATTGACAACTCTTGAAAAATTAATACAACCCATTCATAAGACGGCCAATCACAATTGGTTTAAAGGGTATAGTCCATAATCATCATCCATCCATAACCATACAATCATATTGCATAATAAAGGAAATAACTGTAAGCAATAAACATATGGGCATTTATGGTAACTCTATTGATTGGTTTTCATTAATCTCATTAATGTGTCCTAATCTTATTAGGATATGTATAATTTCCAGAATTAATTAAGTCTTAACATTTAAGACATTTAATTTCAATTAATCAAATTAATTGAAACATATAAAGTCCCCTAATTAAACTCTAATATCAAATATTAGGGTCTCTTTAATTAAACAAAACAATTTCATTTAATTAAAAATTCCAGATTTTAATTCAATCCTAAATTGTGTTTTAAACCATTTAAAACATTATAAAATTAATCACCATTAATTAAACAATCAATTTCGGAATTAAATAAAATCATTTTATTAATTAATTAGTGCATTAGGGTTTCCTAAAACCCTAAACCCTAAATGCATTAACTCTAAACCCTAAGTGTAACCCTAATGCATTAAATGCCTTATGATTGGTCAATTAATGACCAATCATTTAAACCCTAGGTTTATATGGTATTAATGATTAGGATTAGGGTTTAATTAATGCCACCTAGGATATTAATTACACCTAATTAATATGCACTAATTAGGGTTTCTAAAACCCTAAACCTTAAACCTATTAAATGCCAATGATTAATTACTAAACCATTAATGATCATGATTTGTCATTAATGACCAATCATTTAACCCTAGGTTAGACACATTAATTACTAGGTTTAGTTATTAATTAATGCATTAATAGAATTATGGTTTAATTAATACGAATTAGGGTTTCCTAAACCCTAAACCCTAGACATCATAAATGCACTTAATTATACCCTAATGATTAATAACCATGATTGGTCAATTAATGACCAATCATTAAACATTTTAATTAAGGTAATTAATAGTCAATTAGGGTTTTTAATTAATGCAATTAATGAATTAGGGTTTCATCATTAATGGGAATTAGGGTTTCATCATAAACCCTAAGGCTGCCGCCACATTAGTGGGTTGCCATGACTTAGCAAGGCTGCCATGGCTTGGCCAGGCCATGGGAGGCCATGGCCAGCAAAGGGGGACTCAAGCCAGGGTGTGGGCCAAGCCCATGGACACGTGTGGAGTGGCCAAATGGGCTGTCTTCTTCAAAGAACATTAGGGTTTCAAGAACCCTTGCTGGCACCACCATGGGAGGACCTCCAAGGTCACAAAAGTTTCTAAAACTTAATCAATTCGACTCCACCATCAAAACCAGCTTTTGTATCATGTCCCTACATGAATTACTAAGCTAATTGAAGTGGTTTGGATGATCAAATCATCCGCAATTGTTCTAAACAATTCAAGAACAGTAGGCTGTCCAGAATTTGACAGCATACTGTCCATGATCACAAATTGATTTAAAACCCAGCAAGATGATTAATTCAAGCTTCCAAATTATTTTTCCTAGCATCCTACATGTCTTAGGAAACTAATAAAATTGGTTTCATGCAATTTGGAGTTCCCTAGCTCAAGATATGAACAAAACTCCATTGATGACTTTCTGCAGAAAAACAGCCTGCTGTGTTCTTCCAATAAATCACACTTTTTGATTCTTTATGCATCAAGACTCCTTTGATTATTAAAGAATATGATCTATACATCATATATCATCATCCTATAATGATTATTCATCAATTTTACAGAAGTATCTGATCATAACAGTAGCAAGAACCCTAGGGTTCTAAAACCCAGATTCAAACATGGTGGTCTTCTCCTTCTTCCTTCTGTTCTAGACTCATAATCCAATTATGATGCATCCGAATGCTTGGGAACCTTTCCCTACCATGTATAGAACATAACCCAAGTGGTGGCAACCATTGCCATGCTTTTGATCTCCATCAAAAACTCACAATTGTGGCTGTTACATCATTCCCGAGCAAAATTGTCTTCCCTGACAGCCTGTAGTAAAAAATTCATAACTTTCACTACAAAACTCGGATAGACGAACCGTTTGTTGGGTTGTAAAGCTGATTCAAAGAGCTTTCTAACCATATATGGCTCGAAAATTTTGGAGAAGAACTCTGATTTTGGCATGCAAAACAAGATGACGATTTTTCATGACTATCATAAAAACTGTTCATCATCTTCTCCAAACTCAATCCCCATTCAACTTTTGAATAACCAGCAGCCCTAAAACTATTTTAGAAGAGGAGTAGATGGAGAATTAACCTAGGGTTCATTAACCCTAGGTTCGGCCATGAGAGGGAAACCATTCTAATGCATGAACATAAATTCCAGATTTATTAACCAATCAATTTACCATAAATTACAGCCCATATGCAGTTTGTATTAGGCATAACCATGGCTCTGATACCACTGTTGGTAATCAAACTAGAGAGGAAAAACACAAAGGCAGAATTTAAAATTTTTCCTACGATTCCCAAACCCATGAATCTTAATTATGCTTAATACAAAACAAAAACCCTAACTAGAAGAGGATAGAATTACTTACAGTTGATTCAAGTCTTCTCCTTTATGCTCCAAGCTTTTTCTTCTCCTTTTTGCTCCAAGCTTTGTCTCCGGACAGCGGTGAATGAGCAGCCCAAGTGTGCTGCCTCCAACAGTATCCACACCTAGCTAGAGCTTGATGTCCTTTCCTTCTTTCCCTTGTTGATGCTAGAGTAGGAGAAGAGAGGAGAGAGAGAGAGAGAGAGGTGAAATTTTCGGCCAGCACTTGGGAGCCTCCAAGAGTGCTTCAAGTGGTGATGTCATCATATCATAAAAGGCTTTAAATAGCCTCCAACTAGGGCCGGCCAAGGGGGTCTTCTAACCCTAATGGGTTTTGTGTAATTACTCCAAATTACACAATAACCCCTCTAATTTATATCCCATATAAATTTGCCCCTTAAGAACAATTCTTTATTCACTTATACCTTTTCTCTCATAGACTATCAAGCTCTCTTAGCATGATCAGTGTGTGACCCATTGGGTTCACATCATCAAGTAGTAGGAATAGCACATGTTGTGCACAATGGAACACTTTCCATTAAGGGTCTAATTGAAACTCCTTTCAATTCCCTAATTGATTATAACTCATTTATATCAATTAGGGCTTCTACTAACCATGAGTAACACCTAGCATATGGCTCATGGTGTGGTCCTTAATGAGGTGAATAGTCATTTACAAAGAACCCTTCTGTTATAGTTTATAGGTTACAATTCCATCCTTCCATCAACACAATGTCTCCAATTGAACTAATAGGACATGGAAGTCTGTCAAGTCCCTAGTTCAATTACTTTATACTCATTCATTAATATCAACTCAATGATGAACTTATGGAAACTCCTTTCCATATTCATTCTACCATGGGCCCATGGATTTAATGAGTTATATTCAATGAATGCTGTATAAGACATTCACTCTCTTTTTCCTGAGAGTGATGGATTCCTTGTTGATCACTCACATGCCTTCACACACATAGCAGTAGGGCCAATGAACACCCTTACAGACCCCTGAATAGGATCTGCACTTAGTGTTATCAAACTTCTAAAGCTACATGTATAAGACAACCATGGTGTCTCAGGTCTAAGGATTACTTGTACCACTATAACAATGAGAAACTGATTGACAGGCAGGTTAAAACTCCATTCAGTTTATCTCATATCTTTGGTCACATTCAGTGTACCTATTCTTATAATAGGCACCCACTTGTTGGTTGTAGTGTCTCCACACAAATAGCTTGAGACTAGCTATCCTCCTATAGAGTCAACTTAACAAGTGCTAGTCCTATGGTTCATTACTGTCCATCATAGTGAACCTTCAACTAGGAATGATTTAGGAGTTTAGTATAGAGATATATTTACAGCCTCAAAATTACAACCCTTTGTAATATCATATTCTCAACTCTAACTCCATGGACATATTATGTAAATATAAATGATGCATATAAACATAATAGAATAAGCCCTTTTATTAAATCAATAATAAATGTGATATATATAAATGAAATCAATTGATTGTTCCTAATCCCTAAACAATCATCTCCATGATTGGCTCTAGGGCATAATCCTAACAGTTTCACCGGTAGGTCCTTTCATTCTCCCTACTCCTCGCCCAAGCTTCCTTACTTCTTTCTCCAACTTACTTGGGATTCACCAACAATATGCCTCTACGTTTGTAAAGGACCATATGGTAGACTTGATGAAATTGGCAACCTCTTTTTTGGCCTATGATAGCAAAGGTATCCTGAAATTTACCTTTCCCGTTAAGCATGCACTCGCCTTTTGCCTCATTAGTCGTTTCCTTATTTCAATGGGTACTCCACATGTTCCCATACAAATCTATGAGTTGATTCCTCTCCTTGCCAAGGGCCACAACTTGATTCCCATGGTACTAGCTGAAACCCTGAATAGCTTGGATGAAGTCCATAAGGACCCAAAGGTTCCTTTAGGAGGTAGCCCCATTCTGCTACAAATGTGGTTGCTTGAAAGGCTGAATTTCTTATCACCCATTGTCATTACACCGTATAAGCCCCAGCATTACTGTCTTCGCCGCATTGAACTGCCTGGAAAGTTCTCATTAAGGGATTGGCTAGGTTACTTCCAAACTCTTTCTTGGAGGAATGTCAAATGGTTTGTCTTCATATGGGGTTGTAGTGAAAAGGTGCTTCTACGCACTTCTGGATGTGCCATGGTGAGACTCATAGGACTGAGTTCTACTTCCTTTTATTGGCCTTCAAGGATTCTTCGTCAGATGGGTGCCATGCAAACCATACCCACTTCCTTGAAAGGTGACTATCCTGTGGTGCCTACGGGTCTTTCTGTAGTGGCTTGGGCGAAGGATCGATGGCCTAGCAAGCTAACACTAACCCAAGTTATGAATACTGATGGTCTATATATGATGAGCCTCGAGTACAAGGAATGGTTGAAAAGCAATTTGGGTGTGAGAGAGAGACTACTCAAAGAGAAAGGATTTTTGGACTTATCAAGAATAACGAACTTGGACCTTGCAGAGAAGATATTATGGAAGCAATGATAGCAGCTTATGAACATGACTTGAGAAAGAAAAGAAGACACGAAAGAGAGAAGAAGATAGTTGAAAAGCGAGCTGCAAAGAAGCCCAAGAAGAACTGAAGACTCAATAGAATAGGATATTTATGGCACTTTTACAGTTCTTTTACTTAATACCAATGAATTGCTATGTCAATCAATTTTAGTTTTGAATAAATTGCCAACAATAAATCAAATTTAGGATTTTGTTGTTTGATTTAGACCGCACCCAAGGTAACTTTATGGGTTGCCTACGTATCTCCATGATTTTTTCTTTTTTTCGCTTTTTTTCTTGTTTTTGTTCTTTTTTGTTTTTTTTGTTTTTGAATGGAGAATCAGGTCTTACGTAGTTCTTATGCCTTAATTTTTGCCTAGGCCGCCCTCACGGGTTTTCAACCTAGCAAGCCTCAAACATGATATTTCTTCAATTGATCCAAATTAGTTGGACGAGCGAACTCAATTCCATCTAAATCCATGAGGCGAACAGCCCCTGCTGGCAATATCTCTTTAATAATGTATGGTCCACCCCATCTTGGCTTGAATTTTCCCCGTGGATCGAACACTGGAGCTCCGATTTCTTTCAGCACTACATCTGTCACACCCCATTTTTGCACCACCTTACTAGGGCTCATCATTTCATGCATGTTTTTGTTTTGTTTTTGAGTCTAGTCACTTGCATTAGTTTTCTAGAGTCACAAGGACAATGGATATGAATTTTGGTTCAAATTGGAGTTGATCTTGAGGGATAATAAGAGCTTTTGTGACTTGAGGGGCATAATCGTCTTTTAAGTCCCAAACTTTTCATTTGACCTTGGAATGATCTCCAAATTGTCAATTGGAGTTCATATGGATGCGTATGAGGTATTTAAGTCTCGTGGCCCTTATGATGAGTTTAGTGTGGTTATTTACGGATTATCCTTGAAGAATTAGTGCGAATCACAGCATGAGATTTTTGGTTAAAATGAAAAGAAAATTATTTTATTAAATTAGCCATTTTTATCATGACACTAACACGTGTACGTATGTGATGAGTGTGTGTACGCACATACGATACATGTGCATGCGTGTTAGCGGTCAGTCTCCCAATTTTTATAAAAGACAATTTCCTTTTCCTATTCAGATTAGAAGTCTTTTATCATTATAAAATACCTTTTGATTATTCTCCAAAAAAACCTAGTCCAGGAAGGAAAGGGAAACTCCAGATTTCAGCTATAAATACTCTCTTAATGTCTTTAAACAAAGGAGAGGAGAAGAGGGTTTGGAGGGAGTGAAATTCGTCATAATTCAGCAGCAAATTTTCTGAAAACCAGCAGTCGTATTTTAATCATAACCTTTTCATCCGAAGTCAGAATTTGATGAAATTGGTCTTGTTAGAAAGATAATTCAATTCTCTACAACTTTGTATTTCACAAGCTTTGTCCAAATCCAACGTTTTCATACCCAAAAACGCGATTGAAGTTGCTGCTGCTGCAAAGTGACGAAAATCACTTTTCTTTTCTCTTGTTCTCTTTTTTTGTTTTCTATTTCTTTTCAAAGTTGAGTGAGTTTTGATCTCTTTGCTGTGATACCACTTTGACAAAGAGGAGGATTCGTGTTGGTTTGATTCACTCTAAAGACCTGAGGAGCCACGAATAATTACAAACACAAGGGGAGCCACTTTATGCATTAATACTTGAGTGTTTGAGAGAGAATAAGAGAGAGAGACTTGAAGGAGAGCTGGAGTTCTTGCTGTAGCCTTGAAGAACATTGATTGAAGTCATCCATAAGAGCAAGAGGGAGTTCATACAGCAGCAAGGAAGGCCCTTCCTAAGGTATTCTCCTTCTCTATTCAAGCTTAAACTAGGTTTTCATATAGGATAGGCCTATTGCATGTTAAAGGTAACTTTTTTATCATGTATTAACACTCTAGCTAGTTAATATACATGGAATATCTATTTTTTATCTACTGTTTAGCATGCTTTAGGGCTGTCCTTTAGGTTTTTAATGCATAGTTGTGATTCTTGTGCTCCTGTTTGTCCTTGTGCTAGGATTAGTGTCATTTCATGTTAGAGTTAGGATTTTCATCATGTTATATTGCTTTAGTTAGTTAATATGCATGATATAATTTTTGTTTAGTTTGGTTTTTGCATGATTAAAGTATGTTTTGTATGTCTTTAAGCATATTGGTGAGTTTAGGGTTTTAGAGTCATTGTTTTGTGTTTGTTTTCATATAGTATGATAAAGTAGACTTTTTTATTGGTTTTTCTTCGTGTTTGCTGTATATGTCTTGCATATAGAGTAAACATGATAGTTTTGCATGCATGTTAGTATGTTTTAGGGTTTTTATGCATGATATGGTTCTAGGAATATGTTAGGACTTATTATTGTTCGCTGTTTTTGCTGTTAGCTGTTAGAGTTATGCCCTAGAGCCAATCATAGAGATGATTGTTTAGGGATAAAGGAACAATCATTTGATTTCATTTATGTATGTCACATTTATTATTGATTTAATAAAAGGGCTTATTCTATTATGTTTGTATGCATCATTTATATTTACATAATATGTCCAAGGAGTTAGAGTTGAGAATATTGAATTACAAAGAGTTGTAATTATGAGACTGTAAATATATCTCTGTACTAAACTCCTAAATCATTCCTAGTTGAAGGTTCACTATGATGGACAGTAATGAACCATAGGACTAGCACTTGTTAGGTTGACTCTATAGGAGGATAGCTGGTCTCAAGCTATTTGTGTGGAGACACTACAACCAACAGGTGGGTGCCTGTTAATAGAATAGGTACACTGAATGTGACCAAAGATTTGAGATAAACTGAATGGAGTTTTAACCTGCCTGTCAATCAGTTTCTCAATGTTATAGTGGTACAAGTAATCCTTAGACCTGAGACACCATAGTTACCTTATGCATGTAACTTTAGAAGTTTGATAACACTAAGTGCAGATTCTATTCATGGGTCTGTAAAGGTGTTCATTGGCCCTATTGCTATGTGTATGAAGGCATATGAGTGATCAACAAGGAATCCATTACTCTCAGGAAAAAGAGAGAGAATGTCTCATATAGCATTCATAATATAACTCATTCAGTCCATGGCCATGGCAGTGTGAATATGGAAAGGAGTTTCCATAAGTTCATCATTGAGTTGATATTTATGAATGAGTATAAAGTAATTGAACTAGGGACTTGACAGACTTCCATGTCCTATTAGTTCAATTGGAGACATTGTGTAAATGGAAGGATGCAATTGTAACCTACAAACTATAACAGAAGGGTTCTATGTTAGATCTTATTCACTTCATTAAGGACAACACCATGAACCATATGCTAGGTGTTATTCATGGTTAGTAGAAGCCCTAATTGATATAAGTGAGTTATAATCAATTAGGGAATTGGAAGGAGTTCCAATTAGACCCTAAATGGAAAGAGTTCCATTGTGCACACCTCGTGCTATTCCTACTACTTGATGATGTGAACCCAATGGGTCACACACTGATCATGCAAGATGAGCTTTAAAGTCTATGAGAGAAAGGGTATGAGTGCATAAAGAATAGTTCTTTGAGGCCTATTTATATTTGATATAATTTATAGGGGTTATTGTGCAATTTAGAGAAATTGCATAACACCCTAATAGGGTTTCCCCCTAGGGCCGGCCCCCTTGAGTGTGGACTATATAAGTCACACTTTATGATGTATGACATAATCACAAGAAGAAACCCCAAGGTGCTGGCCGAAATTTTCCAGCCCCCTCTCTCTCTCTCCTCTCTTCTCCTACACTAGCAACAACAAGGGAAAAGAAGGAAAGGACTTGAAGCTCTAGCTAGGTGTGGATACCGTTGGAGGCAGCACACTTGGGCTGCTCATTCACCGCTGTCCGGAATCAAAGCTTGGAGCAAAAAGGAGAAGACAAAAATTCTGTAAGTGTTCTAACCCTCTTCATAGTTAGGGTTTGATTTTGTATATGCATAGTTAGATTCATGGGCTGTGGAATCAAAGGGAAAATTTTTATATTCCGCACTTCTATTTTTCCCTCTTGTATGATTCCCAACATTAGCATGCTTAGTGGATGATTTTAGGTCATAATACTATTCTGTCCAGATTTGCATGTTAGTGTTTTTGCATGGTTTTGAGCACTTGTAAGGGTGCAAATAGGTGTGGTATTTGTCCTATGGCAAATAGGGCTGCTCATGTCTGAAATGGCTAATGTTTGGAGCAATCGCGCTCAGGTAAGCGGGTGTGAAGGTGCCCCAATTCACCTCTCTTCCTTATCCTTTCTCTTCTCCCTATCTAGGGTTAATTTTTAATATGATCCTATGGTTTAATTAGAGGTTTCCTTCATAAATAAAATTCTGGTTTTTATCAAAAGTTTACATCTTGTGGATTTCTTTCCTAAAATCAAACTTTCTATCAATTCTCTTGTGATCAAATAAGGAAACCTAGGGTTTTTACCATAGGTTTATATTAAGTCTTAACCTTATTTCTATTCGAACTACGTGGACTTTGATCCATGTATTTCGTTGCATGGTACGTAGGCGCTCTTCGTGAGGCTCAAGTCCGTTCTAGGATCCAAGCATCCTAGGTTTATTTTTGTTTATGTTTTCTTTTTCTTTATTTTCTGTTTTTATGTGTTTATTATGCATGGATGGATGAATGAAATATATGATATGCATGCAATTGTTGTGATGATATACTTGCTGATTTTTGTATGGAAAGACTTTAATTTAGCCCAAATGAACTGAGAGACCGAAAGGGTGACATGGGTGCCTATAGGCTTTGCCTAGAACCTTCCCATGTCATAACTTAGCCTCCGAATCCCGATTTCTTTGGTTTCCAAAAAAGACTAGTTTTTGCCTTTCCTTTTTAAAACATGGAGTCATTCAATTGTTTTCTTTAAAACAAAATGGTTTTTAGGGTTTTCCTTGTTTCCTTTAAAAAATAAGGTGGCGACTCCTTTTTCTTTTTTTAAACCTATTTTCTTTTCAATCCTTGTGGGCCAATTTCCGGGGTTCACAGTTTGGCGACTCCACTGGGGATTTTGTGGGCTAGACTCTATAAAGTTTAATTGGGCTAGGTTAATTTCTTATGTTTAATTAAAATCAATCACATTGCATCCGCTTGATTGTGTGCTTTCATTTATTGCATTGTGTGCGCAAACTCTTGCATGCTAGGATCGATGTCCCTCGATGTATCCTTGCCAACGATCGGCCTAGTCTCAACCTTGGTTTTCCTGATTCCATGTGTTGGGGCGAAAGCTATCAACCTCTCTTGCCTAGTACCCTTGGGCTTGCCCTTGGGTATATTAAATGAGTTAATCACGTACTGCTAGACCCACGCGGCGTTCCTGATGCCACATGTGGTTAGGTATAAGGATTGCTCAAGCAAGTGAAGGACCCTAGCCTACCCTTATCATTAGTCCATATAGACAGACTTGTAGGACACTACGGTCTCACCTTTATGCACCCACAATTGTTTGTAATGATGATATGCCGTGTTTGTGGTGTAAGGCTTTATATCTTATGCCCTTAACATAGACCTTTAAACCCTAGCCTTTGTTAAGGCCATGGGTTAGGAGGAATAAATTAAGGAAATAGGATGTAAAGCTATGTTTGTGATGTGCTAGTCCTAGGGGATTAATTAAACCTAATTGAAGGACTCTATGGCTTATTCTTTAAAACATACCCTTAATCCATGACCCTTATAAAGGTAATTGGATAAAAGGAATGAATTAATTGAACATGGTGTAGAGACCGAGTTCATTAAGGAAAATATGGAGGTTTAGGACAAATCCTTAGGCTAAAGGTTAAAACTTTTCTATCCATAGACGTGCTGGCTTGGATCCGCAATCCGCAAGGGCGTCTAGTGAGTGTTGAATCTACCCATCAGACAGACATGGCCGACGAAAGAACTAGTGAAGGGCACTTCGACCTTGAGGCTTGCCTGAAAGCCATCATGGCCAAGCTTGACCATACCGCCGAGACATCCGATACCGCATTGAAAATGGCTCAAGAGAACCAACAGAAGATGGTGGATCTTGAAGAAAATGGCTCTAAGGCCCATTCCTCGGGTATACCTCATGGGGCTGGCACCGAAGAGGGACCTCAATCCAATGAGAACACCAAGACAAGGGGGGAAAGTAGCTCGAAACCTGAGGTCACCAACCTAGAAGGGGAAGCCAAGGGGAAAGGTACTAGCAGTGATTCCGTGTTAGCTAGCAAGGTAGAAGCATTGGAGAGAACTATAAAAGGGATTCGTAGGGCTGATGACATGGTTGATGTGAGGACTTTATCTCTGTTTCCAACGGCTCGCATTCCATTGCAATTCAAGATGCCGGAGTTAGAAAAGTTCGATGGGACGGGTTGCCCTAAGACTCATTTGAAGATGTATGTGCGAGCTATGCACCCTCGAGGGGCTACTGACGAGCTTTTAGCTCAAATGTTCCATGAAACCTTGGCCACTTCTGCTTTGAAATGGTTCTTATCTTTGGATGAGAACAGAACTCGGACTTAGGAAGACATATGCAATGAGTTTTCAGAGCACTACAAGTACAACACAGAGGTGGATATTACTCGAAGGGACCTAGAAACTACGAAGCAAGGGGCTCGTGAAACTTTCTCCACTTACATTACAAGGTGGAGACAAAAGGCATCGAGAATGACAGATAGGCCAAATGAGGAGGACCAAATTCAGTTAGTGGTTAAGAACCTGCTGCCCGTGTACCACAAGCACTTATTTGCCCACTATTTCCCCAATTTCAAAGCTCTCATTGGGGCTGGCACGTAGGTTGAAGATGCTATCAATGATGGGACAATCAAGACTGAGGAAGTGAGGAGTCGCAAGACAAACTTTACTGGGAAGAACAATGCCGAGGTCAACACCATAACTCAACCAATCCAACCCTTTTCTCTCAATGATGTCAACCCACCTCGCCAATTCACTGACCTATTCATGCCACTCGAAAGAGTCCTTGAAAAGCTCATAAGTCGTGACCTATTGAAGCCACTCGACCCGAGACCTCCACCAAATCCCTTACCCAAGAGCTATAATGAGAATGAGTACTGCAAGTACCACCAATCCAAAGGCCATGCCACCAATCGCTGTATTCGCCTTCGCCACTAAGTCCAAGACCTCATTGACAAGCAAGTCATTTCACCACCAACTCGTCCAAATGTCACCTGTAATCCTCTCCCATCTCACAACAACACACCCCCACCTAACACCATAAATGCCATTGGGGTTGAATCCCCTCGCCCTCGCCGTCCCATAAGACACTACACTCCACTCCCCATGACCTTAACCCGTCTCTTCACCATTTGCCGCAATAACAGCCTTATCATGCCACTTCCACCAAAGCAAAGACCATCAACCCCTCACCAATATTGCCAATACCATCGTGCACCCGGCCATGACACCGAGGCATGTTCTATACTAAAGAAGATCATCCAAGACCTCATTGACCAAAAGGTTTTGTTGTTGCCAAAGAAATCTATCCAACAAGAGCTGAAAGAAAGATATGAAGCAGGGGATCCTCAGGTTGACCTATTAGGTGAAGCGTTGGGGAAATATGATTACTATGTGCTGTACTCAAGCCCAAGTCCGATATCAGATGAGCCGATAGTCCCTTCAGGTTGGGATGACTTGCTGACAGAGATGGAGAGCATCGACATGATAGAATGGGATGTCTTGATGAATGACTCCGAGGAAGTCCATGACATATGGGCTAGCGATGATGAGTTGGACCATATAACCAGAGGGGGTCGTCATTTCAAGCCCCCCCACCTAGAATCTGAAAATCCGTTGGAAGATTTGGAAGGGCAGAGGCGTCCTAGCTTGCAAGAAGAAGAGGATGAAGTGCTTAGGCAGCTGAAGAAGACCAATGCCAACATTACTATTTGGGGCTTGCTCATGGCCTCGCATAAGCACAGACAGACCGTGTTGAAACTGTTGAATCAGATACAAGTGCCTATTGACACATCCCCCGAGGGATTAGTATATTTGGTGAATCCAACTCCCAAGAACTCAACCATCGTGTTCACCGATGTAGACCTACCTAAAAGCGGGCCGAGCCATTCTCAAGCTCTCTATGTGACCGTTGACACTATGGGGAAGAGGGTTCCCACCGTTCTTATCGACAATGGGTCCGCACTGAATGTATGTCCTCTCCGAACTGCCACTGTTTTGGGTTTAGGACCCACTGATTTCACGCCATCTGGGCAGACCGTAAGAGCTTATGATAACACCCACCGAGAAGTAATAGGGGTAGTTACTTTGCCTCTTATCATGGGACCCACTGAATTTAGGGTAGAATTCCAAGTGTTGGATGTGCCGTCATGTTTCAACTTGTTGTTGGGCCGACCTTGGATCCATCCTGTTGGGGCTGTGCCATCTTCACTCCATCAAAAGGTGAAGTTTCCTTATGAAGGAGCCATAGTAACACTTCAAGGGGACTATGAATTGAAACTCGCAGGTGTGCCTATATGTGAGATACAACCTGAATCAGCAGCGATACCACTATCTGGGTTTGATTATGTCCAATGCATTGAGAAAGAGCTGAATGAATCATCACGCCATTACTCTTCTATAAAGCAGTACATCCCATATACTTTTTATCCAAGTTCCGACCCAGCCGTGGCAGATAAAAGTTTTGGTGATAGATACTTCACAGGAGGGCCGAATCCTCAAAGTTTGACAAGTTGGTACCACTCTATCCAAGATCTATATGGAAGCTTGAAAGAGGAAGACTGGGCAGAGAACCTTGATGCGGGGGCTATGACTGAAATGTTCCAAGACATGATCCTCACCGTGGAAGACTCGACCATTGAAGAACTCCAGGGTTCATCCATTAGCCATGCTACCTTGCCACTCCTGAATTGGTACCTTGAATGTGGTGTCGTTGCGGAGATCCATGAAGAAGAAGACCTTGGCCTAGCTGATAGCAGCTTGTAGGTGTCTTAGTTTAGTAATATTTCCCTAATTCAATAAGATGTATCTACTTTACTCACTTTGTGGAGTCATAGTATTGATACAGATTTGTTTGTTTTCCTTCTTTCTTTTGTGTGTCATTCCTACTATTCCTAGTCAATAAAGTGTGCTTTCTTTCTCTATATATGCAGTGTCTCTTTTCTCTCCTCTATGGATATTTATGGCATGGATATAGATCCTAGGAATGATGTCCCCCCGGAGCTCGTTGAGCAAAGGAAAAGGGGCGTCACCGAACCTAATATGGATGAATTGGAATCAATCAACTTAGGGACGAATGAATTGCCAAGAATAGTTAAAATTGGGAAAACCCTCTCCTCCGTTGAAAAAGAAAAGATGATCTCCCTCTTGAAAGCCAATATTATGGCTTTTGCATGGTCTTATGAAGACATGCCTGGCATTGACCCCGATATTGTGCAACACTATATCCCCACCAATTCCCTAAAGAAGCCGGTAAAGCAGAAACTCAGAAGATTAAAACCAAAATGGGCCCTAAAAGTAAAAGAAGAGGTAACTAAACAACTAGACGCGGGTTTCCTTCAAGTTGTGGAGTACCCCAAGTGGTTGTCGAATATAGTGCCTGTGCCTAAAAAAGATGGGAAAGTGAGGATGTGTGTCGACTTCCGAGATCTCAACGCCGCGAGCCCTAAGGATGACTTTCCTTTACCCCATATCGACGTGTTGGTAGATAGCACGGTGGGACACGCACTCCTCTCCTTCATGGACGGATTCTCCGGGTATAACCAGATAAAGATGGCGCCTCAAGACATGGAGAAAACAGCCTTTATCACGCAATGGGGAACGTACTGTTACAAAGTAATGCCTTTTGGCTTAAGAAACGCTGGGGCTACTTACCAAAGAGCAGCTACGACCCTATTGCATGATATGATCCATAAGGAAGTCGAGGTTTACGTCGATGATATGATCGTGAAGTCCGTGGATAGGGAAGGGCATTTCAAGGCACTAGAGAAATTCTTAGAGCAAGCAAAAAAGTACAATCTCCGTCTCAACCCACAGAAGTGTGCTTTTGGTGTCACTGCAGGCAAGTTATTAGGGTTCATGATCACTCAGAGAGGCATCGAAGTAGACCCAGGGAAGATAAAAGCTATTGTGGAGATGGAGCCACCTAGCACGGAGAAGCAGATCCGGGGTTTTCTGGGAAGAGTTCAATACATAAGCCAATTCATTGCCAACTTGACCATGGTTTGCGAACCAATCTATGAAGTGAAGTACAATGCAATTGAAAAGGCTTGTGTGGCACTAGTATGGGCGACGCAGAAACTCCGGCACTACATGATGTCCTTCGAAGTGTTCTTGATAAGTCGCATGGACCCGTTGAAGTACCTGGTAGAAAGGCCAGTATTGTCATTCAGAACTGCTCGATGGTCAATTCTCCTCAATGAATTCGACATCAAGTACGTGAATCAGAAGTCTATCAAGGGAAGCGTCATCGCAGACTACCTAGCCAGCTGCCCGGTGTCATCATCCGCTCCGTTCAACGATCAATTCCCAGATGAGGACGTGCTAGAGATTGGTAGAAAAACTTGGAGAGTATACTTCGATGGGGCAGCCAATAAAAAAGGTTATGGGATAGGAGTCCTGCTGGTCTCACCCGAAGAGGCATTTACACCGTTGGCGGTCAAGTTGGGGTTCGAAGCCACCAACAACATTGCTGAATATGAGGCCTGTATCCTAGCATTGGAAGCGGCACTTGAATTGGGGATCAAAGAATTAGAAGTGTTCGGGGACTCGGCGCTAATCATTTGTCAGATAAAAGGGGAATGGAAAACTCGAGATGAGAAGCTGCTACCCTACCATGCCTACCTGGAAGCTCTAACCAAGGAGTTCTCAGAGATAGAATTTAACTACCTTTCAAGGAACAAGAACCAGTTCGCCGATGCCTTGGCGACCCTAGCATCCATGGTGGAGATACCTGAAGGGGGAAATGTGAAGCCGTTGGTGATAGAATGTCGAGACAAACCCGTGTACTGTTGTGCAATCCGAGGAGGAGAAGTGAATGATGGCCGTCCGTGGTTCCATGACATAAAGAAGTTCATTGAAGAAAGGGAGTACCCAGATGGAGCATCTCGCATTGATAGAAAAACCCTAAGGCGGTTGGCGAGTCACTATGTACTTTGTGGAGGAAAGCTATATCGGAGATCATACGACGGGATCCACCTGCTGTGTGTCACCGAGGAGGAAGCTGAGCATCTGATTAAAGAGATCCATGAAGGAACAGGGGCTCCGCACATGAACGGCTATATGTTGGCTAAGAAAATCATGAGGCTAGGCTATTACTGGTCTACCATGGAAAGAGATTGCCACGCACATGTCAAGAAGTGCCACAAATGCCAACTGTTCGCCAGTGGACAACATTTGCCTTCTATGCCTTTAACAAGTATGTCGTCACCATGGCCATTCGCGGTATGGGGGATAGATATCATCGGACAGATCAAGCCAAAGGCATCAAATGGGCATGAATACATCCTGGTCGCCATCGACTACTTCACTAAGTGGGTGGAAGCAGCGTCCTTCAAGACCTTGAATTCCAAGAAGGTAGCACAGTTCATACAGCACAGCATCATCTATCGATATGGGGTACCGCATGAAGTTATCTCAGACAATGGCCAGCACTTTCAGAAAGAAACCCATGAGCTCTTGCAAAAGTATGGCATAGCCCACCATCTGTCGTCACCATACCGTCCTCAGACTAATGGAGCAGTGGAAGCAGCTAACAAGAACATCAAGAAGATACTACAGAAGACTGCGAACTCACACACAGATTGGCATGAGAAGTTGCCATTGGCTCTATGGGGTTACAGAACATCAATAAGGTCGTCAACAGGGGCTACCCCTTATTCTCTAGTTTATGGAATGGAGGCCGTGTTGCCAGTTGAATTGGAAGTTCCTTCACTAAGGGTTGCTGTGGAGAGCCAGATAGCAGAAGTGGATTGGGTTAAGAGCCGTTATGACGAGTTAGCTTTACTCGATGAAAGGCGGTTAAGGGCGCTGTATCATGTGCAGGGGTATCAGCGGAGAGTTGCCAGAGCATTCAACAAACATGTCAAAGATCGAGGTCTAAAGAAAGGGGATGTAGTACTGAAAGAAATCAGAGCTCCAGTGTTCGATCCGCGAGGAAAATTCAAGCCAAGTTGGGGTGGGCCATACATTATCAAAGAGATATTGCCAGCAGGGGCTGTTCGCCTCATGGATTTAGATGGAATTGAGTTCGCTCGTCCAACTAATTTGGATCAATTAAAGAAATATCATGTTTGAAGCCTGCTAGGTTGAAAACCCGTAAGGGCGGCCTAGGCAAAAGTTAAGGCATAAGAACTACGTAAGACCTGATTCTCCATTCAAAAACAAAAAAAAAGAAGAAAAAAAACCATGGAGATACGTAGGCAACCCATAAAGTTACCTTGGGTGCGGTCTAAATCAAACAAGAAAATCCCAAATTTGATTTATTATTGGCAATTTATTCAAAACTAAAATTAATTGACATAGCAATTCATTGGTATTAAGTAAAAGAACTGTAAAAATGCCATAAATATCCTATTCTATTGAGTCTTCAGTTTTTCTTGGGCTTCTTTGCAGCTCGCTCTTCAGCTTTCTTCTCCTCTCTTACATGTCTTCTTTTCTTCCTCAAGTCGTGTTCATAAGCTGCTGTCACTGCTTCCATAATATCTTCTCTGCAAGGTCCAAGTTCATTGTTCTTGATAAGTCCAAAAATCCTTTCTCTTCGAGTAGTCTCTCTCTTACCTAAATTGCTTTTCAACCATTCCTTATACTCGGGGCTCATCATATACGGACCATCAGTATTCGTAACTTGGGTTAGTGTTAGCTTTCTAGGCCATCGGTCCTTCGCCCAAGTCACTACAGAAAGACCCGCAGGCACCACAGGATAGTCACCTTTCAAGGAAGTGGGTATGGTTTGCATGGCGCCCATCTGACGCAGAACCCTTGAAGGCCAATAGAAGGAAGTAGACCTCAGTCCTATGAGTCTCACCATGGCGCATCCAGAAGTCCGCAGAAGCATCTGGTCACTGCAGCCCCATATGAATACAAACCACTTGACACTCCTCCAAGAAAGGGTTTGGAAGTAACCTAGCCAATCTCTCAATGAAAATTGCCCAGGTAGTTCAATGCGGCGAAGGCAGTAATGCTGGGGCTTGTATGGTGTAATGGCAACTGGTGACAAGAAATTCAGTCTTTCAAGCAACCACATCTGCAGTAGAATGGGGCTACCTCCTAAAGGAACCTTTGGGTCCTCATAAGTTTTATCCAAACCATTCAGGGTTTCAGCTAGCACCATGGGAATCAAGTTATGGCCCTTGGCAAGGAGAGGAATCAAGTCACAGATTTGAACGGGAACATGTGGAGTACCAGTGGAAATAAGGAAACGACCAATGAGGCAAAAGGCAAGAGCATGCTTAATAGGAAAGGTAAAATTCAGAATACCTTTACTATCACAAGCTAAAAAAGAAGTTGCCAATTTCATCAAGTCTACCATATGGTCCTTTACAAACGTAGAGGCATATTGTGAGTGAATCCCAAGTAGATTGGAGAAAGAAGTAAGAAAGCTTGGGCGAGGAATAGGGAGAATGAAAGGACCTACCGTTGAAATTCCATACAATGCACAGAATTCCTCCATGGTTGGGCACAGTTCTTCATAGTTGAAGCGGAACACATGAACTTGAGGATCCCAAAAATATGTAGCAGCAGTCAAGAGGTTCGTTTCAAGCCTCACATGCCTCAAGGAGAGCAATGGATCCAAGCCAAAGCACTTGAACTCAGATTTTGCTTCAGCACTCATAACTCTCAAAAACCCTCCTAAAAATTTGTCTAGAGCCTCCATAACTTCTAATGAATGAATACAAGTAGGTTTAGGAACCTCTTGGATGTGTTTTTATAGGGAAAAGGTCACAAATCCAAGTTCAAATAGGAAAAAACCCATCAGAATAGGAAGTTTCCTATTCAAAGTGGGATTTCCGCTTCGGGCTCGGGTAACCACCCAGGCCTGGGCGGCTAGCCTCCCGAGGCCTGGTGGTCACCCAAGCCACCTTGTTTTGGCTTTCTCCCTCGCTTTGTCTCGCCTTGACGCGTGATCAAACCTCCTTCCAAATGAGATATTCAACACTTTTTGAGCTTAAAATCAATCAAATTCCATCTTGAAATCAATTCCTTGAATTGATTTTATGTTCAAAAGGGTTGAATATATTTCCCCTGTGTCATGCCAACTCAAGTGACAATGTGTTAAGTCACTTTCCTCTTGCACCATGCCTGTTCAATCTTGATAAATTGATCATATATCCTCATTTCAAATCTTGATTTTTCATCCCACTTGGTTGAATATACTCATCACTTGAATATATTCTTCCATTTCAAAAGTGTATTCACTCTTTGAATATGCTTCTCAGTTTCCAATTCTCATTCCCTATCCTACTTGGTTGAATATATTCATCACTTGAATATATTTTTCCATTTCAAAAGTGTATTCACCCTTTGAATATGCTTCTCAGTTTCAAATTCTCATTTTCTATCATACTTGGTTGAATATATTCATCACTTGAATATATTCTTCCATTTCAAAAGCATGTTCGCCCATTGAATATGCTTCCTAGTTTCAGATCCTCATTATCACTTACTTGGTTAAGTATATCCATCGCTTGGGTATATTTCTCCATTTCAATGGTATACTCATCACTTGAGTATACTTCTCAGATATTTGGTCACTTACTTGGTTAAGTATATCCATCGCTTGGGTATATTTCTCCATTTCAATGGTATGTTCATCACTTGAACATACTTCTCAGATTATTTGTCACTTACTTGGTTAAATATATTCATCACTTGAATATATTTCTCCATTTCAATGGTATACTCATCACTTGAGTATACTTCTCAGATTATTCTCTATCTTACTTGCTTAAGTATATCCATCGCTTGGATATATTTCTCTATTTCAATGGTATGTTTATCACTTAAACATACTTGTCACTTACTTGGTTAAGTATATCCATCACTTGGATATATTTCTCTATTTCAATGGTATGTTTATCACTCAAACATACTTGTCACTTACTTGGTTAAGTATATTCGTGACTAGAATATATTTCTCCATTTCAATGGTGTACTCATCACTTGAGTACACTTCTCAGATTATTCCTATCTTACTTGGTTAAATATATCCGTCGTTTGGATATATTTCTCCATTTCAATGGTATGCTCATCACTTGAGTGTACTTCTCAGCTTACTTGGTTAAATATATCCATCACTTGGATACATTTCTCCATTTCAAAAGTATGTTCATCACTTGAACGTACTTCTCAGTCTTTTTCAATCATTAAGTATACTCATCACTTGAGTATATTTCTCAGCATCTTTTTCATCACTTGGTTAAATATGTTCGTGACCTGAATATATTTCTCCATTTCAAAAGTACACTCATCACTTGAATACACCTCTCAGATTATTCTTATCCTACTTGGTTAAGTATATCCATCGCTTGGGTATATTTCTCCATTTCAATGGTATGTTCATCACTTGAACATACTTCTCAGATTATTTGTCACTTACTTGGTTAAATATATTCATCACTTGAATATATTTCTCCATATCATTAAGTATCCTCACCACTTGAGTATACTTCTCAGATTTCATTCTCTATCTTACTTAGTTAAATATATTCGTGACCTGAATATATTTCTCATTTTTCAAAAGTATGTTCATCACTTGAACGTACTTCTCAGTCTTTCTCAATCATTAAGTATCCTCACCACTTGAGTATACTTCTCAGATTTCATTCTCAGATTACTTGGTTAAATATATTCGTGACCTGAATATATTTCTCCATTTCAATGGTATACTCATCACTTGAGTATACTTCTCAGATATTTTGTCACTTACTTGGTTAAGTATATCCATCGCTTGGATATATTTCTCCATTTCCAAGGTACGTTCATCACTTGAACGAACTTTTCAGATCTCATTCTCATCACTTGGTTAAATATATTCGTGACTAGAATATATCTCTCCATTTCAAAAGTATGTTCATTCGTAGTGGCTTGAATATGCTTCTCTTATCAATTCTTAACCCCCAGTGGTTTAAGTATACTCATGACTTGAGTACACTTCCTTACTTCAGTCTCAGGTTTTCAACCTCCCATCATTGTTGGTATCAGTGTGTGATTTCTCCGGGCTTTTTGGCCAAAAATGGGTTGTTCTTTATCATTGGTTCACAAGTGTAACTTGTTCACCAATGAGGGGCTTCTGTCACACCCCATTTTTGCACCACCTTACTAGGGCTCATCATTTCATGCATGTTTTTGTTTTGTTTTTGAGTCTAGTCACTTGCATTAGTTTTCTAGAGTCACAAGGACAATGGATATGAATTTTGGTTCAAATTGGAGTTGATCTTGAGGGATAATAAGAGCTTTTGTGACTTGAGGGGCATAATCGTCTTTTAAGTCCCAAACTTTTCATTTGACCTTAGAATGATCTCCAAATTGTCAATTGGAGTTCATATGGATGCGTATGAGGTATTTAAGTCCCGTGGCCCTGATGATGAGTTTAGTGTGGTTATTTACGGATTATCCTTGAAGAATTAGTGCGAATCACAGCATGAGATTTTTGGTTAAAATGAAAAGAAAATTATTTTATTAAATTAGCCATTTTTATCATGACACTAACACGTGTACGTATGTGATGAGTGTGTGTACGCACATACGATACATGTGCATGCGTGTTAGCGGTCAGTCTCCCAATTTTTATAAAAGACAATTTCCTTTTCCTATTCAGATTAGAAGTCTTTTATCATTATAAAATACCTTTTGATTATTCTCTAAAAAAACCTAGTCCAGGAAGGAAAGGGAAACTCCAGATTTCAGCTATAAATACTCTCTTAATGTCTTTAAACAAAGGAGAGGAGAAGAGGGTTTGGAGGGAGTGAAATTCGTCATAATTCAGCAGCAGATTTTCTGAAAACCAGCAGTCGTATTTTAATCATAACTTTTTAATCCGAAGTCAGAATTTGATGAAATGGGTCTTGTTAGAAAGATAATTCAATTCTCTACAACTTTGTATTTCACAAGCTTTGTCCAAATCCAACGTTTTCATACCCAAAAACGCGATTGAAGTTGCTGCTGCTGCAAAGTGACGAAAATCACTTTTCTTTTCTCTTGTTCTCTTTTTTTGTTTTCTATTGCTTTTCAAAGTTGAGTGAGTTTTGATCTCTTTGCTGTGATACCACTTTGACAAAGAGGAGGATTCGTGTTGGTTTGATTCACTCTAAAGACCTGAGGAGCCACGAATAATTACAAACACAAGGGGAGCCACTTTATGCATTAATACTTGAGTGTTTGAGAGAGAATAAGAGAGAGAGACTTGAAGGAGAGCTGGAGTTCTTGCTGTAGCCTTGAAGAACATTGATTGAAGTCATCCATAAGAGCAAGAGGGAGTTCATACAGCAGCAAGGAAGGCCCTTCCTAAGGTATTCTCCTTCTCTATTCAAGCTTAAACTAGGTTTTCATATAGGATAGGCCTATTGCATGTTAAAGGTAACTTTTTTATCATGTATTAACACTCTAGCTAGTTAATATACATGGAATATCTATTTTTTATCTACTGTTTAGCATGCTTTAGGGCTGTCCTTTAGGTTTTTAATGCATAGTTGTGATTCTTGTGCTCCTGTTTGTCCTTGTGCTAGGATTAGTGTCATTGCATGTTAGAGTTAGGATTTTCATCATGTTATATTGCTTTAGTTAGTTAATATGCATGATATAATTTCTGTTTAGTTTGGTTTTTGCATGATTAAAGTATGTTTTGTATGTCTTTAAGCATATTGGTGAGTTTAGGGTTTTAGAGTCATTGTTTTGTGTTTGTTTTCATATAGTATGATAAAGTAGACTTTTTTATTGGTTTTTCTTCGTGTTTGCTGTATATGTCTTGCATATAGAGTAAACATGATAGTTTTGCATGCATGTTAGTATGTTTTAGGGTTTTTATGCATGATATGGTTCTAGGAATATGTTAGGACTTATTATTGTTCGCTGTTTTTGCTGTTAGCATGCTTAGTGGATGATTTTAGGTCATAATACTATTCTGTCCAGATTTGCAAGTTAGTGTTTTTGCATGGTTTTGAGCACTTGTAAGGGTGCAAATAGGTGTGGTATTTGTCCTATGGCAAATAGGGCTGCTCATGTCTGAAATGGCTAATGTTTGGAGCAATCGCGCTCAGGTAAGCGGGTGTGAAGGTGCCCCAATTCACCTCTCTTCCTTATCCTTTCTCTTCTCCCTATCTAGGGTTAATTTTTAATATGATCCTATGGTTTAATTAGAGGTTTCCTTCATAAATAAAATTCTGGTTTTTATCAAAAGTTTACATCTTGTGGATTTCTTTCCTAAAATCAAACTTTCTATCAATTCTCTTGTGATCAAATAAGGAAACCTAGGGTTTTTACCATAGGTTTATATTAAGTCTTAACCTTATTTCTATTCGAACTATGTGGACTTTGATCCATGTATTTCGTTGCATGGTACGTAGGCGCTCTTCGTGAGGCTCAAGTCCGTTCTAGGATCCAAGCATCCTAGGTTTATTTTTGTTTATGTTTTCTTTTTCTTTATTTTCTGTTTTTATGTGTTTATTATGCATGGATGGATGAATGAAATATATGATATGCATGCAATTGTTGTGATGAATACTTTCTGATTTTTGTATGGAAAGACTTTAATTTAGCCCAAATGAACTGAGAGACCGAAAGGGTGACATGGGTGCCTATAGGCTTTGCCTAGAACCTTCCCATGTCATAACTTAGCCTCCGAATCCCGATTTCTTTGGTTTCCAAAAAAGACTAGTTTTTGCCTTTCCTTTTTAAAACATGGAGTCATTCAATTGTTTTCTTTAAAACAAAATGGTTTTTAGGGTTTTCCTTGTTTCCTTTAAAAAATAAGGTGGCGACTCCTTTTTCTTTTTTTAAACCTATTTTCTTTTTAATCCTTGTGGGCCAATTTCCGGGGTTCACAACATCCCCTTTCTTTAGACCTCGATCTTTGACATGCTTGTTGAATGCTTTGGCAACTCTCCGTTGATACCCCTGAACATGATACAGTGCCCTTAAACGCCTTTCATCTAGCAAAGCTAACTCATCATAGCGGCTTTTAACCCAGTCCACTTATGTTATCTGGCTCTCCACGGCAACCCTTAGTGAAGGAACCTCCAATTCAACTGGCAACACGGCCTCCATTCCATAAACTAGAGAGTAAGGGGTAGCCCCTGTTGACGACCTTATTGACGTTCTGTAACCCCATAGAGCTAACGGTAACTTCTCATGCCAGTCTGTGTGTGAGTCCGCCGTCTTCTGTAGTATCTTCTTGATATTCTTGTTAGCCGCTTCCACTGCTCCATTAGTCTGAGGACGGTATGGTGACGATAGATGGTGAGCTATGCCATACTTTTCCAAGAGCTCATGGGTTTCTTTTTGAAAGTGCTGGCCATTGTCTGAGATAACTTCATGCGGTACCCCATATCGATAGATGATGCTGTGTTGTATGAACTGTGCTACTTTCTTGGAATTCAAGGTCTTGAAGGACGCTGCTTCCACCCACTTAGTGAAATAATCGATGGCAACCAGGATATATTCATGCCCATTTGACGCCTTTGGCTTGATCTGTCCGATGATATCTATCCCCCATACTGCGAACGGCCATGGTGACGACATACTTGTTAAAGGTATAGAAGGCAAATGTTGTCCACTGGCAAATAGTTGGCATTTGTGGCACTTCTTGACATGTGCGTGGCAGTCCCTTTCAATGGTAGACCAATAATAGCCTAGCCTCATGATTTTCTTAGCCAACATATAACCATTCATATGCGGAGCCCCTGTCCCTTCATGGATTTCTTTAATCAGATGCTCGGCTTCCTCCTCGGTGACACACAACAAGTGGATCCCATCGTATGATCTTCGATATAGTTTTCCTCCACAAAGTACATAGTGACTTGCTAGCCGTCTTAAGGTTTTTCTGTCGATACGAGATGCTCCTTCTGGGTACTCCCTTTCTTCAATGAACTTTTTTATGTCATGGAACCACGGATGGCCATCATTCACTTCTCCTCCTCGGATTGCACAACAGTACACAGGCTTGTCTCGGCATTCTATCACCAACGGCTTCACATTTCCCCCTTCAGGTATCTCCACCATGGATGCTAGGGTTGCCAAGGCATCGGCAAACTGGTTCTTGTTTCTTGACAGGTAGTTGAACTCTATTTCTGAGAACTCCTTGGTTAGAGCTTCTAGATAGGCATGGTATGGCAATAGCTTCTCATCTCGAGTTTTCCATTCCCCTTTTATCTGACAAATGATTAGCACCGAGTCCCCGAACACTTCTAATTCTTTGATCCCCAGTTCAAGTGCCGCTTCCAATGCTAGGATACAGGCCTCATACTCAGCAATGTTGTTGGTAGCTTTGAACCCCAACTTGACTGCCAACGGTGTAAATGCCTCTTCAGGTGAGACCAGCAGGACTCCTATCCCATAACCTTTCTTGTTGGCTGCCCCATCGAAATAAACTTTCCAAGTCTTTTTACCGATTTCTAGCACGTCCTCGTCTGGGAACTGATCGTTGAACGAAGCGGATGATGACACCGGACAGCTAGCTAGGTAGTCTACGATGACGCTCCCCTTGATAGACTTCTGATTCACGTACTTGATGTCAAATTCGTTGAGGAGAATTGACCATCGAGCAGTTCTATATGACAATACTGGTCTCTCTATCAGGTACTTCAAAGGATCCATGCGACTTATCAAGAACACTTCGAAGGACATCATATAGTGTCGGAGTTTCTGCGTCGCCCATACTAGTGCCACACAAGCCTTTTCAATTGCATTGTACTTCACTTCATAGTCTGTCATTTTCTTGCTTAAATGGCGTTCTCCTTTGTAGACCCTTCGAGATATTGAGCTAACATAGCTCCCGTCGCGGTTTCGGTGACCGTCAAGTATAACAAGAGTGGTGCACCTTGCCGTGGGGGAACTAAGATTGGAGGATTGCACAAGTATCTCTTAATGGTCTCAAAGGCCTCTTGGCATTCTTCGTTCCACACTTTTGGCACACATTTCTTAAGCAATTTGAATATTGGTTCGCAAACCATGGTCAAGTTGGCAATGAATCGGCTTATGTATTGAATTCTTCCCAGAAAACCCCGGATCTGCTTCTCAGTGCTAGGCGGCTCCATCTCCACAATAGCTTTTATCTTCCCTGGGTCCACTTCTATGCCCCTCTGAGTGATCATGAACCCCAACAGCTTGCCCGCGGTGACACCAAAAGCGTACTTTTGTGGGTTTAAACGAAGATTGTACTTCTTTGCTTGCTCTAAGAATTTCTCTAGTGCCTTAAAATGCCCTTCCCTATCCACGGACTTCACGATCATATCATCGACATAAACCTCGACTTCTTTATGGATCATATCATGCAATAAGGTCGTAGCTGCTCTTTGGTAAGTAGCCCCAGCGTTTCTTAAGCCAAAAGGCATTACCTTGTAACAGTACGTTCCCCATTGCGTGATAAAGGCTGTTTTCTCCATGTCTTGAGCCGCCATCTTTATCTGGTTATACCCAGAGAATCCGTCCATGAAGGAGAGGAGTGCATGTCCCACTGTGCTATCTACTAACACGTCGATATGGGGTAAAGGAAAGTCATCCTTAGGGCTTGCGGCGTTGAGATCTTGGAAATCGACAAACATCCTCACTTTCCCATCTTTTTTAGGCACAGGAACTATGTTTGACAACCACTCGGGATACTCCACAATTTGGAGGAACCCCGCGTCTAGTTGTTTGGTTACCTCTTCTTTTACTTTTAGAGCCCATTCTGGTTTTAATCTTCTGAGTTTCTGCTTTACCGGCTTCTTTAGGGAATTAGTGGGGATATAGTGTTGCACAATATCGGGGTCAATGCCAGGCATGTCTTCATAAGACCATGCAAAAGCCATAATGTTGGCTTTCAAGAGAGAGACCATCTTTTCTTTTTCAACGGGGGAGAGGTTTTCCCAATTTTAACTATTCTTGGCAATTCATTCGTCCCTAAGTTGATTGATTCCAATTCATCCATATTAGGTTCGGTGACGCCCCTTTTCCTTTGCTCAACGAGCTCCGGGGGGACATCGTTCCTAGGATCTATATCCATGCCATAAATATCCATAGAGGAGAGAAAAGAGACACTGCATATATAGAGAAAGAAAGCACACTTTATTGACTAGGAATAGTAGGAATGACACACAAAAGAAGAAATAAAACAAACAAATCTGTATCAATACTATGACTCCACAAAGTGAGTTAAGTAGATACATCTTATTGAATTAGGGAAATATCACTAAACTAAGACACCTACAAGCTGCTATCAGGTAGGCCAAGGTCTTCTTCTTCAAGGATCTCTGCAATGACACCACTTTCAAGGTACCAATTCAGGAGTGGCACGGTAACATGGCTAATAGACGAACCCTGGAGTTCTTCAATGGTCGAGTCTTCCACGGTAAGGATCATATTTTGGAACATTTCAGTCATAGCCCCTGCATCAAGGTTCTCTGCCCAGTCTTCCTCTTTCCTTTCCCAGAACTCATCATTAATGGCTTCATCATCCACCATTTCAGCTGTGATTGGATACCATTCGGTGAAGAAGATTTCAAAACCCGAAACTCGGATCTTGGTAGCTTAGTCAAAGGTGGGTTCTGGAAACCCGCAATATAGAAAATCATCCCCCTCTTTGACGAAGTAACCATTCAAAATAGGTCGATATGGCGAGATCCTCAGGTCTGGCACCCTTCCCTCGGCTTTGGCTCTTACTTTCTCTTTGTTCCTCTTCAGCATTTCCGCATGATCATTTCTAGAGGGCTCATATCCTAGCCCAAAAGTGTATGAGGTGACACGGCTTTGAATAGACGTAGGGATCCCTTGTTGGCGATGCCTTAGCCCCATGCCTGGAAAGAAACTCATTCTTCTCATGATTTCACCAATGTGCAAGTTGCCATGGGGGCAAAAGTCCAAGGGTATTAACTCACCCTTTTCAAGCTCTTTCTCAATACATTGGACATAGTCAAACCCAAATAGCGGTATCGCTGCTGATTTAGGTTGTATCTTACATATAGGCACACCTGCGAGTTTCAATTCATAGTCCCCTTGAAGTGTTACTATGGCTCATTCGTAAGGAAACTTCACCTTTTGATGGAGTGAAGATGGCACAGCCCCGGCAGGATGGATCTAAGGTCGACCCAACAGCAAGTTGAAACATGACGGCACATCCAACACTTGGAATTCCACCCTAAATTCAGTGGGTCCCATGATTAGAGGCAAGGTAACCACTCCTATAACTTCACGGCGGGTGTTGTCATAAGCTCTTACGGTCTGCCCAGATGGTGTGAAATTGGTGGGTCCCAAACCCAAAACAGTGGCAGTTCGGAGAGGACATACATTCAGTGCGGACCTATTGTTGATAAGGACAGTGGGAACCCTTTTCCCCATGGTGTCAACGGTCACATAGAGAGCTTGAGAATGGCTTGGCCCACTTTTGGGTAGGTCCACATCTGTAAACACAATGGTTGAGTTCTTGGGAGTGGGATTCACCAAATGTACCAATCCCTCAGGGGATGTATCAACAGGCACTTGTATCTGATTCAACAGTTTCAGCACGGTCTATTTGTGCTTGTGCGAGGCCATGAGTAAGCCCCAAATAGTGATGTTGGCATTGGTCTTCTTCAGTTGCCTAAGCACTTCATCCTCTTCTTCTTGCAAGCTAGGACGCCTCTGCCCTTCCAAATCTTCCAACAGATTTTCAGATTCTAGGTGGGGAGGCTTGAAATGACGACCCCCTCTGGTTATATGGTCCAACTCATCATCACTAGCCCATATGTCATGGACTTCCTTGGAGTCATTTATTAAGTCATCCCATTCTATCATGTCAATGCTCTCCATTTCTGTCGGCAAGTCATCCAAACTTGAAGGGACTATCGGCTCATCTAACATTGGATTTGGGCTTGAATACAGAACATAGTAATCATATTTCCCCGACGATTCACCCAATAGGCCAACCTGAGGATCCCCTGCTTCATATCTTTCTTTCAGCTCTTGTTGGATAGATTTTCTGGGCAACAACAAAACCTTTTGGTCGATGAGGTCTTGAATGATCTTCTTTAGTATAGAACAAGCCTCGGTGTCATGGCCGGGTGCACAATGGTATTGGCAATATTGGTGAAGGGTTAATGGCTTTGGCTTTGGTGGAAGTGGCATGATAAGGCTGTTATTGCGGCAAATGGTGAAAAGACGGGTTAAGGTCATGGGGAGTGGAGTGTATTGTCTTATGGGCCGGCGAGGGCGAGATGATTCAATCCCAATGGCATTTATGGTGTTAGGTGGGGGTGTGTTGTTGTGAGATGGGAGAGGATTATGGGTGACATTTGGACGGGTTGGTGGTGAGATGACTTGCTTGTCAATGAGGTCTTGGACTTGGTGGCGAAGGCGAACACAGCGATTGGTGGCATGGCCTTTGGATTGGTGGTATTTGCAGTACTCATTCTCGTTGTAGTTCTTGGGTAAGGGAATTGGGGGAGGTCTTGGGTCGAGTGGCTTCAATAGGTCACGGCTTACAAGCTTTTCAAGGACTCTTTCGAGTGGCATGAATAGGTCAGTGAATTGGCGAGGTGGGTTGACATCATTGAGAGAGAAGGGTTGGATGGGTTGAGTTATGGTGTTGACCTCGGCATTGTTCTTCCCAGTAAAGTTTGTCTTGCGACTCCTTACTTCCTCAGTTTTGATTGTTCCATCATTGATAGCATCTTCAACTTGCGTGCCAGCCCCAATGAGAGCTTTGAAATTTAGGAAATAGTGGGCAAATAAGTGCTTGTAATACACGGGCAGCAAGTTTTTAACCACCAACTGAATTTGGTCCTCCTCATTTGGCCTATCCGTCATTCTCGACGCCTTTTGTCTCCACCTTGTAATGTAAGCGGAAAAAGTTTCATGAGCCCCTTGCTTGGTAGTTTCCAGGTCCCTTCGGGTAACATCTACCTTTGTGTTGTACTTGTAGTGCTCCGAGAACTCATTGCATATGTCTTCCCAAGTCCGAGTTCTGTTCTCATCCAAGGATAAGAACCATTTCAAAGCAGAAGTAGCCAAGGTTTCATGGAACATTTGAGCTAAAAGCTCATCAGTAGCCCCTCGAGGGTGCATGGCTCGCACATACATCTTCAAATGGGTCTTAGGGCAACCTATCCCATCGAACTTTTCTAACTCCGGCATCTTGAATTGTAGTGGAATACGAGCCGTTGGAAACAGAGATAAAGTCCTCACATCGACCATGTCATCAGCCCTACGAATCCCTTTTATAGTTCTCTCCAATGCTTCTACCTTGCTAGCTAACACGAAATCACTGCTAGTACCTTTCCCCTTGGCTTCCCCTTCTAGGTTGGTGACCAAAGGTTTCAAGCTACTTTCCTCCCTTGTCTTGGTGTTCTCATTAGATTGAGGTCCCTCTTCGGTGCCAGCCCCATGAGGTATACCCAAGGAATGGGCCTTAGAACCATTTTGTTTAAGATCCGCCATCTTCTGTTGGTTCTCTTGAGCCATTTTCAATGCGGTATCGGATGTCTCGGCGGTATGATCAAGCTTGGTCATGATGGCTTTCAGGTAAGCCTCAAGGTCAAAGTGCCCCTCACTAGTTCTTTCGTCGGCCATGTCTGTCTGATGGGTAGATTCAACACTCACTAGACGCCCTTGTGGATTGCGGATCCAAGCCAGCACATCTATGGATAAAAAAGTTTTAACCTTTAGCCTAAGGACTTGTCCTAAACCTCCATATTTTCCTTAATGAACTCGGTCTCTACACCATGTTCAATTAATTCATTCCTTTTATCCAATTACCTTTACAAGGGTCATGGATTAAGGGTATGTTTTAAAGAATAGGGCATAGAGTCCTTCAATTAGGTTTAATTATTCCCCTAGCACATCACAAACACAGCTTTATATCCTACTTCCTTAACTTATTCCTCCTAACCCATGGCCTTAACGAAGGTTAGGGTTTAAAGGTCTATATTAAGGGCATAAGATATAAAGCCCCACACCACAAACACGGCATAGCGTCATTACAAACAATTGTGGGTGCATAACGGTGAGACCATAGTGTCCTACAAGGCCCACTACATGAACTAAAATAGGGTAGGCTAGGGTCCTTCACTTGCTTGAGCAATCCTTATACCTAACCACATGTGGCATCAGGAACGCCGCGTGGGTCCAGCAGTACGTGATTAACTCATTTAATATACCCAAGGGCAAGCCCAAGGGTACTAGGCAAGAGAGGTTGATAGCTTTCGCCCCAACACTTGGAATCAGGAAAACCAAGGTTGAAACTAGGCCCATTGTTGGCAAGGATACATCGAGGGACATCGATCCTAGCATGCAAGAGTTTGCGCACACAATGCAATAAATGAAAGCACACAATCAAGCGGATGCAATGTGATTGATTTTAATTAAACATAAGAAATTAACCTAGCCTAATTAAACTTTATAGAGTCTAGCCCACAAATCCCCAGCGGAGTCGCCAAACTGTGAACCCCGGAAATTGGGCCCACAAGGGATTTGGAAAGAAAATAGAGTTTTTTTGAAAAGGAAGAAGGAGTCGCCACCTTATTTTTTAAAGGAAACAAGGAAAACCCTAAAAACCATTTTTTGTTTTAAAGAAAACAATTTGAATGACTACATAAAAAAGGAAAGGCAAAAACCAATCTTTTGGAAACCAAGGAAATCGGGGATTCGGAGGCTAAGTTATGACATGGGAAGGTTCTAGGCAAAGCATATAGGCACCCATGTCACCCTTTCGGTCTCTCAGTTCATTTGGGCTAAATTAAGATCTTTCCATACAAAAATCAGCAAGTATATCACAAGACAGCATGCATATTATATATTTCATTATCCATCCATGCATAATAAGCACATAAAAACAGAAAATAAAGAAAAAGAAAACAAAACAAAAAGAAACCTAGGATGCTTGGATCCTAGAACGGACTTGAGCCTCACGAAGAGCGCCTACGTACCATGCAACGAAATACATGGATCAAAGTCCACGTAGTTCGATTAGAAATAGGGTTAAATCCTAATACAAACCTATGGTAAAAACCTTAGGTTTCCTTATTTGATCAAAAGAGTTGAATTTGATAGAAAGTTTGATTTTAGAAAGAACTCCACAAAATGGAAAAAACCAGAATTTTATTTAATAAGGAAACCTCTAATTATACCATAAACTCATATTAGGAAATAACCCTAAAGAGGGAGAAGAGAAAGAGTTAAGGAAGGGAGGTGAATTGGGGCACCTTCACACCCACTTACCTGAGCGCAATTGCTCCAAGCATTAGCTATTTCAAGCATTGGCAGCCTTATTTGCCATAGGACAAGTACCACACCTATTTGCACCCTTACACGTGCTCAAAACCATGCAAAAACACTAACATGCAAATCTGGACAGAATAGTATTATGGCCTAAAATCATCCACTAAACATACTAACAGCAAAAAACAGCGAACAATAATAAGCCCTAACACAATCCTAGAACCATATCATGCATAAAAACCCTAGAATGAACTAACATGCATGCAAAAATATCATATTTACTCCATATGAAAAACATATACAGCAACTATGAAGAAAAAAACAATAAAAAACCTAAATTAACATGCTATATGGAAACCAACATAAAATAAGGACACTAACAGCCCTAAACTCACAAATATGCTTAAAAACACACAAAACATACTCCACACATATTAAAACCAAACTAAACAGAACCTAAATCATGCATATTAACTAACTAAAACAATAAAACATGATAAGAAACCCTAAGACTAACATGCAATAACACTAATCCTAGAACAAGGACAACAGAAGCACAAGAATCACACCTATGCTTAATAACCTAAAGGACAGCCCTAAAGCATGCTAAAATTATGATAAACAGTAGATATTCCATGTATATTAACTAGCTAGAGTGTTAATACATGATAAAAAAGCTATCTTTAACATGCAATAGGCCTATCTTATATGAAAACCCATATTCGGCATAAGAAGGAGTAAGGAATACCTTAGGAAGAGGCTTTCTTTGCCGCTATAGAGACTCTCTCTTCCTCTTATGGATGACTTGAACCAATGTTCTCCAAGGCTACAGCAAGAACTCCAGCTCTCCTTCAAGTCCCTCTCCCTTATTCTCTCTTAAACACTTAAGTTTTAATGCATAAAGTGGCTCCCCTTGTGTTGAAGCATAAGGGGGTATTTATAGACTTCAATTAGGATTAACCAATGGCTGGGATTAAAACCCTAAAAATTAATCCAAGGGCTATTACATACCCCCTTGGGGCTTAAGTAACTCAGAAGTTACCAAAAATTAGAAGGAAACTCGTCCAAAAGAGCCCAAATACGTCAAAATAGGAAGGAATCCGCTTCAGCAAGGAATCATGGTGCAAATAGGAAAGTGGCCTCGGGTGACCACCAGGGCCTGGGCAGCTAGCCACCTGGGCCCAGGCAGCTAGCCGCCTGGGGCTGGGTGGTCACCCGAGCCCACTCTGGATTTTTGCCCTATATTGACTCCTAATCCTTCTAGAAGTGTTTCAGGGGGCAAATTAACTCCGATTTTGATGAAACAAAAGCCAAAACGACCGTGTTTCGATGAGGAATATGTTTTTGAACATCTTAGGGTGAAAACCACTAACCATGGGGGCATTTTTAGGTTTGAACAAGGCGGTTAACCGCTATGCTCTACCTTCGCTAAGCATAGGCATGCACATAGGGTCAAACCAAATGTTTTCCATAGCAAAATTGAACTTCATAAAACACTTTTGGGAGTAAAATGATGACTCATTAAAGTCAATTTGAAAAGATTTGATTGGTAATTGTGAGTCAATTAGAGCTAACCCAAAGAAGGGTCAATTAACCAACTTGAACTACATCGAGCCATTTTAATCCCGAGCCATTGATTTATCAAATTGAGCCTAGAAATACCTCTTATGCATCCATATGAACTCCAATTGACAATTTGGAGATCATTCCAAGGTCAAATGAAAAGTTTGGGACTCAAAAGACGACTATGCCCCTCAAGTCATAAAAGCTCTTATTATCCTTCAAGATCAACTCCAATTTGAACCAAAATTCATATCCATTGTCCTTGTGATCCTAGAAAACTAATGCAAGTGACTAGACTCAAAAACAAAACAAAAACATGCATGAGATGATGAGCCCTAGTAAGGTGGTGCAAAAATGGGGTGTGACAGTCACACTCCAAAGTGATTATGACCTGAAGTCATCGGGGGTACCCATTTGCGAGATCAAGCCCGAGCCCGTTGGAGTACCATTGTCTGGGTTCGAGTATGTTCAATGCATAGAGAAAGAGCCAGAACAGAGAGAGTTGATACCTCTCGACTTTTGCCCTCATGGCAATTTGCATGTGGGGAACATAATGAAGAAAATGAGTTTCTTCCCAGGCATGGGACTAGGATGCCATCAGCAAGGCATACCGGTATCCTTTCAGAGCCGCATTGTCACCTATACCTTCGGATTGGGGTATGAGCCTTCCAAGAAGGACCGTATGGAGATGTTGCAAAGAAGCAGAGAAAGGGTCAAAGCGAAAGTAGAAAGGAGGGCGCCAGATATTCAAATCTCGCCATACCGACTTACCTTGAATGGCTACTTTGTGAAGGAAGGGGACGATTTTCTACTCTGCGGATTTCCCGAACCATCCATTGACAAAGCAACCAAGGCGAGAGTTCCAGGGTTCGAGATATTCTTTACTGAGTGGTATCCCATTACTGCTACAATGGTTGATGATAAAGCAATCAATGATGACTATTGGGAAAAGAAGAACGAGGATTGGGCAGAATAAATGGATTCGGAAGCCATGATTACAATGTTTCAAGATACGGTTCTTGCTTTGGAGGAATCGGATCTCGAGTATTCTTCAATTCACCATGCAGCCGTGCCGCTCCTTAATTGGTATCTTGAAGAGGGTACCATTGCAGAAGTTCTTGAGGGTGAGGATCTCGACTTACCTGATAGTAGCTTGTAGGTTCCTTAGTAGCTTGTCTTAGCTTTCCTTTCAAATAAAGTGTGTCCGCCTAGCCCACCTTGTGGAGTTAGGAGTCGTTCCCTAGTTGTGGCACATGTGTGTTCTTTTCTTTGTTTCTGTTAGTTCAGTAAATAAAGTGTGTTTTCTTTTCATTATTTGCAGTGTTTCCTTTCTTTCGTCTATGGATATCTATGGCATGGATATAGATCCTAGGAATGACGTCCCCCCAGAGCTCGTCGAGCAAAAGAAAAGGGGCGTTACCGAACCTAACATGGATGAATTGGAATCAATCAATCTAGGGACAGATGAATTGCCAAGGATAATTAAAATTGGGATAACTCTCTCACCTGTTGAAAAAGAAAAATTGATAATGCTTCTAAAAGCCAATATAGAGGCCTTCGCATGGTCTTATGAGGATATGCTTGGCATTGATCCAGATATTGGGCAACATTACATCCCCACTAATCCCACTAAAAAGCCTATAAAGCAGAAATTAAGAAGATTAAAACCAGAATGGGCTTTGAAAGTAAAAGAAGAGGTAACTAAACAATTAGATGCCGGGTTTCTCCAAGTTGTGGAGTACCTGAATGGCTATCTAACATAGTGCCTGTGCCTAAAAAGGATGGGAAAGTGCAAATGTGTGTCGACTTCTGTGACCTTAATGCTACGAGCCCAAAGGACGATTTCCCTTTACCACATATCGATGTGTTGGTTGACAGTACAGCAGGCCATGCTCTTCTCTCCTTCATGGATGGGTTCTCCGGTTACAACCAGATAAAGATGGCGCCTCAAGACATGGAAAAGACGGCTTTTATCACGTAGCGGGGCACGTATTGCTACAAGGTAATGCCTTTTGGCTTGAGAAATGCTGGGGCTACTTACCAAAGAGTTACTACGAACCTATTGCATGATATGATCCATAAAGAAGTGGAGGTCTATGTGGACGACATGATAGTCAAATCTGTAGACCGGGAAGGACATTTCGCAGCATTGGAGAAGTTCCTAAAACGGGCGAAGAAGTACAACCTCCGATTGAATCCTTAGAAGTGTGCCTTCGGAGTCATCGCAGGGAAGCTGTTGGGTTTCATAATCACTCAGATGGGAATTGAAGTTGATCCAGGGAAGATAGAGGCTATCACGGAGATGGAGCCACCAAGAATAGAAAAGCAGATCCGGGGCTTTCTGGGGAGAGTTCAATACATAAGTCGGTTTATCGCTAATCTGACCATGGTGTGCGAGCCAATTTTCAAGCTACTAAAGAAGGGCGTTTCCAAGGAATGGAATGAGGATTGTCAAGAAGCCTTTGAGACCATTAAAAGGTATCTGAGCAAACCCCCAATCTCGGTTCCCCCACGGCAAGGTGAACCGTTACTGTTATACTTAACGGTTACTAAAACCGCGACAGGAGCTATGTTAGCTCAATACCTTGAAGGGTCGAAAAAGGAAAATGCTATCTACTACTTGAGCAAGAAAATGACAGATTATGAAGTAAAGTACAATGCACTAGAAAAGGCTTGCGTAGCATTGGTGTGGGCCACCCAGAAACTTCGTCATTACATGATGTCTTTCAAAGTCCTGCTGATAAGTTGATTGGATCCTTTGAAGTATTTGCTAGAAAAACCAGTCCTATCGTACAGGACCGCTCGTTGGTCGCTTCTTCTTAATGAATTCGACATAAAGTACTTGGCGTCGAAGTCCGTTAAAGGAAGTGTCGTTGCAGACCATTTGGCAAGTTGCCCTGTGTCATCATCAACCCAATTCAATAATGAGTTCCCCGATGAAGATATCCTGGAAATCAAGAAGAAGGTTTGGAGAGTCTACTTTGACGGGGCTACAAACAGAAAGGGATATGGAGTAGGAGTGCTATTAGTTTCACCCGAAGAAGCCTTCACGCCTCTAGCAGTCAAGTTGGGGTTCGAAGCTACCAGCAACATTGCAGAATATGAGGCCTGCATCCTAGCATTGGAAGCTGCGTTAGAGTTGGGGATAAAGGAACTTGAGGTGTTCGGAGATTCAGCATTGATAATCTGTCAGATAAAAGGGGAGTGGAAAACTCGCGACGAGAAGCTATTGCCCTATCATGCCTATTTGGAAGCACTGACTAAAGAGTTTGCGGAGATTGAGTTCAATTATCTGTCAAGAAACAAGAATCAGTTTGCTGATGCCTTAGCAACTCTAGCTTCAATGGTGGAGATACCAGAAGGAGGAAGTGTGAAACCACTCATGATCGAATGCAGAGAGAAACCCGTTTATTGCTGTTCCATTCGAGAAGGGGAGATAACAGATAATCATCCTTGGTTTTATGACATAAGAAGGCTCATCGAAGAAAGGGAATATCCAGAAGAAGCATCTCGCGTGGATAGGCGAACACTAAGAAGATTGGTAAGCCATTATGTGGTATGTGGAGGAAAACTGTATCAGAGGTCTTACGACGGGATTCACTTGCTGTGTGTCATGGAGGAAGAGGCTAGAAAACTCATCGAGGAAATCCATGAAGGAGTTGGAGCACCTCATATGAATGAATACATGCTGGCTAAAAAGATCATGAGGCTAGGGTATTACTGGTCTACAATGGAAAGGGATTGCCATGCCCACGTCAAGAAGTACCATAAGTGTCAGCTCTTCGCCAATGGACAACACTTGCCCTCCATGCCCTTAACAAGTATGTCAACCCCGTGGCTGTTTGCAGTGTGGGGAATAGATATCATCAGACAGATTAAGCCAAAGGCATCCAATGGTCATGAATACATTTTGGTAGCCATCGATTACTTTACCAAGTGGGTGGAAGCAGCTTCTTTCAAAGTTTTGAATGCCAAAAAGGTGGCGCAGTTCATACAGCTCAACATTATCTACCGATATGGGGTACCGCATGAGGTCATTTCAGATAACGGTCAGCATTTTCAGAGGGAAACTAAAGAACTCTTGCAGAAATATAAGATCGTTCACCACTTGTCGTCCCCATATCGCCCACAGACTAACGGTGCAATGGAAGCCGCCAATAAGAACATCAAGAAAATACTACAGAAAACGGCTGACACATACACTGATTGGCATGAGAAACTACCATTGGCATTATGGGGGTACAGAACGTCAGTTAGATCGTCAACAGGGGCTACGCCGTATGCGTTAGTGTATGGAATGGAGGCCGTTCTACCAGTGGAATTAGAAGTTCCTTCGTTTAGGGTTGCTGTGGAAGTCAACTAGCAGAGGTGGACTGGATCAAAGGTCGTTATGATGAGTTGGCATTGCTAGATGAAAGACGATTGAGGGCTCTATACCATGTGCAATGGTACCAGAGAAGAGTCGCAAGGGTGTTCAACAAACATGTCAAAGACAGAGGCCTGAAGAAAGGGGATTTAGTATTGAAAGAGATCCGAGCTCCAATTTTTTATCCACGAGGAAAGTTCAAACCAAGTTGGGGTGGACCGTACGTCATCAAGGAAATATTGCCAGCAGGGGCTGTTCGACTTATGGATTTGGATGGGATTGAGTTCGCTCGTCCTACCAATTTGGATCAATTAAAGAAGTATTATGTATAAGGCCTGCTAGGTTGAAAACCTGTAAGGGCGACCTAGGCAAAAGTTAAGGCATTTGAACTACGAGGACCTGATTCCCCAAAAAGAAAGAAAAAAAGAAGAGAAAAAAAAAAAGAAAAAACAAGAAAAAAGAAAAAAAAAAGGAAAAAGAAAAAAGAAAAAAAAAAAAGGAAAAAAGAAGGAAAATAGGGATACGTAAGCAGCCCATAAAGTTACTTTGGGTGCGGTCCAAACAACACAATCACAAGAAAAATCTCAAAAAGTAGATTATTATTGGCAATTCATTTGAAACTAATTGTTTGACATAACAATTTATTGGCGTTAAGTAAAAGAGCTATTGACATGCCATAGATATTCTATTCCTTGAGTCTTTAAGTCCTCTTGAGTTTCTTCAGAGTGGTCTTGTTTGTCTTCTGTCTTTCTCTCTCGAGTCTTCTTTTCTTTCGTAAGTCGTGGTCGTGTGCTGCCTCTACTGCCTCAAGAATGTCTTCTCTACAAAGCCCAAGTCTCGTGTCCTTGATAAGGTCATAAATTCTTTCTCGGCGAGAAGTCTCCCTTTCGCCCAAATCATCCTTCAACCATTGCTTATATTCTTTACTCATCTCAAAAGGTCCTCCAGTGTTGGCAATTCGAGTCAATTTCAGGTCTGTAGGCCAGCAAGTCCTCGGCCACTTGATCATAGTGAGACCGACAGGTTCCACAGAGCAACAAGGTCCTGTTAAGGACGGTATGGTTTGCATAGCGCCCATCTAGCGAAGAATTCTCAAAGTCCAATAGAAGGAAGTCGATCTTAGTCCTATAAGTTTGACAAAAGCGCACCCCGAGGTTCGAAAAAGTACCTGCTCTTTACACCCCCATGTGAAGACGTACCATTTGATGTTTCGCCATGACAGCGTTTGGAAATAACCCAACCAATCTCTTAAAGAGAATGGCCCAGGGAGTTCAACTCGGTTCAGATAGAAGTGCTGGGGCTTGTATGGATTGATAGTGGTGGGAGATAGAAAATTCAAGCGCTCGAGCAGCCACATTTGCAGTAAAAAGGGGCTACCTTCTAAAGGCGCTTTGGGGTTGCCATGAACCTTATCTAAACCATTCAAAGTTTCAGCTAATACCAAAGGAATGATGTTATGTCGCTTAAGAAGAGGGGTAATCAACTCACATATTTGAACAGGGGCTTGAAGAGTGCCAGTGGAGATGAGAAAGCGACCAATTAAGCAAAAAGCGAGTGCACGCTGAATTTGAGGGGTGGAAGTCAGAGTACCTTCGCTATCGTGAGCCAAGAATGAGGTTGCTAACTTCATTAAGTCCACCATATGATCCTTGACAAAGATCGTTACGTCCCTCTGAGAAATGCCAAGAAAATCCGAGAAGGAAGCGAGGTAATCCGAGCGAGGTGTAGGAAGGATGAATGGCCCCGCGGGCGAAACTCCAAATAAAGCACTGAATTCTTCCATGATTGGGCATAATTCTTCATAATTGAATCGAAAGACATGGATTTGGGGATCCCAGAAATATGTAGCAGCAGTGAGAAGGGTCGTCTCGAGCTTCATGTGCCTTATAGAGAGCAACGGTTCCAAGCCGAAGCACTTAAACTCAGTTTTGTCTTTGGCAGCCATGATTGCCAAAAACCCTCTTAAGAACCCATCCAAGGCTTCCATAATTATTGTCAATGAAAATAAGTGAGTTAGAAGGCTCCCCTCATGTGTTTTTATAGGAAAAGGGTCACAAATTCGAGTCCTAGAAGGAGTAGAATCGTCAAAATAGGAAAAAACCTGAAAAATCGCGAAACAACGCGTCAACCTCGGGTAACCGTCCGGGGCTGGACAGTCAACCATCTAGGCCCAGACAGCTAACCGTCCGGGGCCAGATGGTCACCCGAGGCCTCCGCCCTGTTTTGCCTTATTTCGCCCGGTTTCGCCTATTTTCACGTTCGGATGGCCTTTTTAGGCCATTTTCACTCCTATGAGCTCACATTGCCTCAAATTTTCATAAGAAAGGCACCACAACATCATCATGATAGATTCAAACAAGCACAAAAAGTATCCATAATAAGGGTTAAGAAAGTTGGTTTTAAGTGGCAATTACAAAACACAAGCATGAAATGCAAAGAGATAGCCATTGTCTCATTGTTTCTATAAGCCCAACAAGAAAGTAAATGAACTCAGCGGCTCCCAGAGCTTCTTTTGCGGCTCGGCCCAGCTCCGTCACGACCCCCACGAGGTGCTCTAGGAGGGTGCATTGCTGGTGGCAGCTGCACAAACAAAATCCATTGCAAAGAAGCTAAGTATGAGAATAGGGCTGGTTGAAAACCACAAATGGGAACTTTAAAATGGGTAGGAAACTTACCACGACATCCAAACGAGCTTCCGCCATGGATTTAGCTAAGCTCATCCTCACAAGGTCACGTCTCAAGCCCTCACTAAGGTCAATGAACTCTTGGGCATATGCCGCAGGCACCTAGGATAATCAATAAGGTTAAACTGAAGATAATGCTGAAAGAAAGAAAGAAATACCCATAAAAAGAACTCACCTGTTCTCGATTTGGGTCGATCTTAGGAGATTCATCAAATGCGGGATGGGTAATGGCGATCTTGACAAAGTCTGACCCACAGCATAGATCGATGTACCAATTAGGTTGAGGCAAGGGTAGTGACCTATCCCCGTCCATCTCATCTTCTTCAGAGCCAGGGACCACCCTGTGAACCCACGAAAACGGCCCACAAGGATTTGGCAAAAAGATAGGTGAAAGACAACAAACAAAAAGGAGTCGCCACCTCATTTTTTAGAGAAAAGAGGAAAACCACAAAAATGTTTTATTTTCAAAAAAACTACATGACTCCATTAAAGGAAAAGCAAAGTCTTTGAAACCAGAAAAATTGGATCAGGGGGCTAAGTTACGACGTGGGAAGGTTCTGGGCAAAGCCCATAGGCATCCACATCGCCCGAGTTGGTCTCTTAATTTAATTGGGCTAACTTAAGATCTTTTTCACTCAAACATCATCATATATCATCACAAGGCAGCATGCATATCATATATATTCCATCCAAACATCCATGCACACTCAAACAAATAAAACAAAACAAAAAAAAAAAAGAAAGAAAAGAAAAGAAAAGCCTAGGATACTTGGATCCTAGGACGGACTTGAGCCTCACGAAGAGCGCCTACGTACCATGCAACGAAATACATGGATCAAAGTCCACGTAGTTCGAAAAGAATAGGGTTACAACCTAATATGAACCTATGGTAAAAACCCTAGGTTTCCTTATTTAAAAATATATTGATTTAGTCCAAAATCGAAAACTTCCACAAGAGGAAAACCTTGATAGAAAACCAGAATTTTAGCAATAAAGGAAACCTTTGATAATCACCATATGTCCATATTAAGAAATAACCCTAGAAGGGAGAAGAGAAAAGAAAGAAAAAGAAAGGTGAATTGGGGCACATTCAAACCCACTTACTTGAGCGTAAAAGCTCCTAGCATTAGCAATTTCGAGCAATAGCAGCCCTATTTGCAATAGGACAAGCTTTGTACCTGTTTGCACACTTACAAGTGCACAAAATCATGCAAAGAGAGCCATATACTAATCTGGATAGAACCATGACAAGGCCTAAAATCATCCATCTATCATGCAAACAACAAGAATAATGAATAACTAAGGACCCTAACTCAATGCTACATGCAATAACCTGACTAACATGCATAAAAACCTACCAAAGACACACTAACAATCATAAGAGACTCCAATAATATCAATAAACATGATAACAAATCATATTCTAACCAAAAAGATGATATTTCATGTAAAATATGAAAATAGACCTTCTTACGACGAGCTTTCTTAAGCGAAACCATCCTAAGATAATTTCACGTAAAAAGTCGTTATAGGGAGGTGCTATTATCATATCCTACGTAAAATATGTATACTAGAACACAATAGAAGTGATTTCATGCTTAAACACATCACAGAAAGCTCTCATGCAAAACCTCACTCAACGAAAAGGATAATTATCCTTAGAAAAGGATAATGTCTCCAAAATGTTAGGATTATGCCCTAGAGCCAATCATAGAGATGATTGTTTAGGGATTAGGAACAATCATTTGATTTCATTTATGTATGTCACATTTATTATTGATTTAATAAAAGGGCTTATTCTATTATGTTTATATGCATAATTTATATTTACATAATATGTCCATGGAGTTAGAGTTGAGAATATGGAATTACAAAGAGTTGTAATTTTGAGACTATAGATATATCTCTGTACTAAATTCCTAAAGCATTCCTAGTTGAAGTTTCACTATGATGGACAGTAATGAACCATAGGACTAGCACTTGTTAGGTTGGCTCTATAGGAGGATAGCTGGTCTCAAGCTATTTGTGTGGAGACACTACAACCAACAAGTGGGTGCCTATTACGAGAATAGGTACACTGAATGTGACCAAAGATATGAGATAAACTGAATGGAGTTTTATCCTGCCTGTCAATCAGTTTCTCATTGTTATAGTGGTACAAGTAATCCTTAGACCTGAGACACCATAGTTGTCTTATGCATGTAGCTTTAGAAGTTTGATAACACTAAGTGCAGATCCTATTCAGGGGTCTGCAAAGGTGTTCATTGGCCCTACTGCTATGTGTATGAAGGCATGTGAGTGATCAACAAGGGATCCATCACTCTCAGGAAAAAGAGAGAGAATGTCTCATATAGCATTCATAATATAACTCATTAAATCCATGGCCATGGTAGGATGAATATGAAAAGAGTTTCATGAGTTCATCAATGAGTTGATATCTATGAATGAGTATAAAGTAATTGAACTAGGGACTTGACAGACTTCCATGTCTTATTAGTTTAATTGGAGACATTGTGTTGAAGGAAGGATGCAATTGTAACCTGTAAACTATAACAGAAGGGTTCTTTGTAAATGACTATTCACCTCATTAAGGACCACACCATGAGCCATATGCTAGGTGTTACTCATGGTTAGTAGAAGCCCTAATTGATATAAGTGAGTTATAATCAATTAGGGAATTGGAAGGAGTTCCAATTAGACCCTAAATGGAAAGAGTTCCATTGTGCACACCTTGTGCTATTCCTACTACTTAATGATGTGAACCCAATGGGTCACACACTGATCATGCAAGAAGGGCTTTAAAGTCTATGAGAGAAAGGGTTTTAGTGAATAAAGAATAGTTCTTTATGGGCCTATTTGTATTTGATACAAATAATAGGGGTTAATGTGCAATTAAGAGTAATTACACATAACCCTATTAGGGTTTCTTCCCCATGGCCAGCCCCCTTTAGTGGGCTGCCTATATAAGTCACACTTATGTGTGACATGGCATAATAGGCTTGCACAATAAACCCTAGCCGTCCAGCCCCTTGGAGGCTCTCTTCTCTCTCTCTCTCTTCTCCACCTCTAGCAACAACAAGGAAGAAGAAAGAAAGGACTTGAAGCTCTAGCTAGGTGTGGATACCGTTGGAGGCAGCACACTTGGGCTACTCATTCACCGCTGTCCGGAATCAAAGCTTGGAGCAAAAAGGAGAAGACAAAAATTCTGTAAGTGTTCTAACCCTCTTTGTAGTTAGGGTTTGATTTTGTGTTATGCATAGTTAGATTCATGGGCTGTGGAATCGTAGGAAAAATTTTTATATTCCGCACTTTGTATTTTTCCCTCTTGTTCGATTCCCAACAGTGGTATCAGAGCCATGATTATGCATAATACAAAATACATATGGGCTGGTAATTATGGTGTAGTTGAATGATTCAAAAATCTGGAAAATTTTTCTGCATAATTGGTTTTCCTACATGGCTGAACCTAGGGTTTGGAACCCTAGGTCAATTCTCTTCTACTCCTCTTCTAATTGATGGTTAAGTGTATCCATGGATGCAATAGGTTGCATAGGGTTTGGGTTTGGAGAAGAAGAATAAGGAAACTAGGGTTTTATAAAACTGTTATGAACAGTTTTCATGGTTGCCATGAAAAACCGTCATCTTGTTTTGCCTGCCGAATTCAGATTTCTTCTCCAAAATTTTCGAGCCATATATGGTTAGAAAGCTCTTTGAATAAGCTTTCCAACCCAACAAACGGTGCGTCAATCCGAGTTCTGTAGTGAAAGTTATGAATTTTTTACTACAGGCTGTCTGGAAAGACAGTTTTGCTCGGGAATGATGCAATAGCCACAACTTTGAGTTATTGATGGAGATCAAAGGCATGGCAATGGTTGCCACCACTTGGGTTATGTTCTAGACATGGTAGGGAAAGGTTCCCAAGCATTTAGATGCATCATAATTGGATTAAGATGCTAGAACAGAAGGAAGAAGGAGAAGAACACCATGGAGGCTGAATCTGGGTTTTAGAACCCTAAGGTTCTTGCAATTAATTCTAATTAAAGCTGCTGTATTTATGATGGAAGATCATTGTAGGATCATTATATATCATGTGTATATGATTTTCTTTAAGTTTCAAAAAGGTTTTGATGGAAAAAGATTCAAAAAGTTTGAAAACTTTTCATGAACAGCATAGCAGATTTTCTCTGCAGAAAAGTCATCAATGGAGTTTTGATTAGAACTTGAGTTAGGGAACTCCAAATTGCATGAAACCAATTGCATTAGTTTCCTAAGACATGTAGGATACTGGGAAAATTAGTTTGGTAGCCTAATTCATTCATCTTGCTGGGTTTTAAATCAATTTCGGACCATGGACAGTATGCTGTCAAATTCTGGGCAGCCTACTGTTGTTTTAATTGTTTAGAACAATTGATGATGATTTGATCATCCAAACCTCTTCTATGAGCTTAGTATTTCATGTAGGGACATGATACAAAAGCTGGTTTCAATGGAGGAGTCAAATTGATAAGGATTTAGAAGCTATTGTGACCTTCAAGGTCTGCAACAATGGCTCCAGCAATGGGTTTTGGAAACCCTGATTGTTCTTGATGATGGCAGCCACTTCCACCACTTCTCACGTGTCCAGAGGCTTGTCCCACACCCCTAGGATGTTCTCCCATGACTGGCCATGGCCTCCCACAGTCGTTGGTGGCCATGGCAGCCTAGCCAAGCTCAGGCAGCCCCCTGGTAGTGACGGCTACATAGAGTTAAGGATGAAACCCTAATTTTGAGTTAATGATGAAACCCTAATTTCATTATGGCATTAATTAAAACCCTAATTGGAATATTAATTACCTTAATTAAGAGTTAATGATTGGTCATTAAATGACCAATCATGGTTATTGATTGTTAGGGCATAATTAATACCATTAATGATGTCTAGGGTTAGGGTTTTGGAAACCCTAATTAGTGTAATTAATTAAGGGTAATTAATACCCTATTTGGCATTAATTAAACCCTAATCCCTTTTATTAAATACCATATAAACCTAGGGTTTTAATGATTGGACATTAAATGACCAATCATAAGGCATTTAATGATTAGGGCTTGCATTTAGGGTTTAGGGTTATGCATTTAGGGTTTAGGGTTTTAGGAAACCCTAATAAACTAATTCATCATTTTAATGATTTTATTTAATTCCTGTATTAATTATTTAATTAATATTGATTAATTTTATAATGTTTTAAATGGTTTAAAACACAATTAGGGATTAAATTAAAATCTGGAAATTCTTAATTAAATGAAATTGTTTTGTTTAATTAAGGAAACCCTAATATTGGATATTAGAGTTATTTTAGGAAACTTTACATGTTTTAAATTAATTTGATTAATTGAAACTGTAATGTCTTAAATGTTAAGACTTTATTTAATTCTGGATATTTTTGTTAAAACCTAATAAGATTAGGATGCATTAATGAGATTAATGTAAATCATTCAAGAGAATTACCATAATGCCCATATGTTTTAATGCTTACAGTTTGTCTTTTCATTATGCAATGAGATTGTATGTATGTGTTTGGATGATGATTATGGACTATACCCTTTAAACCAATTGTGATTGGCCGTCTTATGAATGGGATGTTATTATTTACAAGAGTTGTAATTTTATTAAGGTGATGTAATTTATTTGGGGCTTGCATGCCACCTTCCCTCTCCCTCTCTCTCTATCATTCTCTTATGTACCCCACATTCCCCTTATGTATCCCTTTCTTTAAATTATGTAAATGTTATGTAATTGAGAGCGCACTAAGGAGCATGGTGGACCCAAAGGAGCATGATAGAGCCCAACAAGCCAATAGTGGAGACCATCAAGCCAAGGGAGCAGATTGAAGGACTTGAAAGCTTAGAGAAGTGTTTCAAGAAAGCATGCATGTTACGAATGGTTTATTTTACGATCACCTACACCCACCTTAGACCTTGGATTCAATCTATTGGCTTGGATTGAATCCTCTCAAAGTCCATAATCATCATAGTGGGAGCTTTAATTTATGAGATAATTGTTTTAGCTCCAATACTATAGTTTGGTATATGTTACCTATTCACTTAGGGACTAATATCAAAATATGGTACTTTATATATGTTGATATATAATAGCATGCGATGTATGATTTATAATAGCATGAGATGTATGATTATAAATAGCATAATTTATATGTTTAAATTTTGATACATAGGATGCATGTTAATTTGATGAGACCCTTTAAAACCCCTCTTATTTAATATTAAGTTGAAAATGGAGAAGTCATTAGGGAATGAATTCTTCATTGCCTTCCATCATTATAGGATCATCTAACGTCTCTTAATGTGGGTACCTGGCTGCAGACATGTAGGAGCTACCCATGTTAAAGACATTACTTGAAACTATCACATATGAGATATCATGGGGTGCCTAAACTGGTATATACCAAGAAACTAACATGTGAGGTATATATTTGGCGAAACATACCTGTGTGAATGATGGGTTTAACTTAACTAGGGAAGTATTCCAAGAAACTAACATGTGAGGTGTATGTTCCCTAGAGGCAAAATGATTGGAACTTGCTTATGAAGCAATAGACAAAGAGTTGTCTTCTTATTGTGGGTTAGAAGTCAAGAAACTAACATGTGAGGCTTCTAGGTCACAGTGGGACCCCAATCCCCATTAGGAATGAGATTCCCGAATTCCATTAGAGGGTGTATGGAATTTGATAAAATAGTGGGAGGTACCATATGATTAAAGACCCAATTATTATGGATAAAAATGAAATCTAATTCTTTGTTTATGTAGATTACCTAATTACTCACCTCAAAACCCCTATTTCCTAATATAGGATATTGATAGTTTGACTAAACCCGATTTCTTTGATCGACTTAGGAAATTGAGAATTGTTCTCAATTTCAAAAGATTGTTTATATGCTATTAGGCCTTTTATTAAAGGCTCTCCATAAAACATCCTAAGAAGAAAAAGACACTATGCGCAATTGGCATCTTGTTGCCATGCTATATGATAGTATTGATGACTAATGAGCTTCAGAAGCAAAATTAGTCAATGCAAGTGCCTTTGATGTCCTACATCACATACAAAGGTTGTATTATGAGTGAAATAATACTATAAAGTATAGTACTTGTAAAGGACTTCTTCTGGACTAGGATGTAATAAAAGTTGTTTATTAATAATCATTCTTTTGAAAAATGATTAATCGCATAGAATAGCTTGAGAAGCTAGATGTGATTTAAAATGGAAGCATAGAAGAAAGCAAGTCTTGAAAAGTCAAAGACAAAGAAATATAATTATTTTGTAGTAAATATAAGGTATTGTAAAGGGAACTTGATAAAGTATCAGTCTTCCTAGAAGAACCAAACTTTTGAAGTTTTGGTTCATGCTCTAAACTAAATTGTTGGTTAGTTCTGCTTCTTGGTTTTTGGATTCTAGTGTAATCTAAATCGAAGCAGAAAGTTAAGTAGATAATAAGTTACCTTTAAAAATTTTAATAGAGCAAGAGTTGCTAGATTAATTTTGGGAACTTATTTCTTAACTAGGTCATTTAAGACATTCTAGAAATTTGATTTCTGAATTTAAATGACTAATTAGAGCGAATGCAACGTATTTCGAGAATACAAGAGATGTAGAGACTCTCATTTAAATGTAACGATTATGATTTGGTTATGAGATGACCAAACCCATCTTTTACTTGGTGAAGTGAAAGAGTTACATTTATAATTTGACTAATACATTGTGATGTATATAGTCATGTAGAGCACGCATTCAATTACAGTAGACTCATCTTAGAATACCATAGCTCAATGGTGAATCTAAGAGAACGAATTGAACCCTATTAAGATATGGTTTGATCCATGATGAGTTTTACTAATGTATCCATCTAGGATATACCTTAAAATTGCTACATATTGATAATTTAGGGTTCACTCCAGTTTTGTCCCAATTATATCAGATATGATATGGGAAGAAACCCAACTTAAAGAAGTTAAGGCTTGGGCTTGTGCTACGTTTGTCTGGAAACATAATGTAGACAATCTGGAAATAAGGTCAAGCAAGTGTTGAATTGTGGTAGATCCTAAAAGTGGTTGGGATAGTATTTCTATTACTCTAATGAACAAAAGTTGTCCATTAGGATGATTGCTGGATTTTCTTGAGAAAGAGTTCATTCAAGAAAGATGCAAAAGTAGATAGAATTTACAGAATTGTTTGTAAAGCCACAAACCAACAAAGATCCAACCCTTGCCCCTATTGAGGCAAAACCTTTAATTACACCACATTCTTTTCATAGATCAAATTGGATATTTCTTTAACATAAGAGAGATATTGTATCTCCATTAGAATGTGAAAGAATTGTTCTTTGGTGATAAAGATCACCAAGATAATCCTATTGATTATGATTAGGCGATGTTTGACATCAACTTGAGAAATGACTAAGAGTCATTAAATCCAATATGGACAGGTAGAGACCTAAAAGGCTTGGCTATTTAAGAATGTTTTCAACATAGGCAAAAAGTTGTCTATAAAGAAACTTGTTTGATAATAGTTATGCTGAAATCCATTTGGATCTTGTTATCTATAAACACACATTTTGAATATAAGATATGTCAAAAAGGATATAAAGATGTTATATCAAATGGTGAAAAACCATAAAAGTGTGTAAGTTATAGAAGTCTATTAATAGACTACAAGGTTCTCATAATTAGAACATCTATAAAGTTGAAGTAATCAAATTGTTTGATTTCTCTCATTGTATAGATGGATCATGAGTATATAAAAGGTTAGTGGGAGTGCGATCGTTTTTCTTTATCCTAAGTATAGATGACATCATAATCATTATGAATGATATATGAATGTTATCTAATGTAAAGTTTTGGTTTTTGGAGAAAAACTAATTCATGAAAGATTTGGCAGAAGCATCCAATAAGATCTATAGAGATAGATCATATAGATTGCTAAGTATCTCCAAATCATCAAACATAGTTGAAATGTTGAAAGAGTTCAACATGGAGAATTCTAAGGGAGGTCTGATTTACTTCAGATAAGAATTCATTATTCAAGGGCATGTGCCCTAGGATAACACAAGTAAGATTCTTAAAGTGTTAAGAAGCCTTATTTTACACTATGTATTGAACCTGATATCTATTATGTTGTAATTGTTACAAATAGTTATCAATCAATTCAAATTTGGAATATTGGATTGTATATGGAAATTGTAAACTCATAGTAGATGGGTATATGGATTTGGATATAATCCATATGGGGTATATTTTATATTCACTTTAGTTGGTGAAATACTTAATGGAAGAACTGTATGAAAGATACAATGGATTCCATTACTAAAGGTGAATTAATTGTCGCATTGTCTAGGAAACTGTTTGGATCTATAAGTTCATTTAGAACTTGGAGTTGTTCCTTCCATTGAGTTGCCCACACCTTGTTTTGTGACAACAATGGGTCTATATCTCAAGTATAGGAATCACGGTCTCATCAAAAGTCCAAACACATAGAGCGGCAATTCCAAGTGATTAGATGAATCATTGGAAGAGGTAATAGATACATTATAGAAGATATTATCTACATAAGTTTTTGTAGACCTACTGACTAAAGCTTTAAAACATAATTGGTTATGTCTTAGACCAACATCTTAAGAAGATAAGTATGCGATACATGGTCGATTGGCTTCAGTGCAAGTGGGAGATTGTTAGGATTATGCCCTAGAGCCAATCATAGAGATGATTGTTTAGGGATTAGGAACAATCATTTGATTTCATTTATGTATGTCACATTTATTATTGATTTAATAAAAGGGCTTATTCTATTATGTTTATATGCATAATTTATATTTACATAATATGTCCATGGAGTTAGAGTTGAGAATATGGAATTACAAAGAGTTGTAATTTTGAGACTATAGATATATCTCTGTACTAAATTCCTAAAGCATTCCTAGTTGAAGTTTCACTATGATGGACAGTAATGAACCATAGGACTAGCACTTGTTAGGTTGGCTCTATAGGAGGATAGCTGGTCTCAAGCTATTTGTGTGGAGACACTACAACCAACAAGTGGGTGCCTATTACGAGAATAGGTACACTGAATGTGACCAAAGATATGAGATAAACTGAATGGAGTTTTATCCTACCTGTCAATCAGTTTCTCATTGTTATAGTGGTACAAGTAATCCTTAGACCTGAGACACCATAGTTGTCTTATGCATGTAGCTTTAGAAGTTTGATAACACTAAGTGCAGATCCTATTCAGGGGTCTGCAAAGGTGTTCATTGGCCCTACTGCTATGTGTATGAAGGCATGTGAGTGATCAACAAGGGATCCATCACTCTCAGGAAAAAGAGAGAGAATGTCTCATATAGCATTCATAATATAACTCATTAAATCCATGGCCATGGTAGGATGAATATGAAAAGAGTTTCATGAGTTCATCAATGAGTTGATATCTATGAATGAGTATAAAGTAATTGAACTAGGGACTTGACAGACTTCCATGTCTTATTAGTTTAATTGGAGACATTGTGTTGAAGGAAGGATGCAATTGTAACCTGTAAACTATAACAGAAGGGTTCTTTGTAAATGACTATTCACCTCATTAAGGACCACACCATGAGCCATATGCTAGGTGTTACTCATGGTTAGTAGAAGCCCTAATTGATATAAGTGAGTTATAATCAATTAGGGAATTGGAAGGAGTTCCAATTAGACCCTAAATGGAAAGAGTTCCATTGTGCACACCTTGTGCTATTCCTACTACTTAATGATGTGAACCCAATGGGTCACACACTGATCATGCAAGAAGGGCTTTAAAGTCTATGAGAGAAAGGGTTTTAGTGAATAAAGAATAGTTCTTTATGGGCCTATTTGTATTTGATACAAATAATAGGGGTTAATGTGCAATTAAGAGTAATTACACATAACCCTATTAGGGTTTCTTCCCCATGGCCAGCCCCCTTTAGTGGGCTGCCTATATAAGTCACACTTATGTGTGACATGGCATAATAGGCTTGCACAATAAACCCTAGCCGTCCAGCCCCTTGGAGGCTCTCTTCTCTCTCTCTCTCTTCTCCACCTCTAGCAACAACAAGGAAGAAGAAAGAAAGGACTTGAAGCTCTAGCTAGGTGTGGATACCGTTGGAGGCAGCACACTTGGGCTACTCATTCACCGCTGTCCGGAATCAAAGCTTGGAGCAAAAAGGAGAAGACAAAAATTCTGTAAGTGTTCTAACCCTCTTTGTAGTTAGGGTTTGATTTTGTGTTATGCATAGTTAGATTCATGGGCTGTGGAATCGTAGGAAAAATTTTTATATTCCGCACTTTGTATTTTTCCCTCTTGTTCGATTCCCAACACAAAAACCCTATAAAACCTACTACATGAATGCAAACCTAGCATGATTCAACTATATGCAGCATATATAGAATGACTATGATGAGAAACAACTCAAAAGGCTAAGCTAAGTATGCTGTATGAAACTTGTGCGAATTCAGGGTTATCAAAACCCTAATTTTGCAACTATGCATTAAAACCTATGAAACAACTCTAACACATGCTCAAATCATCATGAATATCATTCATATCACATATATTAACTAACAGGAGCATCAATTCATGACAATTATCACAGCAACCTAGACATGTGAACTATGCATGATTCAAGAGGATAGAAAAGATAAGACTCTCAAATCCTTAGTAAACCAAGGATTATCAAGCACATAAAGCCATAATTCATCTCAAAATCATACATATAACATCACACAAGCATTGAATTCAATCCATAAGAAAAGCTATTTCATGCACCATAACTATCCTAGAAGAAGAAGAAGAAGCAGAAGGAGGAGAAGCAGAAAACTCATGTTCAGCATTAAAGGGACATGCTTACCTCTTGTAGACTCTTCCTTGTATTCAAACTTCTTGTCTCCTTCCTTGCTTGGGGTTGAAGAGCCTCCTCTTGATGTCCTTCTAGCTCTCCAAACTCGTAGCTCCCTCTCTCTCCAAGTGTAAAGTGCAATTAACCTCCTTCTATGTGCTGAATATCATGTCCTTTATATAGAGAACTGACCCCCTAAACCAATGGCTAAGATTAATTCATTAAACAATGATCCTAGGGCTATTAGAGACTCTCTTGGTGCTCAAACAACTCAAACTTACACACTCCTAAGAGCAAACAAGTTGTTTTGGCGGAGGAAACCGTCAAAAGAGGGAGAGAGGAGTCAGAAGTTGAGTTGAAGAAGGATTCCTCGGGTGACCAACTGGCCCTGGACGGTTAGTCGTCTGGGCCTAGACGGCTGACCGTCCAGCCCCGGATGGTTATCTGAGAGCTCTCCTTGTTTCACTCCGGTTTTGACTCCTACTCGCTGTAGAAGTCCTAAAATCTTCAAATTAAGTCTGATTTTGACGAAATAAAAGCCAAAACGATCGTGTTTCAAAGGGGAACACATTTTTAAGCATTTTAGGACAAAAATCCTCAACCATGGGTGCATGGTTAGGTTTTACAAAGGTGGTTAACCATAGTGTCTCACCGTCGCTAAGCTGGGTTTGTACACAAGGTCGAACCAAATGCTTTCCCAATCAAAATTATATCTTTCTAAACATATTTAGGATGTAAATAAAGCCCAATTGAAGTTAAATAAGAGAAAATTGGTTGGGTCTTGTGAGTCAATTTGAGCAAACCAAGAAAGAGTCTTTTAGCCAACTCGAACCACTATAAGCCGAATTGATCTTAAACCATTAATTCATGAAATTGAACCTATATATGGACTCTATATAACCCTATGAACTCATGGGAATGACTCAGGATTCATTTCAAGGTCAAATGGAAAATATACGGCTTAAAAGACGATTATGCCCCTAAAGTCGCAAAAGTTCTTATTGACCATCGAAATGAACTCCAAATCACTTCAAAATTCATACACATGATATTCAATGCCATAGAAACTTAATGCAAAAGACTAGACTCAAAAAGGACTCAAAATCCTAAATGAAATGATATGCCCTAGCTAAGGTGACAAAAATGGGGTGTGATAGAAGCCCCTCATTGGTGAACAAGTTTCACTTGCGAGCCAATGATAAAAGAACAACCCATTTTTGTTTGATGGATTAATCTCATTAATACCAACAAACTCAAATGGAACCATAAGGATAGACTTCGTCATATCCAAGCATACGACGATTTCATCGAAGCAAAAAATTGATTGCATTTCAATGCATGCCAACATTCGTTGGTGTGCTCATGCAAATGCCTTTACCCTGCACTAATTGCATTAGTGATATAACAACCCATTTTTGTTTGATGGATTAATCTCATTAATACCAACAAACTCAAATGGAACCATAAGGATAGATTTCGTCATATCCAAGCATGCGAAGATTTCATCGAAGCAAAGAATTGATTGCATTTCAATGCATGCCAACATTCGTTGGTGCGCTCATGCAAATGCCTTTACCATGCACTAATTGCATTAGTGATATCCATATGGTCATCTCATGATGCAAAGCTAGTTGCACAAGTGCATTACAAGGTATCCTACCAATTTCACTGGTAATTCTCAAAACGAGTTATTTCATAACTTATAAGTCATCATTTTATGTGAATGATCGTTGAATTGATTGTCCATCAATTCAAAATCAAGTGCATTTCATGCCAGTCTCACTGGGGATAACAAAGGTAGTGAGTTATTTCATAACTCATGACTCATCATTTCATGTGAAAGTGTCATTATCACACGATTTCATGCCACTTTCAGTGGAAATAACAAAGATAGGGAGTTATTTCATAACTCTTGAATCATCATTTCATGTGAAATTATCATTATCACATGATTTCATGCCACTTTCAGTGGAAAGAACAAAGATAGTGAGTTATTTCATAACTTATGAATCATCATTTCATGTGAAATTATGCCATTTTCCGTGGGAATAGCAAAAATGGTGAGTTATTTCATAACTCATGAATCATCATTTCATGTGAAGTTATCTTTATCACATGATATGAGACCCAATCACAAGTCAATTGATTCAAAATCAAGTTTTTTTCTTATCATTTCATGTGAAGTTATCTTTATCACATGATATGAATTGAAAGTCATTTATCTCAAAACCAAATCCTCTCTTATCATCTCATGTGAAATTATCTTTATAACAATGATTTGAAAGTCATTCAACTCACAATCAAGTTCATCTCTTATCATTTCATGTGAAATTATCTTTATCACATGAAATGATAGTGTATTAAGAGTCATTCAACTCAAAATCAAGCTCATTTCTCATCATTTCATGTGAAATTATCGTTATCACATGAAATGACATTGAACTGAGAGTTAATTGATTGAAAATCAAGCTTATTTCATGTCATTTCATGTGAAATTATCTTTATCACATGATACAACATTGATTTGAAAGTCAATTGATTGGAAAACAAAGTGCATTTCATGCCCTCTTCACAAAGATAGCAAGTTACTTCGTAACTAGCATAGCTCATGAATCATCATTTCATTTGAAGTTATCTTTATCACATGATTAGCAAGTCATTTCATGTGAAATTATCTTTATCACATGATATGATATCACTATCATCTCCTAGAGAATTGAATTCCAAGACTTGAAAGTCAATCTATTCAACACCAAGCTCATTTCATGAGAAAGCCATTTATCATAGCCATAACAATTCTTCGTTATGCAGGCAAATACAATCACCCAAGATTCAAAAATTTCATTGAAACTTGATAAACTCGAGGGATATATTCATCCCATAGCTCAAGGATTGCTCAAAAAGTCCATTTGGAGAAGTTTAGAGGTCGCAAGCACGCGAGACAGGGCAAACGAGTAAGGCAGGCTAGGATGACCATCTGCCCTCAGATGGTCAAACGTCCAGGGCAAGACGGCTGACCATCCAGGGTGGGACGGTTACCCGAGCCCTCTATTGAAAAAAATTCTGGGTTTTTAAACCCATGTTAGCCCACTCATTCTCACACTCTCCCAACCCGAAAATTAGAGAGTTTCTCTCTCTAAACTCTCATTCCATCCTCTCCAACTCTCATTCTCTCATTCCTACTTCAAAAACATTCAATCCAAACATCAAATGCACATCAAACAACAACAAATCAAGCCCATTTAACAATCAAAACAACCAATTCACATCATCTTTGGAAATCAAACCAAATCAAACCCATTTTTCACAAACCCAACTCCATCATCAAGAATGTCATCAAGTAAGGACTCAAGCACCAAGTATCCATTCTATAGGGTCAAAAGCAAGTATAAGGCACCACTCTACGATACTCCACAAGATAGGGTGTTGCTTGAACCCGACAAACATCTCTCATTCCTCCATTCCCAACAAGAAGTAAGTTTACCCAACTTAACACTTTTCTTTTGAATCTTTCGATTCTTTTGATGAAATTGCATTCCCTTCTACTTCTTTTGAATACCCTTTGGGTTGTTGAGTGATATCCCTTGATTTGGCAAGGATTGAACACACAAATTCTTTTCATTTGAAAGCTTGAAAAATGGCACCCACTAAGTGTTTGATAAAATGTCCAAGTGAAATAAAGATGTTCAATCTTTACCAAATCAATGTATATCAACAAGTAAACACTCAAGTGAGTAATATGCTATGATTTACCAAGGATTGATCATACAAAATTCTTTTGTTTCAAGGCTTGGGAAGTGTCACCCCCCAAGTGTTCGATAAAATGCCCAAGTGATAAAAAAGTGTTCAATCCTTGCCAAATTAAGGCATATGAACAAGTAAACTCATAAACATCCATTAGCAATTCATTTCATGAATAAAAACAACTTTTTGACATCTTTTAGAAAACAATTTGAAACCAATTGCTAGTGCAAGCTTATTGTTTCTATGTTCTTTCAACTAACCCTCAAGGTATTTTCAATGGCTATAGCCCAACTTTCAGGATATGCGCACTCGGTCCTCTATCAAAGGACTCATTAAATGGTAGCGGAACATGGAAAACTTCCAACCTATTGCCAAGGGCCATGTCGAAAAGGCCGGTTTTGGTCCATTCCTAGATTCTCTATGGAACGATCAATGTGATGGGCAAGCCTTGCTAGCCTTGTCTGAACTATGGTGGGACACCACCAATACATTCCATTTTGGCTTTGGGGAGATGACACTAACCCCCAAAGACTTTACCATGATCACAGGCTTGAGCATTAAGGGCAAGAGCTTGGAGTTCTATGAAGAGGCTCCCACGGATGAGGATTATCTCTTAGCTTACCTTGGAATGGAAGTTGAGGTAATCAAGAAAGTAGTGCGCCGCACTTGGCTTTTCAACAAATTTACTAAGCAAAGGGAGAGCGAGGGTGCAAGCCCCGATTGTATTACAAGGGCATTCCTTCTTTACATGATATCTTGCACATTCTTTGCCGGTACGGGCGACCTAGCCCCTTTGGGTGTTCTTGCAAGCATGGAAGATGTTGGCAAGATTAGGAAATTCAACTAGGGAGGGGCTGCTCTAGCCACCATGTACCGCACAATGTGTAACATGTCACGCGGTGTTACCAAGGACTTTAGAGGGATGCCCTTTGTTTGGGAGGTAATGCTACTTCCCTTTTATTTCTTTTCACTCTCTTTTTTATATTGTCCTTTCTTTTTTGACTCTTTTCTCAACTCTTGACAGGTTTGGTGCTATGAGTACCTCAACCTATGTCGCCCATCCCTTGCTGAGGAAACCATCGAATGGCCTACCCTTAAGAATTACTCCCCCAGTTATGTGTCCATCCGAGCGGCGAATCGTCATGATTACGCCTATGCTAGAGCTCACCTAGCAAGCCTCACTGCTGACATGGTGAAATTCTTTCCCTATTCTTTTCCTTTTCTTTTACTTCCAATTTCTCATCTTGAATTTTTGGGCAGATTGAATGGAATCCATGGAAGATATGGGTACCAATGCTACCCAAGCGATGCATTCCTAGCTTGATGTTGACTGGCAAGAGGGTGCTCTTGGAAGGCCCCGTGGGTAGGTACTGGTACTTAGGGGAGCGTGTCTTACGATAAGTCATGGGTGATGTGAATGTAGCCATGGCTCCAATGCCACCACCACTTAACATGAGGCATGCTAACTTGATGAAGGGGGAGGAGTTGTGGGATGCTCTGAGAGGCTGGGATGCGGAGGAGTTCACTTCTCCTGACATTGCGTATGACACTTTCTGCCTCCAATATCTGATGAGGCCCAGGGTGATAGGCCTCTCTCCTCAGGGGGTAAGTTTTTGACGCTCTCCTAGCCTTTTCTTTTGATAGAGACTCTATTTAATGGGTGAACACTTGTAGGGTCGACGAACACGAGGGCATAGCTCAATAGTGGGCTCAGGAGTGGTTCCTGGCTCTGAGGAAGATGAGATGGAGGGGGATAGGTCACTACCCTTGCCTCAGCCTAATTGGTACATTGATTTGTGCTGTGGGTCAGACTTTGTCAAGACCGCCATCACCCATCTTGCATTTGATGAATCCCCTAGGATCGACCCAAATCGAGAACAGGTGAGTTCTCTTTATTGGTATTTCTTTCTTTCTTTGTGCATTACCTTTAGTTTAACCTTATTGATTATCCTAGGTACCTGCAGCATATGCCCAGGAGTTCATCGACCTTAGTGAGGGCTTGAGGCGTGACCTTGTGAGGATGAGCTTAGCCAAATCCATGGCGGAAGCTCGTTTGGATGTCATGGTAAGCGTTCAACCCATTTTAAAGTTTCAATTTGTGGTTTTCAACCAACCTTATTCTCATACTTAGCCTCTTTGCAATGGATTCTGTATATGCAGCCACCACCAGCAATGCACCCTCCTAGAGCATCTCGTGGGGGTCGTGACGGAGCTGGGCCGAGCCACAAAAGAAGCTCTGGGAGCCACTGAGTTCATTTACTTTCTTGTTGGGCTCGTAGAAACAATGAGACAATGGTTATCTTTTTGCATTTCATGCTTGTGTTTTGTACTTGCCACCTAAAACCAAACTTTCTTATCCCTTATTATGGATACTTGTTGTGCTTGTTTGAATCTATCATGATGATGTTGTGGTGCCTTTCTTATGAAAATTTGAGTCAATGTGAGCTCATAGGAGTGAAAATGGCCTAAAAAGGCCATCTGAACGCGAAAATAGGCAAAACCGGGCGAAACAAGGCAAAACAAGGTGGGGGCCTCGGGTGACCATCTGGCCCCGGACGGTTACCTGAGGTCGACGCGCTTTTTCGCAATTTTTTAGGAATTTTGCTATTTTAACGATTCTACTCCTTTTAGGACTCGAATTTGTGACCCTTTCCCTATAAAAACACAAGGGGAGAAGCCTTCTAACTCACCTATTTTCATTGACAATAATTATGGAAGCCTTGGATGGGTTCTTAAGAGGGTTTTTGGCAGTCATGCCCGCCAAAGATAAAACTGAGTTTAGGCGCTTCGGCTTGGAACCGTTGCTCTCTATAAGGCACATGAAACTCGAGACGACCCTTCTCACTACTGCTATATATTTCTGGGATCCCCAAATCCATGTCTTTCGATTCAATTATGAAGAATTATGCCCAACCATGGAAAAATTCAGTGCTTTATTTGGAGTTTCGCCCGCAGGGCCATTCATCCTTCCTACACCTCGTTCTGATTACCTTGCTTCCTTCTCGGATTTTCTTGGCATTCCTCAAAGGGACGCAACGATCTTTGTCAAGGATCATATGGTGGACTTAATGAAGTTAGCAACCTCATTCTTGGCTCACGATAGTGAAGGTACTCTGACTTCCACCCCTCAAATTCAGCGTGCACTCGCTTTTTGCTTAATTGGTCGCTTTCTCATCTCCACCAGCACTCTTCAAGCCCCTGTTCAAATATGTGAGTTGATTACCCCTCTTCTCAAGCGACATAACATCATTCCTTTGGTATTAGCTGAAACCTTGAATGGCTTAGATAAGGTTCATGGCAACCCCAAAGTGCCTTTAGAAGGTAGCCCTTTTTTACTGCAAATGTGGCTGCTCGAGCGCTTGAATTTTCTATCTCCCACCACTATCAATCCATACAAGCCCCAGCACTTCTCTTTGCGCCGAGTTGAACTCCCTGGGCCATTCTCTTTAAGAGATTGGTTGGGTTATTTCCAAACGCTGTCATGGCGGAACATCCAATGGTACGTCTTCACATGGGGGTGTAAAGAGCAGGTACTTTTTCGAACTTCGGGGTGTGCTTTTGTCAAACTCATAGGACTGAGATCGACTTCCTTCTATTGGACTTCAAGAATTCTTTGCCAGATGGGCGCCATGCAAACCATACCGTCCTTAACAGGACCTTATTGCTCTGTGGACCCTGTCGGTCTTTCCATAATTAAGTGGGCGAGGACTCGCTGGCCTACAGACCTGAAATTGACTCGAATTGCCAACACTGAAGGACCTTTCGAGATGAGTAAAGAATATAAGCAATGGTTGAAGGATGATTTGGGTGAAAGAGAGACTTCTCGCCGAGAAAGAATTTTTGACCTTATCAAGGACACGAGACTTGGGCTTTGCAGGGAAGACATTCTTGAGGCAGTAGAGGTAGCACACGACCACGACTTTCGAAAGAAAAGAAGACTCGAGAGAGAAAGACAGAAGATAGACAAGTCGACTCTGAAGAAACTCAAGAGGACTTAAAGACTCAAGGAATAGAATATCTATGGCATATCGATAGTTCTTTTACTTAACACCAATAAATTGTTATGTCAAACAATTAGTTTCAAATAAATTGCCAATGATAATTTACTTTTGAGATTTTGCTGTGATTGTGTTGTTTGGACCGTACCCAAAGTAACTTTATAGGTTGCCTACGTATCCCCGTTTTCTTTTTTCTCCTTTTTTTTTTCTTTTTTTTTCTTTTTTCTTTCTTTTTCTTTTCTTTTTCTTTTTTTTTTTTTTTTTTTTTTTTTTTTTTTTTTTTTTTTTTTGGGGAATCAAGTCCTCGTAGTTCAAATGCCTTAACTTTTGCCTAGGCCGCCCTTACAGGTTTTCAACCTAGCAGGCCTTATACATAATACTTCTTTAATTGATCCAAATTGGTAAGACGAGTGAACTCGATCCCATCCAAATCCATAAGTCGAACAGCCCCTGCTGGCAATATTTCCTTGATGATGTACGGTCCACCCCAACTTGGTTTGAACTTTTCTCGCGGATCAAAAATTGGAGCTCGGATCTCTTCTAATACTAAATCCCCTTTCTTCAAGCCTCTGTCTTTGACATGTTTGTTGAACGCCCTTGCGACTCTTCTCTGGTACCCTTGCATATAGTAGAGAGCCCTCAATTGCCTTTCATCTAGCAATGCCAACTCATCATAACGACCTTTGATCCAGTCCACCTCTGCTAGCTGGCTTTCCACAGCAACCCTTAGCGAAGGAACTTCTAATTCCACTGGTAGAACGGCCTCCATTCCATACACTAACGCATACGGCGTAGCCCCTGTTGACGATCTGACTGACGTTCTGTACCCCCATAATGCCAATGGTAGTTTCTCATGCTAATCAGTGTACGTGTCAGCCGTTTTTTGTAGTATCTTCTTGATGTTCTTGTTGGCGGCTTCCACTGCGCCGTTTGTCTGCGGGCGATACGGGGATGACAAGTGATGAACGATCTTGTATTTCTGCAAGAGTTCTTTAGTTTCCTTCTGAAAGTGCTGACCGTTGTCCGAAATGACCTCATGCGGTACCCCATATCGGTAGATAATGTTGAGCTGTATAAACTGCGCCACCTTTTTGGCATTCAAAACTTTGAAGGAAGTTGCTTCCACCCACTTGGTAAAGTAATCGATGGCTACCAAGGTGTATTCATGACCATTGGATGCCTTCGGCTTAATCTGTCCAATGATATCTATTCCCCATACTGCAAACGGCCATAGAGTTAACATGCTTGTTAAGGGCATGGAGGGCAAGTGTTGTCCGTTGGCGAAGAGCTGACACTTGTGGCACTTCTTGACGTGGGCATAGCAATCCCTTTCCATTATAGACCAGTAATACCCTAGCCTCATGATTTTCTTAGCCAACATGTATCCGTTCATATGTGGAGCCCCCACTCCTTCATGAATCTCTTCAATGAGTCTTTTGGCTTCTTCCTCCGTGACGCACAGCAAGTGAATTCCGTCGTAAGATCTCCGATACAGTTTTCTTCCGCACATCACATAATGGCTTGCCAATCTTCTCAGTGTTCGTCTGTACCCGAGATGCTTCCTCTGGATATTCCTTTTCTTCGATGAGCTTTCTTATGTCATAAAACCAAGGGTGGTTATCTATTACCCCCCTTCTCGAATGGAACAACAATAAACTGGTTTCTCTCTGCATTCGATCACGAGCGGTTTCACGCTTCCTCCTTCTGGTATCTCCACCATTGAAGCTAGAGTTGCTAAGGCATCAGCGAATTGATTCTTGTTTCTTGACAAGTAATTGAACTCAATCTCCGCAAAGTCTTTAGTCAGTGCTTCCAAATAGGCATGATAGGGCAATAGATCCTCGTCGCGAGTTTTCCACTCCCCTTTTATCTGACAGATGATCAATGCTGAATCCCCGAACACCTCAAGTTCCTTTATCCCCAATTCTAACGCAGCTTCCAACGCTAGGATGCAGGCCTCATATTCCACAATGTTGTTGGTGGCTTCGAACCCCAATTTGACTGCTAGTGGCATGAAGGCTTCTTCGGGCGAAACTAGTAGCACTCCTATGCCATAACCTCTTCTGTTTGCAGCTCCGTCGAAGTAGACTCTCCAAATCTTCTTCTTGATTTCCAGGATGTCTTCGTCGGGGAATTCGTCATTGAATTGGGTTGATGATGACACAGGGTAACTTGCCAAATGGTCTGCAACGACACTTCCTTTAACGGACTTCTGCGCCAGGTACTTTATGTCGAATTCATTGAGGAAGAGCGACCAACGAGCGGTTCTGTACGATAGGACTGGTTTTTCTAGCAAATACTTCAAAGGGTCCAATCGACTTATCAGTAGGACTTCGAAAGACATCATGTAGTGACGGAGTTTCTAGGTAGCCCACACCAATGCTACGCAAACCTTTTCTAGCGCATTGTACTTTACTTCGTAATCTGTCATTCTCTTGCTCAAGTAGTAGATGGCATTTTCCTTTTTCGACCTTTCAAGGTATTGAGCTAACATAGCTCCCGTCGCGGTTTCAGTAACCGTTAAATATAACAGTAACGGTTCACCTTGCCGCGGGGGAACCAAAATTGGGGGGTTGCTCAGATACCTTTTAATGGTCTCAAAGGCTTCTTGACAATCCTCATTCCATTCCTTGGAAACGCCCTTCTTGAGTAGCTTGAAAATTAGCTCGCACACCATGGTCAGATGGTGATAAAACGGCTTATGTATTGAACTCTCCCCAGAAAACCCCGGATCTGCTTTTCCGTTCTTGGTGGCTCCATTTCCGTGATAGCTTTTATTTTCCCCTCTGAGTGATCATGAAACCCAACAGCTTCCCTACGGTGACTCCGAAGGCACACTTCTAAGGATTCAATCGAAGGTTGTACTTCTTTGCCCGTTCTAGGAACTTCTCCAATGCCGCGAAATGTCCTTCCCGGTCTACAGATTTGACTATCATGTCGTCCACATAGACCTCCACTTCTTTATGGATCATATCATGCAATAGGGTCGTAGCAGCTCTTTGGTAAGTAGCCCCAGCATTTCTCAAGCCAAAAGGCATTACCTTGTAGCAATACGTGCCCCACTGCGTGATAAAAGCCATCTTTTCCATGTCTTGAGGCGCCATCTTTATCTGGTTGTAACCGGAGAACCCATCCATGAAGGAGAAAAGAGCATGGCCTGCTGTACTGTCCACCAACACATCGATATGCGGTAAAGGGAAATCATCCTTTGGGCTCGCAGCATTAAGGTCGCGGAAGTCGACACACATTCACACTTTCCCATCTTTTTTAGGCACAGGCACTATGTTAGATAGCCATTCAGGGTACTCCACAACTTGGAGAAACCCGGCATCTAATTGTTTAGTTACCTCTTCTTTTACTTTCAAAGCCCATTCTGGTTTTAATCTTCTTAATTTCTGCTTTATAGGCTTTTTAGCGGGATTAGTGGGGATGTAATGTTGCACAATATCTGGATCAATACCAGGCATATCCTTATAAGACCATGCGAAGGCCTTTATGTTGGCTTTTAGAAGCATTATCAATTTTTCTTTTTCAGCAGGCGAGAGAGTTATCCCAATTTTAATTATCTTCGGCAATTCATCTGTCCCTAGATTGATTGATTCCAATTCATCCATGTTAGGTTCGGTAACGCCCCTTTTCCTTTGCTCGACGAGCTCCGGGGGGACGTCATTCCTAGGATCTATATCCATGCCATAGATATCCATAGAAGAGAGAAAGGAAACACTACAAATAATGAAAAGAAACACACTTTATTGACTGAACTAAAAATACAAAGAAAAGAAAACACATGTGCCACAACTAGGGAACGACTCCTAACTCTACAAGGTGGGCTAGGCGGACACACTTTATTTGAAAGGAAAACTAAGACAAGCTACTAAAGGAACCTACAAGCTACTATCAGGTAAGTCGAGATCCTTGCCCTCAAGAATTTCTGCAATGGTACCCTCTTCAAGATACCAATTAAGGAGCGGCACGGCTGCATGGTGAATTGAAGAACACTCGAGATCCGATTCCTCCACAGCAAGAACCGTATCCTGAAACATCATAATCATGGCTTCCGAATCCATCTGTTCTGCCTAGTCCTCGCTCTTCTTTTCCCAATAGTCATCATTGATTGCTTCATCATCAACCATTGTAGCAGTAATGGGATACCACTCAGTAAAGAATATCTCGAACCCTGGGACTCTCGCTTTGGTTGCTTTGTCAATGGATGGTTTGGGGAATCCACAGAATAGAAAATCCTCCCCTTCCTTAACAAAGTAACCATTCAAGGTAGGTCGGTATGGCGAGATTCTAATATCTGGCACCCTCCCCTCTGCTTTTGCTTTGACCCTTTCTCTGCTTCTCTGCAACATCTCTATATGGTCCTTTTTGGAAGGCTCATACCCCAATCCGAAGGTGTAGGTGACAATGCGGCTCTGAACGGATACCAGTATGCCTTGCTGACGGCATCCTAGTCCCATGCCTAGGAAGAAACTCATTTTCTTCATTATGTTCCCCACATGTAAGTTTCCATGAGGGCAAAAGTCAAGAGGTATCAACTCTCTCTATTCTGGCTCTTTCTCTATGCATTGAACATACTCGAATCTGGACAATGGTACTCCCACGGGCTCAGGCTTGATCTCGCAAATGGGTACTCCCGACAACTTCAAGTCATAATCACCTTGGAGTGTGACGATGGTCCCTTCATAAGGGAACTTGACTTTTTGGTGCAATGAAGAAGGGACAGCTCCTGCAGGATGAATCCAAGGTCTCCCCAACAAGAGATTGAAGCACGACGGGACATCCAACACTTGGAATTCCACTCTGAATTCTGTAGGCCCCATAATCAATGGCAAAGTGACCACTCCAATCACCTCTCTGCAGGTGTTATCATAGGCTCTCACTGTTTGCCCGGATGGCATGAAGTCTGTTGGATCCAACCCCAAGACGGTGGCAGTTCTGAGAGGGCACACATTAAGAGCAGAACCATTGTCGATTAGGACTGTTGGAACTCTCTTTCCCATGGTGTCGACAGTGATGTACATGGCTTGTGAATGGCTAGGTCCACTTTTAGGTAGGTCCGCTTCTGAGAACACAATGGTTGAGTTCTTCGAGGTTGGATTCACCAAGTTCACCAAATTTTCCGGAGATGTGTCAACGGGAACCTGTATCTGGTTGAGCAACTTCAAGATTGTCTGCCTGTGCTTATAAGAGGCCATGAGCAAACCCCATATAGTGATGTTGGCATTAGTCTTTCTCAATTGCCTAAGCACTTCGTCCTCCTCTTCTTGCAAGTCGAGGTGGCGATTACCTTCCAAGTCCCCTAACGGGTTATCAGATTCTAAGTGCGGGGGCTTGGAATGGCGACCCCCTCTAGTTATGTGCTCTATCTCATCATCGCTCATCCACATATCATCAATTTCCCCTACGTCACCCATGAGATCATCCCATGTGATTGTGTCGATCTCCTCCATTTGGAATTCCTCTAGTAACTCATCCCAACCTGTGGGGATTATAGGCTCATCAGGGATGGGGTCGAGGTAGAGTACATAGTAATCAAACTTTCCGGACGACTCTCCCAGCAAACCCACTTTAGGATCTCCTGCCTCGAACCTTTCTTTCAATTGTCGCTGCATGGACTTCTTTGGCAATACCAAAACCTTTTGATCAATAAGGTCTTGAACTACCTTTTTCAATATGACACAATTCTCCGTATCGTGCCCAGGCGCCTGATGGTACAAACAGAACTGGTGAGGAGTCGAAGGCCTCGACTTTGAATGGCATGGCAATATGAGCCCTTTATCACAACATTAGTGGAAAACTCGAGTCAAGGTCATGGGAAGTGGTGTGTATTTCCTTATGGGTTGACGAGATTGGGACGAGTCAAGCTCGATGGCATTTATGTTGTTGGGATGAGGCATATTATGGGTGGGGAGAGGATTTCGAGTGACATTTGGGCGATTTGGTGCGGTGAGTGGTGAAATGATCTGCTTGACAAGCAAATCTTGGATTTCATGGCGGAGGAGATAACAACGGTTGGTTGGATGGCCTTTGGCTTGGTGGAACTTGTAATATTCATTTTCATTGTAGCTTTTGGGCAATGGGTTTGGTGGAGGCCTTGGGTCGAGGGGTTTCAGGAGGTCACGGCTTCTCAGCTTTTCAAAGACTCTTTCGAGTGGCATGTATAGCTCGGTGAATTGGCGAGGTGAGGTGGAGTCATTGAGGGAGAAAGGGCGAGCGGGTTGGGTAATGGTATTGATCTCAGCATTGGGTTTTCCTCCAAAGTTTGTCCTACGACTCCTTTGGACCTCCTCCGTTTTGATTGTTCCATCGGTGATTGCATCTTCAATTTGTGTGCCAACCCTGACAAGAGCCTTGAAGTTCGAAAAGTAATGAGCAAAGAGGTGCTTATGATATACGGGCAATAAGTTCTTCACCACCAACTGAATTTGGTCTTCCTCATTCGGTCTGTTTATCATTTTGGAAGCCTTTTGTCTCCACCTAGTGATAAAGGCGGAAAAAGTCTCATTGACCCCTTGCTTAGTGGATTCCAAATCCCTTCGCGTGACATCCACTTCGGTGTTATACTTGTAATGGTCCGTGAATGCATTGCACACATCCTCCCAAGTCTTGGTTCTGTTCTCCTCTAATGACAAAAACCATTTCAAGGCGGAACTTACTAATGACTCGTGAAACATTTGAGCCAATAACTCATCGTTCGCTCCTCGAAGGTGCATAGCTCGCACATACATCTTGAGGTGGGTCTTAAGACAGCCTATCCCATCGAATTTCTCCAATTCTGACATCTTGAACTGTAGCGGGATGCGAGCCTTTGGGAACAAGGACAAAGTACGGATGTCTACCATATCATCAGATCTGCGGATTCCTTTCAGCGTTCGTTTTAAGGCCTCGACCTTGTTTGCCAAGACGGTTGAGCTCTCTCTTGATGTGGCTTTGGTTTCCCCTTCCTTGGTCTTGGGTGGTTCTCTCCCCTCTCTTAATGGTTCCTCAACAGATTCGGAATCATTGGATCCTTGATTGTTATCAGTGGCACGGGCCCTAGATTCAGGTTCAGAGTTCTTCTGTTGAATGTCTTGAGCTAACTTGAGTGCGGTCTCGGATACTTGGGTAGTGTGATCAAGCTTTTCCATATAGCTTTCAAAGTGGCCTCAAGGTTGAAACCCCGGTTGCTAGTTCTTTCCTCGGCCATATCCGACTCAGTGACAAAATTGGTACTAACTACGCGCCCTTGTTGATTACGGATCCAAGCCAGCACGTCTCTCCCTCTAACATAGGGCAAACACTCAATTTTTCAGCCTAAGGGTCCATCCTAAGCTTCCATAATTATCTCAAAATCTTTACAATGTACACCCTTAATTAGTTAAAGTTTCCTTTAACTACCCACTCAATCAACAAAGCATAGCAACACATCACAAACACGGCAGCATATCATCACAACAATGTGTGTGCATATAGGTGATCCAACAGTGTCCTAGAAGGTCCATTACATGCAATTCTTTCTTTTAAGAAGGTAGGCTAGGGTCCTCAACTTTGCTTGTACCAATCTTTATACCTAACCACATGTGACATCAAGAATGTCGCGTGGGTCCAGCAGTACGTGATTGATCCATTTAATATACCCAAGGGCAAGCCTGAGGGTATTTGGCAAGAGAGGTTTGATAGCTTCGCCCAACACATGGAATCAGGAAAACCAAGGTCGAACTAGGCTATCAGTTGGAAAGGATACATCGAGGGACAATCGAGTGATCATGCAACAATTGCGCACACAATGTAATAAATGAAAGCACACAATCAAACGGATGCAAATGATTGATTTTATTAAATAATAAGAAATTAATTTAGCCCAATCAAATTAAATGAGTCTAGCCCTCGACATCCCCAGTGGAGTCGCCAAACTGTGAACCCACGAAAACGGCCCACAAGGATTTGGCAAAAAGATAGGTGAAAGACAACAAACAAAAAGGAGTCGCCACCTCATTTTTTAGGGAAAAGAGGAAAACCACAAAAATGTTTTATTTTCAAAAAAACCACATGACTCCATTAAAGGAAAAGCAAAGTCTTTGAAACTAGAAAAATTGGATTCGGGGGCCAAGTTACGGCGTGAGAAGGTTCTGGGCAAAGCCCATAGGCACCCACATCGCCCGAGTTGGTCTCTTAATTTAATTGGGCTAACTTAAGATCTTTTTCACTCAAACATCATCATATATCATCACAAGGCAGCATGCATATCATATATATTCCATCCAAACATCCATGCACACTCAAACAAATAAAACAAAACAAAAAAAAAAAGAAAGAAAAGAAAAGAAAAGAAAAGCTTAGGATACTTGGATCCTAGAACGGATTTGAGCCTCACGAAGAGCGCCTACGTACCATGCAGCGAAATACATGGATCAAAGTCCACGTAGTTCGAAAAGAATAGGGTTACAACCTAATACGAACCTATGGTAAAAACCCTAGGTTTCCTTATTTAAAAATATATTGATTTAGTCCAAAATCGAAAACTTCCACAAGAGGAAAACCTTGATAGAAAACCAGAATTTTAACAATAAAGGAAACCTTTGATAATCACCATATGTCCATATTAAGAAATAACCCTAGGAGGGAGAAGAGAAAAGAAAGAAAAAGAAAGGTGAATTGGGGCACCTTCAAACCCATTTACCTGAGCGCAAAAGCTCCTAGCATTAACAATTTCGAGCAATAGCAACCCTATTTGCAATAGGACAAGCTTTGTACCTGTTTGCACCCTTACAAGTGCATAAAATCATGCAAAGAGAGCCATATACTAATCTGGACAGAACAATGACAAGGCCTAAAATCATCCATCTATCATGCAAACAACAAGAATAATGAATAACTAAGGACCCTAACTCAATCCTACATGCAATAACCTAACTAACATGCATAAAAACCTACCAAAAACACACTAACAATCATAAGAGACTCCAATAATATCAATAAACATGATAACAAAGCATATTCTAACCAAAAAGATGATATTTCATGTAAAATATGAAAATAGACCTTCTTACGGCGAGCTTTCTTAAGCGAAACCATCCTAAGATAATTTCACGTAAAAAAGTCGTTATGGGGAGGTGATATTATCATATCCTACGTAAAATATGTATACTAAAACACAATAGAAGTGATTTCATGCTTAAACACATCACAAAAAGCTCTCATGCAAAACCTCACTTAACGAAAAGGATAATTATCCTTAGAAAAGGATAATGTCTACAAAAACCCTATAAAACCTACTACATGAATGCAAACCTAGCATGATTCAACTACATGCAGCATATATAGAATGACTATGATGAGAAACAACTCAAAAGGCTAAGCTAAGTATACTGTATGAAACTTGTGCGAATTCAGGGTTATCGAAACCCTAATTTCACAACCATGCATTAAAACCTATGAAACGACTCTAACACATGCTCAAATCATCATGAATATCATTCATATCACATATATTAACTAACAGGAGCATCAATTCATGACAATTATCACAGCAACCTAGACATGTGAACTATGCACGATTCAAGAGGATAGAAAAGATAAGACTCTCAAATCCTTAGTAAACCAGGGATTATCAAGCACATAAAGCCATAATTCATCTCAAAATCATACATATAACATCACACAAGTATTGAATTCAATCCATAATAAAAGCTATTTCATGCACCATAACTATCTTAGAAGAAGAAGAAGAAGAAGAAGGAGAAGGAGGAGAAGCAGAAAACTCATGTTCAGCATTAAAGGGACATGCTTACCTCTTGTAGACTCTTCCTTGTCTTCAAACTTCTTGTCTCCTTCCTTGCTTGGGGTTGAAAAGCCTCCTCTTGATGTCCTTTTAGCTCTCTAAACTCGTAGCTCCCTCTCTCTCCAAGTGTAAAGTGCAATTAACCTCCTTCTATGTGCTGAATATCATGTCCTTTATATAGAGAACTGACCCCCTAAACCAATGGCTAAGATTAATTCATTAAATAATGATCCTAGGGCTATTAGAGACTCTCTTGGTGCTCAAAAAACTCAAACTTACACACTCCTAAGAGCAAACAAGTTGTTTTGGCGGAGAAAATGGTCAAAAGAGGGAGAGAGGAGTCAGAAGTTGAGTTGAAGAAGGATTTCTCGGGTGACCAACTGGCCCCGGACGATTACCCGAGAGCTCTCCTTGTTTCACTCCGGTTTTGACTCCTACTCGCTGTAGACGTCCTAAAATCTTCAAATTAAGTCCGATTTTGATGAAATAAAAGCCAAAACTACCGTGTTTCAAAGGGGAACACATTTTTAAGCATTTTAGGACAAAAATCCTCAACCATGGGTGCATGGTTAGGTTTTACAAAGGTGGTTAACCATGGTGTCTCACCGTCGCTAAGCTGGGTTTGTACACAAGGTTGAACCAAATGCTTTCCCAATCAAAATTCGATCTTTCTAAACATATTTAGGATGTAAATAAAGCCCAATTGAAGTTAAATGAGAGAAAATTGGTTGGGTCTTGTGAGTCAATTTGAGCAAACCAAGAAAGGGTCTTTTAGTTAACCCGAACCACTATGAGCCGAATTGATCTTAAACCATTAATTCATGAAATTGAACCTATATATGGACTCTATATAACCCTATGAACTCATTGGAATGACTCGGGATTCATTTCAGGGTCAAATGGAAAATATACGGCTTAAAAGATGATTATGCCCCTAAAGTCGCAAAAGTTCTTATTGACCATCGAAATGAATTCCAAATCACTTCAAAATTCATACACATGATATTCAATGCCATAGAAACTTAATGCAAAAGACTAGACTCAAAAAAGACTCAAAATCCTACATGAAATGATATGCCCTAGCTAAGGTGACAAAAATGGGGTGTGACACACCCCTGAGCCTACTGTCGAGCTATGCCCTTGTGCTCGTCGACCCTACAAGTGTTCACCTATTAAATAGAATCTCTATCAAAAGAAAAGGCTAAGAAAGTATCAAAGGCTTACCCCCTGAGGAGGGAGGCCTGTCACCCTAGGCCTCATCAGATATTGGTGGTAGAAAGTGTCATACGCAATGTCAGGAGAAGTGAACTCTTCCGCATCCCAGCCTCTCAGAGCATCCCACAACTCCTCCCCTTCCATCAAGTTAGCATGCCTCATGTTAAGTGGTGGTGGCATTGGAGCTATGGCTGCATTCACATCACCCATGACTTGTCGTAGGACTCGTTCCCCCAAGTACCAATACCTACCCACGGGGCATTCCAAAAGCACCCTTTTACCAGTCAACATCAAGCTAGGAATGCATCGCTTGGGTAGCATTGGTACCCATATCTTCCATGGATTCCATTCAATCTGTCCAAAAATCCAAAATGAGAAATTGGAAGTAAAAAGAAAAGAAAAAGAATAAAGAAAGAATTTCACCATGTCAGCAGTGAGGCTTGCTAAGTGAGCTCTAGCATAGGCGTAATCATGATGATTCGCCGCTCGGATGGACACATAACTGGGGGAGTAATTCTTGAGGGTAGGCCATTCGATGGTTTCCTCAGCAAGAGATGGGCGACACAGGTTGAGGTACTCATAGCACCAAACCTGTCAAAAGTTGAGAAAAGAGTCAAAAAAGAAAAGAAAATAGAAAAAAAAAAAAAAAAAAAGAGTGAAAAGAAATAAAAGGGAAGTAGCATTACCTCCCAAACAAAGGGCATCCCTCCAAAGTCCTTGGTAACACTGCGTGACATGTCACACATTGTGCGGTACATGGTGGCTAGAGCAGCCCCTCCCTAGTTGAATTTCCTAATCTTGCCAACATCTTCCATGCTTGCAAGAAGACCCAAAGGGGCTAGGTCGCCTGTACCGGCAAAGAATGTGCATGAGATCATGTAAAGAAGGAATGCTCTTGTAATACAATCAGGGCTTGCACCCTCACTCTCCCTTTGCTTTGCAAATTTGTTGAAAAGCCAAGTGCGGCGCACTACTTTCTTGATTACCTCAACTTCCATTCCAAAGTAAGCTAAGAGATAATCCTCATCCGTGGGAGTCTCTTCATAGAATTCCAAGCTCTTACCCTTAATGCTCAAGCCTGTGATCATGGTAAAATCCTTGGGGGTTAGTGTCATCTCCCCGAAGCCAAAATGGAATGTATTGGTGGTGTCCCACCATAGTTCAGACAAAGCTAGCAAAGCTTGCCTATCACATTGATCGTTCCACAGAGAATCTAGGAATGGACCAAAACCGGCCTTTTCGACATGGCCCTTGGCAATGGGTTGGAAGTTTTCCATGTTCTGCCACCATTCAATGAGTCCTTTGATAGAGGACCTAGTGCGCATGTCCTGAAAGTTGGGCTATAGCCATTGAAAATACCTTGAGAGTTAGTCAAAAGAACATGGAAATAATAAACCCACACTAGCAATTGGTTTCAAAATCGTTTTCTAAAAGATGTCAAAAAGTTGTTTTTATTCATGAAATGAATTGCTAATGGATGTTTATGAGTTTACTTGTTCATATGCCTTAATTTAGCAAGGATTGAATACTTTTTTATCACTTGGGCATTTTATCGAACACTTGGGGGGTGACACTTCCCAAGCCTTGAAACAAAAGAATTTTGTATGATCAATCCTCGCTAAATCATAGCATATTACTCACTTGAGTGTTTACTTGTTGATATACATTGATTTGGTAAAGATTGAACATCTTTATTTCACTTGGACATTTTATCAAACACTTGGTGGGTACCATTTTTCAAGCTTTCAAATGAAAAGAATTTGTGTGTTCAATCCTTGCCAAATCAAGGGATATCACTCAACAACCCAAGGGGTATTCAAAAGAAGGAGAAAGGAATGCAATTTCATCAAAAGAATCGAAAGATTCAAAAGAAAAGTGTTAAGTTGGGTAAACTTACTTCTTATTGGGAATGGAGGAATGAGAGATGCTTGTCGGGTTCAAGCAACACCCTATCTGGTGGAGTATCGTAGAGTGGTGCCTTGTACTTGCTTTTGACCCCATAGAATGGATACTTGGTGCTTGAGTCCTTGCTTGATGACATTCTTGATGATGGAGTTGGGTTTGTGAAAAATGGGTTTGATTTGGTTTGATTTCCAAAGATGATGTGAATTGGTTGTTTTGATTGTTAAATGGGCTTGATTTGTTGTTGTTTAATGTGTATTTGATGTTTGGATTGAATGTTTTTGAAGTAGGAATGAGAGAATGAGAGAAGGAGAAGATGGAATGAGAGTTTAGAGAGAAAAACTCTCTAATTTTCGGGTTGGGAGAATGAGGGAGTGAGTGTGCAAGCATGGGTTTAAAAACCCAGAAATTTCTCAATGGTGGGCTCGGGTAACCGTCCCACCCTGGACAGTCAGCCGTCTTGCCCTGGACGGTTGACCATCTGAGGGCAGATGGTCACCTTAGCCCGCCTTGCTCGTTTGCCCTGTCTCGCGCGCTTGCGACCTCTAAACTTCTCTAAATGGACTTTTTGTGCAATCCTTGATGTCACACCCCATTTTTGTCACCTTAGCTAGGACATATCATTTCATGTAGGATTTTGAGTCCTTTTTGAGTCTAGTCTTTTGCATTGAGTTTCTATGGCGTTGAATATCATGTGTATGAATTTTGAAGTGATTTAGAGTTCATTTCGATAGTCAATAAGAACTTTTGCGACTTTAGGGGCATAATCGTCTTTTAAGCCGTATATTTTCCATTTGACTTTGGAATGAATCTCGAGTCATTCCCATGAGTTCATATGGTTATATAGAGTCTATATATAGGTTCAATTTCATGAATTAATGGTTTAAGATCAATTCGGCTCGTAATGGTTCGGGTTGGCTTAAAGACCCTTTCTTGGTTTGCTCAAATTGACTCGTAAGACCCAACCAATTTTCTCTCATTTAACTCAAATTGGGCTTTATTTATGTCCTAAACATGTTTACAAAGATCGAATTTCGATTGGGAAGGCATTTGGTTCGACCTTGTGTACAAACCCAGCTTAGCGACGGTGAGGCACCATGGTTAACCACCTTTGTAAAACCTAACCATGCACCCATGGCTGAGGATTTTTGTCCTAAAATGCTTAAAAATGTGTTCCCCTTCAAAACACGGTCGTTTTGGCTTTTATTTCGTCAAAATCGGACTTAATTTGAAGATTTTAGGACTTCTACAGCGAGTAGGAGTCAAAACCGGAGTGAAACAAGGAGAGGCCTCAGGTAACCGTCCGGGGCTGGACGGTCAACCGTCCAAGCCCAGGCGGCTAACCGTCCAGGCCTAGTTGGTCACCCGAGGAGTCCTTCCTCAACTCGAATTCTGACTCTTCTCTCCCTCTTTTGACGGTTTCCTCCGCCAAAACAACTTGTTTGAGCTTAGGAGTGTGTAAGTTTGAGCTGTTTGAGCACCAAGAGAGTCTCTAATAGCCCTAGGATCATTGTTTAATGATTTAATCTTAGCCATTGGTTTAGGGGGTCAGTTCTCTATATAAAAGACATGATATTCAGCACATAAGGGAGGTTAATTGCACTTCACACTTAGAGAGAGAGGGAGCTACGAGTTTGGAGAGCTAGAAGGACATCAAGAGGAGGCTCTTCAACCCCAAGCAAGGAAGGAAACAAGAAGTTTGAAGGCAAGGAAGGTTCTACAAGAGGGTGCAAACAGGTACAAAGCTTGTCCTATTGCAAATAGGGCTGCTATTGCTTGAAATTGCTAAGGCTAGGAGCTTTTGCGCTCAGGTAAGAGGGTTTGAAGGTGCCCCAATTCACCTTTCTTTTTCTTTCTTTTCTCTTCTCCCTCCTAGGGTTACTTCTTAATAGGGACATATGGTGATTATCAAAGGTTTCCTTTATTGCTAAAATTCTAGTTTTCTATCAAAGTTTTCCTCTTGTGGAGGTTTTCAATCTTGGACTATTCAAATAAGGAAACCTAAGGTTTTTACCATAGGTTTGCATTAGGTTGTAACCCTATTCTATTCGAACTACGTGGACTTTGATCCATGTATTTCGCTGCATGGAACGTAGGCGCTCTTCGTGAGGCTCAAGTCCATCCTAGGATCCAAGTATCCTAGCCTTTTCTTTTCTTTTCTTTTCTTTTTGTTTTGTTTTATTTGTTTGATTGTGCATGGATGTTTGGATGGAATATATGATATGCATGTTGCTTTGCGATAATATATGATGATATTTGAGTGAAAAAGATCTTAAGTTAGCCCAATTAAATTAAGAGACCAACTCGGGCGATGTGGGTGCCTATGGGTTTTGCCTAGAACCTTCCCACATCGTAACTTAACCCCTGAATCCAATTTTCTGGTTTCAAAGACTTTGCTTTTCCTTTAATGGAGTCATGTGGTTTTGAAAACAAAACATTTTTGTGGTTTTCCTCTTTTCCCTAAAAAATGAGGTGGCGACTCCTTTTTTGTTTGTTGTCTTTCACCTATCTTTTTTGCCAAACCCTTGTGGGCGCCGCGCTTTCTTTTCGTGGGTTCACACTAGCATAATAGGAATCCAATATAGAAGCATACCATAGTATATCTCTTACATAACTTTATTGATTAGGGGAGACAAAGCATGCTTTAAAGCCTCCCCAACTACAATTAGCTCTACTTGTTTTGTGCACTAAATTCTACCTCATTGATGATATAAGAAACTCATAAAATCTTAGAAAATGTAGGCATAGAAGGCAAACATAAACTAACAGAATGGAACACTATTACAAATTCACAAAGAAGCTTATAATGCCCTAATCGTGAAAGGATAGGATATACTACAACACAATAATCAAAAATAGGAACATCAGTCGGATCACTTACCCAAGAATGCCACTTGACTTTCCTAATTTCTTCATTTTCCATGTCTTCGAGCAGTGTTGTTCACCCTTTTTAGATTCTTTTGATGTTTTCCTTCAGAGATCCTTACAAACCTATCAGGTTTTCCAATTAAGAAAAAATAACATCCTAAAGCTAATCCAAAAACCATTCCATATCCGTACCCAATTACCACCGCTTTCCATCCAAAGCCATTTCCAAACACTAGTTCGCTTTCTTCATGGAATATCAACAGTGACGGTTGTAGTGCATCATCGCTACTGCATTTCTTTGACAACGGATGTTCACACAATCCCATGTTCCCACAGTACGTATCATTTTGAAACGTATCAAACTGTTTACCTCAAGGAAATGGTCCCATAAGATGGTTTTGCGATTTGCTAATTTCTTCATTGTCCATGTCTGCGAGCAGTATTGTTCGCCATTTTCAGTTTCTTTTGATGTTCTCCTTCAGAGATCCTTACAAACCAATCAGGTTATCCAATTAAGAACATAAGACATCCTGAAACTAATCCAAATACCATTCCATATCTGTACCTAATTACCATCGCTCTCCATCCAAAGCCACTTCCAAACACTTGTTTGCCTTTTTCATGGAATATCAACGACGACGGCTGTGGTGCATCATCACTACGGCATTTCTTTGACAATGGAGGTCTACACAATCCTATGTTCTCACAGTACATGTCTGCGAGTAGTGTTGTTCACCCTTTTTCAGCTTCTTTTGATGTTTCCCTTCAGAGATCCTTACAAACCAATCAGGTTTTCCAATTAGGAACATAAGACATCCTAAAACTAATCCAAATTCTATTCCACATCTGTACCCAATTTCCACCGCTTTCCATCCAAAGCGACTTCAAAACACTAGTTCACTTTCTTCATGGAATATCAACGATGACAGTTCTGGTACATCATCTCCACTGCATTTCTTTAACAACGGAGGTCCGTACATTCCTATGTTCCCACTGTACGTATCATTTTGAAATGTATCAAACTATTTGCCTCGAGCTATGGGTCCCACAAGATGGCATTGCGAGAGCTTTAAAACTTCAAGAGACGTCAAACTTGCCAATTGTTCAGGAATCTTGCCACTAATGTCGTTCCAAGAGAGGTCTAAAGCTTTCTTAAATTCTCTAGCGATGATGGGATGTGACCTATAAGGTCATTGTGAGAAAAGTTGAGCCCTTGGAGCGAATAAAGCTTTCTAATTGCTTTTGGAATATGTCCCTGGAATCTATTGCAAGAAAAATCAATGGTTGTGATGATGGTTAGGATTCTTTCCATTGCAATCTCCACCCCTTTTAGTGTCACCATCACGAAATCTTAATAATAGCTATCTCCTATATATTTCAATCCGCTCTTATCTCCATTTGCATTCATCATGGCTTTCAGAATTTTAATGTATCTTATTGGCAAAGGTCCAGAGAAATCTTTGTAAGAGAGGTCAAAGATTCGCAACTTGGGGAAAGGATGTTTTGCCTTGGAATTCTTAATGGGATCGTGGAATTTATTAGATCGTAAAACAAGAACTTGCAACTGTGGAAGAGTTCCCAACCAATGGGGGGATGTATTATTTATCTTGTTGTTTCTGAGATCTAAGATTTCCAAATACATACAATAGATTAAGGATCGCGGTAATGACCCATTCAATTGATTGCCACTTAAAGCAATATTCCTCAATTAAGCTATTGCCCTTTGTAAATATTTTGGGGATGGTCCCAAGAAAGCTATTCATCCTCAAATGCAACTCAGAAGGATAATTGTTGAAATTTCCCAAACATTTTGGAATTATGCCACTTAAATTGTTTTTAAACAAATCAAGAATTTGAAGGAAACTCACATTGCAAATCAAATAAGGGATCTCTCCAGTTAATTTATTATTTGAGATTGAAAGAACTTCTGTGGAGGGTGCTAGAATTAGAAGTGGTCCTTCAAACAAGTTGGAATGAAGGTCAAGTATTTTGCAAATTTTCCTATGGAAGTTGCACTACACCTGTCATCGAGTTGGAAAGAAGATTTAGATTCATTAATGAATCCTTCCACATGTTCAATGACCAATTTGGAATCTGGCCATGAATTCTATTGTTGGAAAGGTGTAGCCATCCCAATTCCCCTTGGGTTCTTAAGAAATTGGGGAATTTACTTAAGTTGCAGGAAGACAAGCCCAATTCTAAAAATTTGGGCAAGGAAGAGTTGATATTGCTATTGGTGCTCAATGATAGACTATTAAACAAACGATCAAGAGACTTTAGAAGTTTAAACTTTGAAAACATGTCTATCTCCACAACTCCACTTAAATTATTTGATGAGAATCCATGATAAGTAAGGTTCACAGGTTGGAAGATTAACCACGAAATTGTACCACTGAGCTGGTTATAACTAAGGTCTAAGGACACCAATGATGGTAGTGTAAACAGCCAAGATGGAATTGTCCTGTTAAGGAGGTTAAAGTATAAGTCAAGGTCATTTAGATTTAGAAGTACGTGGGAAGGAATGTGACCTGCTAGTTTACAATTTGACAGGTATAAAGTGACAAGATGTGCCAAGTTGACAACGAAGGATGGGAAGGGACCATTAAATTTGACACCTGAGAGAGATAAAAAATGGGGTTGCCTAAGGTTTGAAAATGATGGTTGGATCTTACCAATGAAATTGTTATATAAGAGGTCCAAATGAGTGATTTTTGTAGGATTACCAAAGGATGCTAGAACAGACCCAGAAGAGTCGCAGTTCGAGAGATCCAGATAACTCAAGGATTATAGATTACCAAAGGATGATGAAACAGACCTGTCAGCACCATGTCCTAAACCACATGGCTCGGGAGTACACCACTAACTGGGAGGACTAGTGCAACAAGAAGTCGCCACCCAATATTGACTTAGGAACTAACTTGAACCCTATTAGGGTCTAATTCGTCATAACCAGAGAGGATTCGGACTTAGAGTACATCGCTGGGAAGGTGTAAGGTACCCAGCAATGCCCGATCGAAACCAGCCCCCACACATAGTTATTGGCTTTCATTAATTAAGTATTCAATTAAATTCCACCCTGAATCATGCAATAATAATAGCACACACAATGACCAAAATAATGAATAAATAAAGAAAAGAGAATAAAAAATATATCAGAAAGCAGAGATCAGAATATACAAAAAACCAACCAGATAATAATCAACTAGGAACAAAACTAAATAAAATAAAAAAAAAAACAATCTATCTGCCGGAAATAAGGTGCGTACACACCTAATAGGCATTTCATACAGAATCGCAAAACTCACATATTAATTTACATCATGCATCCCAAAATAAATAAAATATAGAAATAAATACAAATATAAAAACTAAACCTAAATCATGCTAATCATGCTTTAGAAAAAAAAAATAATAATAATAAAAGAAGAACTAGAATAAAAAGCTAAGTAAAACTAAATTTACCAACTTTATACTTATTCGTGGTCCCTCAGGTCTTTGGATTGAATCAAGCCAACATAAATCTTTGTTAAAGTGTTATCACAGCAAATTAATCAAAACTCACTCAAATTTGAAAAGAAATAGAAAACAAAAGAGAATAAGAGAAAAGAAAAGTGATTTTCGTCACTTTGCAATAGTAGAAACTTCAATTGAGTTTTTGGGTATGAAATACAAAGTTGTGGAGAGTTAAATTATCTTTCTAAAAAGACCAATTTCATCAAATTTTGAGGGAATCAAAAGTTATGACTAAAATACGCTTGTTGGTTTTCCTTTCCTTTCTAGACTAGGTTTCTTAAAGAATAATCAAAAGATATTTTATAATGATAAAAGTCTTCTAATCTGAATGGGAAAGGAAAATTGCCTTTTCTAAAAATTAGGAAAGTGACCGCTAACACGCATGCACATGTATCGTATGTGCGTACACACACTTATCACATACGTACATATGTTAGTGGCATGATAAAAATGACTAATTTAATAAAATAATTTTCCTTTGACTTTAACCAAAAATCTCATGCTGTGATTCACACTAATTCTTTAAGGATAATCCGTAAATAACCACACTAAACTCATCATCGGGGCCACTGGACTTAAGATGACAACCGGTACAAAATGGGGTTCCTACAGTTGCCTCTCTTTTGGTTGAGTTTTGCATTGCAATACGAAAGTCAAAAGCTTGAAAAGACGAACCATTTACCGGTTGGCAACTTAAAGTCCGCACACACACACATGCAATAAGATCGTGCCAGACTCAGCTGACTACCTACGTACTCCTCAAAGATCAGACCTAGCGTAGTTCATGCAAAACAATGGGGCACTCAGTAGGTAATTTCTCGAAACTACCAACTAAAAAAGATCAATATGAAAAATTTTATTCCTTTCCTAGGAAATAAATAAGAAGCTTCATCCTTTTCCCAGGGAATGAATAAGAAAACACTAATGATAAAAACTTTATCTATTTCCTTGTGGATAAAGGTATAATTCCTTAAACACGGAAGATCCCATTTTTGTGGATAACAAACAATCATAGAAGACCCCTTTCCCTGTGTGTCACAAATATAGAAGATCCCTTTTCCTGTGGATTAATTATAAAAATAGTGATAAAGTTCTTTTAAAAGCGAGTAAGAATTCTATCCTAGAACTCAAACCCAAAGGTGTCCATCTGGACAAGTAGGAACTCTATCTAGAGTTAAAACCCATAAACAATGATAAGGTGCCTCATAAGATGAGTAGGAATTCTATCTAGAATTCAAACCCAAAGGTGTCCATCCGGATAGGCAGGAACTCTATCCAGATTTCAAACCAAAAAATAGTGATACGGTGCTTCGCAAGGTGAGTAAGAATTCTATCTAGAATTCAAACCCAAAGGTGTCCATCTAGACAGGCAGGAACTCTATCTAGAGTTCAAACCTAAAAACAGTGATATGGTGCCTCGCAAGGCGAGTAAGAATTTTATCTAGAATTCAAACCCAAAGGTGTCTATTTGGACAAGTAGGAACTCTATCTAGAGTTCAAACCCAAAAACTATAATAAGATGTCTCGCAAGGCAAGTAAAAATTCTATCTAGAATTCAAACCCAATAACCATGAATGCAGCAAACTAGCCAAGTAATTAATAAAGAATATATCATGAGAAAGACCTCATCCCTTTCATGGGGAATGCACAAGAAAACATTAAATCACTCAAATGCATATGCATGCAGACCCTACTTCAAGGAATAAATGATAGGAACAAACCCTAGTCTAAGGGATGAACAAAAACATGACTCACAAAACAAGCACAAGAAGAGAAGACTCTCTTTAGACACAATAAGTAGGATATCGATTCATGAAATCACAACGGATAATCTCTAAAATGTTCTTTTACTTCGGGACACATTCCTCACAAAGTTCACCTTGCCTTTTGCTCAAAGTTCTTCCTTCTTTTTTTTATCATTCTCTTTTCAATTTCATTTTCTTTTCCCTTTTTTTTTTTTTTTTTTTTTTTTTTTTTTTAAGCCCTAACTTTTGCCTACGCCACCCTTTTGGGTTTTCATCCTAGTAGGCGTTCTTTTTCTTATTTCTTATCCAATTTAGACCAGTGTGATATTCACCCACTATTGACCCCATCAGCATCTCCAAAAGATTATTTTCACTATTATAATCATCTCGGTGGCATTGAACTGCTTGAAACCTTCTTCATAACATGGTAAACATTAATACAGTGTTAATCTTTTTATTCGAATTATCAATGGTTCAACTTTCTAACACATGAGTCTTTTGCACATGCCCCTTGCACGAATAATGATGTGGCTGCACCTCTAAAGGCTGCCTACATACCCAAAAAGGGATCAAGCCTTACATAGTTCATCCATATTTGAATAACTTCAATAAATCAGAGAGGACTTTTATTTGGACTGTAATGTAGGCTTAAGGTCCTAGGCTCATAAAAGAAAGGATATTAAAGGCTCAAGTTTAATTTCAATGGGTTCCTATCTGTCAAGGATTACTTCAACACTGATCATTTCAATTTCCAACTTGGCCTTTCATTTTCTATCTTTTTCTTTCTTTTCTTTCTTTTCTTTTCTTTTTTTTCCTTTTTTCTTTTTTTTTTCTTTCTTTCTTTCTTTCTTTTTTTTTCTTTTCCTTCCTTTTCATTTTTTTTTCTATTTCAATGGTTCATACACCACCTGTTCTTTCAAACAAGCATCTTTTTAAAATTTGCCCCTAGTGTAGGGTGTAATCCTTGATAAGGGTACCAAAAAGGAAAATATTCAGGCTCAACATGGCTAGCAAGAAGTTTTTCTTTTCTTTTGAAGGATAGTAGAAATGATGACCTCTCTTTATTTTGATTTCCATTGTTCGCAATTCAAGCATTAAAAGGGCAAATATATCAACTCATGTGCTAGAAAAGCAAACTATATCAAACCCTTAAGAAAGCAAGCACTGAATTAATGTGAACCATTCATTAATAATTAGGAAAAAACTATGTCAAAATTATTATCTCCAAATAATCCTTTCCTATAGCTTTCTTGGTTTTAGCTTCCTGTATCTCAAATTCTTTTTTCTTTGCATCAAACTCCTTCTTCTTAGCCTCAGCTTCCTTCTTCTTAAGGTATTCCTCTTTATCTTCTTTGCTAAAAATAAAATCTTCATCTTCTTTGCCAAAGATAAAATCTTCATCCTCTACCTCAGCTTTGGTTTTTTCTTTAGTTGCTTGTTTACCTTGGTTGACTTCAATCTTTTGGAATCTTTCCAAAACAGGCATCATTGATCTTTCCATCATCTTTGACATCATCTCTTCTAACTTCTTCACCAAATCTTGTTTAGCGTCCATTGCCGCGACTTATGATGTTTTTGCTCTTTCTAACCTTCCAAACGAGTTACGGACCCAAGTTGGTTGTGTAGGATTTTCTTTAGAAGCAATAATTGGTTATCCCTGCAAATAATATTCCTTATAAAAGGCATTTACCATGATTATCCATAATTATTCCACATCAATTTTCATCCAAACATGCCTCTAGAATAAAGCCCATCAAAGACTAGAGAATTGAACCAAAAAAGGAACCTAGACACACTTAAAACAAGACTCAAAGACCTAAAAGGAAACAATGGATAGAGACATAGACTCCTAAAATGACAACTAAAAACCTAGACAAGAGACATGGTGACAACATGTAACACTAAAAAAGAAAAGATGTCAACCCTTGAATGAATGGGCCTAATGTACCTAAGAGATGGTAATGGAAGACTCAACTAACCCTTATACCTCTAAACTAAAAGACTCTAATGAATGAGATGCCCCTAAAAAAAAAATAGAGAAATGTTAATGGACCTAACACCCTAAGAGAAAGTCCAATATAGAATCAGATTAAGGACACATGAAACCAAGGATACCACATTGGGTTCAACCAACCAAAATCTATTCATTTTTCGCATCTAGGCCCATTACAATATTCACACATTCTTCCACTCTCATTTGGATCCAAGCCAATATTTTCTTTTTGATTTATTATTATTATTATTACTATTATTATTATTTTTTTTTTTTTTTTTGGGCTTGGACCCAATTACAAAATAACACACTTCACCTCTTAATTGAGCCTAGGCTTGAAAAAAAAGAATAGGCAATAATGGGCCTTGACCCTAAGTCCAAATATTATGGGCCTAATATGCAAATGCAACATGATATGAAAAGTGACACACATTCAAACAGGGCTATGCAAAGGCTTCGGGGTAATTTAGTGTGGTCGGTCCATTAGGGTTACTTCTCCTTCAAGCATCACCCAAGCTAGGGCACTCAATGAGCGGCCCATTAATGTACTCACTAGCTTATTACAGGCTAGTTGCATAGGCTATGGGTTGATAATGCTAACTCTAGGTTACCATAGGTCCGAATGGGGCCTGGGGCTTTTGTCAGTCTCTCATCAAGGGTATAAGGGCGGTAGTGCGCATGTGTGCAATTTTGTTTCCTTTAATCAAATTTCATAATTAATTAAAGCCAATAATTACTACAGAGTCTGCTTTCTATCCCCAGTGGAGTCGCCACTGTGAGCATCACATCCTAAACCACATGACTCGAGAGTACGCCACTAACTGGGAGGGCTAGCACGGAAAGGAGTCGCCACCCAATATCGACTTGGAAATTAACTTGAACCTTAACAGGGTTTAATTCGTTATAACTAAAGAGGGTTCAGAGCTAAGGTACATCTCTGGGAAGGTGTAAGGCACCTAGCAATGCCCGGTCAAAACCGGCCTCCACACATAATTATTAGCTTTAGTTAATTAAGTATTCAATTAAATTCCACCCAAAATCATGCAATAATAATAGCACACACAATGACCAAAATAACAAATAAATAAAGAAAAGAGGATAAAAAATATATCAGAAAGCAGATATCAGAATATACAAAAAAAACCAACCTGATACTAATAAACTAGGAACAAAACTAAATAAAATAACAAACAAACAATCTGTCTACTGAAAATAAGGTGCGTACACATCACTGATAGGTGCGTACGCACCTAATAGGCATTTCACACAGAATCACAGAACTTACATATCAATCTACATCATGCATACCAAAATAAATAAAATATAGAAATCAATACAAATATAAAAAACTAAACCTAAATCATGCAAATCATGCTTTAGACAAAAATAAAATAAAATAAAATAAAAATGATAAAAGAAGAACTATAATAAAAAGCTAAGTAAAACTAAATTTACCAACTTTATACTTGTTCATCCCTCAAGTCTTTGGATTGAATCAAGCTAACACGGATCTTCCTCTTGGTCAAAGTGTTACCATAGCAAAGAGGTCAAAACTCACTCAACTTTGAAAAAAAAATAGAAAACAAAAGAGAATAAGAGAAAATAAAAGTGATTTTCGTCACTTTGCAACAGTAGAAACTTCAATTGAGTTTTTGGGTATGAAAACGTTGGCATTAGACAAAACTTGGGGAAATACCAAGTTGTAGAGAATTGAATTATCTTTCTAAGAAGACCAATTTCATCAAATTCTAACTTCAGACTCAAAATTTATGATTAAAATACGCTTGCTGGTTTTCAGAAAAACTGTTGCTAAATTATGACTAATTTCTCTCTCTAAAAACCCTACCCTCTCTGCCCCTTTTCTAAGGCATTAAAAGATTATATATAGCTGAAAATTAGGATTTTCCTTTCCTTTCTATACTAGGTTTCTTGGAGAATAATTAAAAGATATTTTATAATGATAAAAGTCTTCTAATTTGAATAGGAAAGGGAAATTGCCTTTTCTAAAAATTGGAGTTGGTCTAAGTATTTTTAAGTATTTCATGTGTGGCATGTTTAATTGATTTATGTTAATAAAATAATTCAAAAATTATTACATGAGAAGCTCATTAGATATGTTGCTGACATGAGCATTCTTGCTTACATATGATGTTTGTTGTACCTTAATAGCACAAAGTGACTGTGAACCTTTTGTTTTATTTTATTTTATTTAGAGAAACCAATTGCATCAAAGAGATCCTTTACAGGGCTTGCTGGGAATTGCTTGTCTCTGAATTGAATGGTTCTAATTCCCATTGTTGTCTTCTAAAAGAACTAGAGCAGTACAATAGTGAATGAGGAAAACCCTCAACATATCAAAAATCATAAAACCCACGAAAGTAACAAATAAATTAAACCGATAAGCAGACCCGAAAATGGCATGGGGTTTATGTCACACCCCAAATCCAAAAGATTGGATTTGGCGACATGATTGTCATAACCCACATAAGACTACGTCCTACATAGGCTAGACCACTTAACAATATCAACTTATGATAAATTTGTCTCCAGTAATCCATTCACAATAAAATTCGAATTGTAGCATATCTAAAGTACGTCTCAATAATTAAATGAAATAACTGGATAAATCCACATCCATCAAAATAATTTGTAACCTCCAATAACCTACTACAATATCCACTGAGACAGCAAATTAAATTCTTCTAACTACTAAAATAAAGTTTCAACTAAACTAGCAGATCAAGCTGTCGATACCTTAGCTCTTCGTACGCGGAAGCCACTCACATTAAGCTAATCATCTGTGGGGAAAAATATAAGGGGTGAGCATAACGCTCAGCAAGAAAACATTACACAATATATACAGGAAGAGGTCAAGCATATTCGCACGATTAATTTAAAAAAACATGAGTAACAAAACGATAGAGTTTTATAATAAATCATTTCTTTCAATTCGATAGGCATATAAACTTTTAGAAGTAATTCTTTTGCTTTCAATTCAATAAATAATGACACTGAAACACTTTCGATAACAATTCATTCGATAAATCACTTTAAAATCACTGATCGATAATACAAATCAATAAAACATTAGTTCATACAAGTAATTCCTCTAGCTAGACTCACATTCAATAGGCACCCATCATCGTGGGACTTTACACTACATCAGTACTGATGACCAACAGTATTAGAATCCCCTGCTGGCACGGACCAATTTTCCAACAGTATTAGAATCCCCTGTTGGGACGGACCAATAATCTAACCAGAGTTCACACTTATACAAAAAAACATTTTTCAAATATCTTTCACATGTAAAATGGATTCAAACACGTATGTAAAACAATTTCAATAAATGACTATTTTTGCTTGACCCACAGTACATAAAGAATAAACACTTTAATAATGAAACGATTTTGAAAACAATTGTCCATAAATCATTGGCTCATAAAAGAGGAATAAAAATCATATTTATTTTTGTTTAATCAAAGAGGGTGATACATTGTGCAAGTTCCCTTACCTCAAGCCAAACCTTCAACAATCCAAGCGATCAAATTCCTAACAATCCCAACGCTACTCAGAACCTAAAATCAATAATATTATTTATCAATAAATCATACTTAAACTAAAGGGTCTCTCCAACTAGATGGTGCGTTAAGGGTTTAAAGTCTAATTCTCATGGCCTTATAATGCTTACTATATTTAATATAATTAATAAATACACTAACGCGGCATTAAAATAGACTCATGTTAAATTATAAATTAATAGGTTTGAATTACTTTTTAACACAGAAAAGTTACCAGTCAATCCGAGATAAGTTGACTGTCAACAGATGTGAAGTTGACAGTCAGAATGTAGTAAAACAGCAGTAGATTTTGTATTAACTTCCTATGCTACCCAAGGCAAAAACAGAAGTTCACCCACTGATTTTCCCTCAAAATCAGTCCCTAAATCTGTGGGAGAAGTATTTGTGGAAGGGTGTACATGGGATGTAGTGGTGAAAGTGGTGGAAACTACCATTTTTGCCATTCCTTGTTACCCAAACCCAAAGAAAGAGATTTTTGGTGGTTGGATGATCTTGTGTAGTAGCTATGAAAGGGTTTTTTGAGTGGTGGTGATGATGGTTTAGTGGTTTTAGAAGTGATAGAGATGGAGGATTGGATTAGAGAAGAAAATATTGATAACACAGTAAAGTTACCAGTCAACAGATGGTAAGTTACCTGTAAACAGACACGAAGTTGGCAGTCGATTCGTACAAAACAGCAACAGCTCCTTCTTTTCCTTCTCTCTTGCTTTCTTTTCTTTTTTTCTCTCTTTATATTGTTTTCAGTCAAAAGAATATTAATCCTCCATAAAGGTTTCTTATATAGGGTGCAAGTTAATCCTAACCTAATTAGGATTACCTTCAAAGTGAGTGTTTGATTAGGATACGAACACTATCTCTCATTGATTAGAAAACAATCACCTTGTTTGGTTACAAAGTTGAACGTGTTTGAGGTTAATCCTAAATTAACTCATACGTTTAAATCTAATTAAAGGCAATCAATTTTATAGTTAATTAATTAAACCTAAGAGAAATTCGGGGTATTACAGTTTAAAAGTGGTGATATAACACAGTGTCAGAACTCAGATTTTGCCAATGGTCCCTTGCGTCTGTTGGCATGTTTTGGCCCCATTAAGGACATGGGTTTAAAAAGGTCTTGGTTTTGACCCCACCAGGGAGCAAAAGTTAAGTTGGTCAAACAAGGAATTTGGTTTTAAAAAATTTATAAATTCCATTTTAAACACAAATTTCACTTAAAAATTCCTTATTCAAAAGTTATGTATATAAGACTACACTTGGAAAATTGGAACGTCCTCCCTTTCCTTAGCTATATAAAAATTAATGATTTGACTAGTGAACCCTTCTCCTATAGAATTCAGTTTTATTTCCTCTTTAACAAATTGTAAATATTTGGAAATTTTGGGGATAGCGTCTAAATGGGCCACGTGCTATTTCAATTCGAATCCCCCTACATCTCTTCAAAAAATTGATGGATCCCTAGAAGGCACATTTTTCATAAAGGTACACATAATGCACTCTCTCGCACAGTATTCCTATTAAAATCAAGTCTGTTTGCGTGAGGAAGGAGGGGCTTATACATAATTGTTGTAGATTGAAGTCTATGCTTGATGGTGATTTTTGTCTCCAAAGTCTAGTTGTTGGTTGGGTTTCACTTTTCTTCAGTTATAGCTGGCAGTGTTACTAAATTGGCTATTCATTTTAAGTTCGATCTGCAACTTATCTCCTTTGATCTTTTGCTAGACACTTTTATTTACTTATTTATCCCAATGTAACATTAATTGGATTAAAAAGTTACAGCAGAAGAACAAAAGAAAAAAATGAAAAGGAAAATCTGATCTTGGTGGCTAATAACACGCAATAATCCAGCTCACAAATAATGAAAGTATCAAAAAAATAATCAATATATCAATGAACAAATCTTTAGAATGGCAAACCACACACGTCTCTAGAAACTTCATTGGCAACAAAACTTGGATCCGAAGACCACCATGAATCATGTATAATTCGGGGAGAAAATATGGTTCCGCAATCATTTTTGGTGCATTGTTTCATGGCATGCTTAGCGATTGCTCCAACCAACTTCACCACGGATCAATCTGCTCTCCTTTCTTTCGAAGCCCACAGCACTTTTGACCCTCGCAATGTCCTAATTATGTATAATTGGATTGGTGTCGCTTGTGGTGCTCCCCACCAAAGAGTCATAGCCTCGAATCTTTTAAACATGGACTTTACTGGCACCATCCTTCCCCACCTTGGATGGCAAATGTGGCACAAATTAAACCATTGGAGCACAGGTATTTTAGAATATAGCGTTTTGATATAGCAATGCAAAATATGTCATTGGCATGGCAAATTTGTCACATGGCTGTTGGAGTTGGTCTAACTATTTTTAAGTATTTCATGTGTGGTATGTTCAATTGATTTATGTTAATCAAATAATTCTAAAGTTCTTACATGAGAAGCTCATTAGATATGTTGCTGACATGAGCATTCTTACTTACATATGCTGTTTGTTGTACCTTAATAGCACAATGTGACTGTGAACCTTTTGTCTTTTTTTTTTTTGTTATTTAATTTAGAGAAACCAATTGCATCAAAGAGATCCTTTACAGGCCTTGCTGGGAATCGTTTGTCTCTGAATTGAATGATTCTAATTCCCATTGTTGTCTTCTAAAAGAACTAAAGCAGTACAAGTGTGAATGAGGAAAACCCTCAACATATTAAAAATCATAAAACCCACGAAAGTAACACACAAATTAAACCGGGAGGCAGATCCGAAAATGGCATGGGGTTTAAAAGTGGTGATATAAAACAATGTCAGAACTCAGATTTTGCCAATTGTCCCTTGCGTTTGTTGGCAAATTCTAGCCCCAATAAGGATGTGGGTTTACAGAGGTCTTGGTTTTGACCCCACCTGAGAGCATATGTATAGTCTTTATTGTTTGGCAGCCAAAAAAATAAACTAACTAATAAGCGGATCAAATTTAGAAGGGCAATTCAATCATAGCTCAAATACAGGACAATATATCACGCCCAGATCAAATCATTGGATGAAGAGAAAAAGAGTCAAAATTGAAATAAAACAATGCGATAAATCAAAACCCAGATCGACAAGTCACGAAACCCGCAAGATTAAGGAAAAAAACTGACCCCAATCAAAATTAATATAGAAAACGAAAAATTACTGAAGACTAACAATGAAAAAAGAAAAACAGAAAATCAATACTGAGATCGATGGATAGCAAATTGCACAAAAATTACTATAAAATAAGAGCCAATACCTGGTTAAAATTAGAACACAAGACATGCTAAAATCTGAATCCGAACACAACACATGCAAAAAGTTTAAGCATCTCTGATGAGTGGCTAAAAAAACAAAGAAAAAGGAGCAAAAGAGAGCAGGCATACCTAGCAACTTTGCAGAATAGGAGACGAAAGAGAGCAGATTACACTACATCTAAAGACTTCATGGATGACAGCAAAGTCGCGCAAGGACAAATTGTGGCCGGCCATGAATTGAAGCTTCAACAAACAGTAGAGCAGTACCTGAAATTTTCGGCTGACCGACCTTGTTTTCTTGTAAGCTTGAGGGGAATGTCTCAGGGAAGTAGTCATATTTAAGTGATGTCTTTCTTGTATCTCGTCCAACAAGACACCCTCTCAAAACCAAAAGAACCCAAAGAAACTGAGGAACCTAAGGACGTAGTTGAATTGATCCAATTCGCATATAGGAAAACTACCCTTTCATACAAGGTGTAGAGCTACGATATATCGATATTGAAATTCTTCTAGTCTTTGTAGGGCGACTTACCGGAAAACCAAGAAAGCACATCACTCAAATATGGCTGCAGCCGTGAGAGAGAGATAACCAGAGAAGATGGATGGGGAGGGTTTAGACTTTAGAGGGAATATATAGATTATGGTTTACTATGCTTGCTAAGTTCCGTCTTCAAAATCCCATCGAAAAAAAAAAAAAGGAAAAAAAGGAGGGAATTACAGATTGGTCCGGTCAAATAATTATAGTTAGTAGTTATTATTAGTTAAGCTAGTAATCATGTACTCGTAAGTTAGTAGTCAAATATATTGAATTGTAATTATTTGCTTGTACAGGACCTATCTGTAATTCCCCCAAAACGTAATGTATTTGGAAACAAACGAGTTCTAACAAGGACAAATGGAAAATTGCAGTTTAACTCCTGAACTTTGAACAATAATCACTTCCCAACCCTTGATTCTAAAATGAGACATTTAACCCCAGAACAATCCAAAATATAATTTGGACCAATGACATTAGCGGAATATGTGAAAATATAAATTCCCTTCAGACATTTAAAATTGACGACCCAAATATATCTATATATATATATATATATATATATATATATATATATATATATTCCCTTTAATATCAAGTGTACTCTATCTAAACCTATTATTTGTGACTTATTTTTTACGAAATTAACTGTTTGATCGATCAAATAGTCTTCCCATATAGACAATCAATGCCAAAAATCAAGTTGATTTAAGATGGATTACTGTTCTATCTAAAACCAATATTTTTCATCCAATAACAATAGCTTAGTTATGAACATTTAGAAAAGAAACAACTCTCAATTACAAGGGCGCCGTGTCGAAGGCATGTTTGTGTCCAACATGTGTTGGAGACAGACACAGCACCCTAGGAGTAGTGTTCATAATACGTCTATAGTTGAGTCTCATGCTAGAGTTTTTTTTTTGTGATCAAGCCTCAATTTTTATGGTAACGTAACCACTGTATAGACTACCACATGTGGCAATAAGGTGGTTTCCAGACCAATGCACTCATGAAACACGTTTTGTGTGGTGGATTTATTTTTTATGTCAACAATATGAGTATCGAATAACAAACCAATAAGGTAATCTATTTGTGGGGAAAAGCTTTCACTAGGAGGCAAATAGCTGACAAGTTCATGACCAAAGCCCAACAATTGACACTCCTACTTAAGAGACCTTTGCCTCAGATTCAGATATCTTAGACTGTCAGCCTGAATAACTAATTAGTAATTACACCCCATCTAGTTAAGGAGAAGAAAAGGCAAGGGAAGGAATCTTTTAGAAATTCCTTCACTTGTATTACACATTTTATAATTTCTAATGTTGTCGAATAGTCTATGTGTGCCTATGTTATTTTCTCCTATTCAACTTTGTTCAACCATTGCTAATAAAATTGTTACCTCATTAGGATTACAACATTGAGGAACATAAACACCACCGCCAATGGACATCAGAAACCCATAAACATTAGACAATATCTATATGACAACATACCAAAGTCAGTAAAACATATTTTATTGCAAAATCAACCTAATGGCCTACAGCCAACATCACACAAGATAATCTACTCAAGCCAAGGGGGACCTAAATTCCTCCATTCTTCTATAGGATCCACCCCTACAACATTTTTGGCTACACTATGAGCTGCTCCATTACAAACTCGACTAATACCCCCAGCAAAACAGGAATCCAACATAGCAGCATGCTATGGTATATCTCCTACATAACTTTACTGATTTAGGGAGACAAAGCATGCTTTAAAGCCTCCCCAACTGCAATTAGCTCTACTTGTTCTTTGCACAGAATTCTACCTCATTGATGACATAAGAAACTCATAAAATGTTAGAAAATATAGGCGTAGATGGCAAACAACAAATAACAGAATGGAACACTATTACAAATTCACAAATAAGCTTATAATGCCCTAATCGTGAAAAGGATAGGATATACTACAACACAATAATCAGTAATAGGAACATCAGTTGGATCGCTTACCCAAGAATGCCACTTGAATTTGCTAATTTCTTCATTTTCCATGTCTTTGAGCAGTGTTGTTTGCCCTTTTCAGCTTCTTTTGATATTTTCCTTTAGAGATCCCTACAAACCTATCAGGTTTTCCAATTAAGAACATAAGACATCCTGAAGCTAATCCAAATACCATTCCATATCTGTACCCAATTACCACTGCTTTCCATCCAAAGCCACTTCCAAACACTAGTTCGCTTTCTTCATGGAATATCAACAGCAACGGCTGTGCTGCATCATTACTACTGCATTTCTTTGACAACGGAGGTCCACACAATCCCATATTCCCACAGTATGTATCATTCTGAAACGTATCAAATTGTTTACCTTGAGGAATGGGTCCCATAAGATGGTTTTGCGATTTGCTAATTTCTTTTATTTTCATGTCTGTGAGTAGTGTAGTTCACCCTTTTCAGTTTCTTTTGATGTTTAATTTCCTTCAGAGATCCTTACAAACCAATTAGGTTTTCCAATTAAGAACATAAGACATCCTGAAACTAATCCAAATACCATTCCATATCCGTACCCAATTACCACCGCTTTCCATCCATAGCTACTTCCAAACACTAGTTTGCTTTTTTCATGGAATATCAATATCAACGACTATGGTGCATCATCACTACTGCATTTCTTTGACAACGGAGGTCCACACAATCCCATGTTCCCATAGTACGTATCGTTTTGAAATGTATCAAAATGTTTACCTCAAGGAATGGGTCCCATAAGATGGTTTTGCGATTTGCTAATTTCTTCATTTTCCATGTCTGCGAGTGGTGTTGTTCACCCTTTTCAGCTTCTTTTGATGTTTTCCTTTAGAGATCCTTACAAACCAATCGGGTTTTCCAATTAAGAACGTAAGACATCCTAAAACTAATCCAAATACCATTCCACATCTATACCCGATTTCCACAGCTTTCCATCCAAAGCCACTTCCAAACACTAGTTCTCTTTCTTCATGGAATATCAACGATCACGGTTGTGGTGCATTATCTCCACTGCATTTATTTGACAACGGAGGTCCTTACAATCCCATGTTCCCACTGTACATATCATTTTGAAATGTATCAAACTGTTTGCCTCGAGCTATGGGTCCCACAAGATGGCTCTGCAAGAGCTTTAAAACATCAACAGACGTCAAACTTGCCAATTGCTTAGGAATCTTGCCACTAATGTTGTTCTAAGAGAGGTCTAAGGCTTCAAGCTTTCTTAGATTCTCCAGCGATGATGGGATGTGACCTGTAAGGTCATTTTGAGAAAAGTTAAGCCCTTGGAGCGAACAAAGCTTTCCAATTGCTTTAGGAATATATCCCTGGAATCTATTGCAAGAAAAATAAATGGTTGTGAAGACATTTAGGATTCTCTCCATTGCAATCTCCACCCCTTTGAGTGTCACCATCACGAAATCTTGATCATAGCCATCTCCTATATATTTCAATCCACTCTTATCTCCATTCACATTCATCATAGCTTTCAAATTTTTGATATATCTTATTGGCAAAGGTCTAGAGAAATCTTTCTAAGAGGTCAAAGATTTGCAACTTGGGGAAAGGATGTTTTGCCTTGGAATTCTTAATGGGACCGTGGAAATTATTAGATCGTAAGACAAGAACCTGCAACTGTGTAAGAGTTCCTAACCAATGGGGGAATGTGTTATTTATCTTGTTGTTTATGAGATTCAAGATTTCCAAATACCTACAATAGATTGAGGATCGTGGTAATGAGCCATTCAATTGATTGCCACCTAAAGCAATATTCCTCAATTAAACTATTGCCTTTTGTAAATGTTTTGGGGATGATCCTAGGAAAGCTATTCATCCTCAAATGCAACACGGAAACATAATTGTTGAAATTTCCCAAACATTTTGGAATTATGCCACTTAAGTTATTTTTAGATAAATCAAGAATTTGAAGGAAACTCTCATTGCAAATTGAATAAGGGATCTCTCCAATCAATTTATTATTTGAGATTGAAAGAACTTTTGCGGAGGCTACTGGAATTAGAAGTGGTCCTTCAAACTAGTTGGAATGAAGGTCAAGTATTTTGCAAATTTTCCCATGGAAGTTGCACTACACCTGTCATCGGGTTGGAAGAAAGATTTAGATTCATTAATGAATCCTTGCACATGTTGAATGACCAATTTGGAATCTGGCCATGAATTCTATTGTTGGAAAGTTGTAGCCATCCCAATTCCCCTCGGGTTCTTAAGAAATTGGGGAATTTACTTAGGTTGCAGGAAGACAAATCCAATTCTAAAAATTTGGGCAAGGAAGAGTTGACATTGCTGTTGGTTCTCTATGATAGAATATTAAACGAAAGATCAAGAGACTTTAGACTTTTGAACTTTGAAAACATGTCTATCTCCACAACTCCACTTAAATTATTTGATGAGAATCCAAGATAAGTAAGGTTCACAGGTTGGAAGATTGACCACGGAATTGTACCACTGAACTGGTTATAGCTGAGGTCTAAGGACACCAATGATGTAGCGTAAACAGTTAAGATGGAATTGTCCCATTAAGGAGGTTAAAGTATAAGTCAAGGTCATTTAGATTTAGAAGTATACGGGAAAGAATGGGACTTGCTTGTTTACAATTTGACAGGTGTAAAGTGACAAGGTGTGCCAAGTTGACAACGAAGGATGGGAGGGGACCATTAAATTCGACACCCAAGAGAGATAAAAAAAATGGAGTTGCCTAAGGTTTGACAATGATGGTTGGATCTTACCAAAGAAATTGTTATATAAGAGGTCCAAATGAGAGATTTTTGTAAGATTACCAAAGGATGCTAGAACAGACCCGGAGGAGTTGCAGTTTGAGAGATCCAGATAACTCAAGGATTGTAGATTACCAAAGGATGTTCCAACAGACCCAAAGAAGTTGCAGTACGAGAGATCCAGATAACTCAAGGATTATAGATTACCAAAGGATGTTGGAACAGACCCAGAGAAGTTGCAGTTCGAGAGATCTAGATAATTTGAAGATTTTAAATTGCAGATTGAATCTGGTACTTCACTTGAAAAATTTCATATCGAACAAAGCTAAATAATTTAAGGACATTAGATTCCTAATTGAATCGAGTACTTCTACTGAGAATTTCATTTCAGAGAGTTCTAAATAACGCAAGGACTGTAGAACTAAACTCTCGAGGGTATTGCTGCAGTTCACCTTTAGAAAATAACCTTTCAGATTTCTGTTAAGCGATAAGTCGAGCTTCTGTAAGTTTGTTTCGCAGAAAATTCTATCTGGGAATTTCCCTTGCAAACTGCATTTCCTATGGTTGAGGCGTGTCAAAAAAGAGGGCATATTCTCAAAGGAACCAACTTCAACCGAAGACATGTTTACTCCGCGGAGATTAAGTTGTCTTAATTCGGTAAGGTTTTGGAGCAACTTCTTCAAATTACACATATCGAGCCTCAACAAACTATTAGAAGTGGATGTCGGTCTGTTGTAATTGTGAAAGAGATCAAGTGAAACCAATTTGGATAAGTGGGAGATTTTTGAAGGAACTTGGCCATGAAACATAGAGGAGGAGAGGTTGAGATGCGTCAAACTCGCGAACTGGCCAAATTGAGATGAAATTCGAGAGGGATACAAGTTAGTGCAGGTGAGGTTGAGCCTTTGGAGGTAAGGAGAAAGAGGGTACTGTTGGAATAGATGGTTTGTTAAAGCCAACCGGAACAGAGGTCGAGGCCGATCGGGTGGCCTGTCATTCTATCGCATGTGGCACCAGACTATGAGCAACAATCTGTACCCTCTTCCTAGCTGAGCATCTTTGGATAAGAATGAGGACAGATTTCGTCCCCATAGATCTGAGAAGCAGATCGATTAAAGGAAAAGTTGCTTTTGAAACGAAGCAATGCAAAGCTCTCGTCATGATGGCGCAGTTGAATTGAAGTAGAAGAAGAATTAGAAGAGAAAGACGAAGAAAAATTTATTTGAGAAGGGAAGAGACGACCGGCAAGGAGGTAGAGCATTAACCACCTCATTTTTCCTTCAAAATGCTGACAACTAAAGATATAACGCTTTCTTTTGAGAGAAAAACCAAGTAGAATTGAATGCTTATAGGCCCCAAAATCAACAAAATAAATTTTTAAAAAATAGTTTTAGGTCTTGCTAAGGTCTAGCCCATCAAATCAATAGCGTTGGAATTCGAGTATCTAAATTTAATGACCTTGCAATTCATCTCAACTCAATCTCGATTGTAAAAAATCGTCACTAACTCTTTTTTCACATAGGAGTGGCCGCGAAGATAGTCAGTAGAAAATTTGTCTAAGTCGACCTTGAGTATAGAGGAACACCTGTCCACATCAACTTTGCCCTACTGTCTTTGGTTTGGGATCGACAATGCACTTACCTTCAACTTTGGCTTCCACAAAATTATTGATTTAAGTGGTCTTTGGTCCAGAATTTTTGGTGGAATTTTTAAATTTCCTCGTTTGGTTAAAATTTTTAAAAGTTGGATTCTTTCATCTTCTTCCTCCATTTTTTTTTTTAAATAGAATTTGCAACGTGCTTATTTTTGAAAGATGGAATTTGCCAAATTCAATCTATTTAGATGGAATTTCTATATATAATTTGACCCATCAGATCCCAAGTTAAAGTTCTAATGAGAATTTAGAAATTCCCAGTTAAATCGGTCAAACAAGGAATTTGGTTTTAAAAAATTGACAAATTCCATTTAAAACACAAATTTCACTCAAAATTTCCTTATTCAAAAGTTATGTATATAAGACTACACTTGGAAAATTGGAATGTCCTCCATTTCCTTAGCTATATAAAAATTAATGATTTGACTATTTATCCCAATGTAATATTAATTGGGATTAAAAAGTTACAGCAGAGGAACAAAATAAAAAATTGAAAAGGAAAATCTGATCTTGGTGGCTAATAACACACCACAATCCAGCACGAATCATGTATAATTTGGGGAGAAAATATGGTTCCACAATCATTTTTGGTGCATTGTTTCATGGCATGCTTAGCAATGGCTCCAACTAACTTCACCATGGATCAATCTGCTTTCCTTTCTTTCAAAGCCCACAGCACTTTTGACTCTCGCAATGTCCTAATTATGTATAATCAGATTGGTGTCGCTTGTGGTGCTCCCCACAAAAGAGTCATAGCCTCGAATCATTTCAACATGGACTTTATTGGCACCATTCCTTGCCACCTGAGAGCATGTGTTTAGTCTTATTGTTTGGCAGCCTAAAAAACAAACTAACTAATAAGCAGATCAAATTTAGAAGGGCAATTCATTCATAGGTCAAATACAGGACAATATATCACGCCCAGATCAAATCATTGGATGAAGAGAAAAAGAGTCAAAATTGAAATAAAACAAAGCAATAAATCAAAACCCGGATCAACGAGTCACAAAACCAACAAGATTAAGGAAAAAAAACTGACCCCAATCAAAATTAATATAGAAAACGAAAAATTACAAAAGATTAACAATGAAAAAAGAAAAAAAGAAAATCAATACTGAGATCGATGGATAGCTGTTTACTCCCTAAAAATCGGCCTAGATGACCTCTCGGAAATTCGGTCAAGAATTATGAGTGGACGAGTCGCTCAGCTGCTGCTAAACATGGCATGTTAGAAGCTTTGAATCGGCCAAGGAAGGTCGAAGTATAGTTTGAAGGAAAATCAGCCACGTAGTGAAAATGATTTTTGAAATGAGATCGTGGGAAATCATAGAGCATGGCGGTTATAAGAAAATCATGGAGACGGTTACTGGACGAAGTTTAAGGGGCGGTTACTAATGAAGCATATAAAAGGGTAAGCAGCCATTTGAAGAGCTCTCTCCAACATCAATCAACAAACCAGTTCTCAGGAACTTTATCTTTTTCATTTTCTTTTAGAATTCTAGGATTTTAAACCCAGAAACGTGTGCTCCTTTCTGGTCAAAGGCGTGTGCACCCCTTTGTTCATCATTGTAATTCCAGAAATTGATCAATGAAAATGGCTTCCTCTGTGGTGAGCTTTTCCTTTTAATTTCTGTTATTATGTTGTGTTTTCAATTGTTTGTCACAGAAAAGTCCTTGAGTCCATTCGAGGCAAGGTAGAACCCGCAATTCGTCACTGTTTAGTGGCTGGCACGCTCGCGCAACCCAATCTTCAGAATCAAAATTTTGGAGGAAACACTTTTTGGCACACCCGGTGGGACACCATTCATGTTATTTTCCAGTTCTAGGAGATTTGTTTTTGCAACAATCATGCCACCAAAACGTGGAGGACGTGGAAAAGAAGCTTTTGGTCAAGAGTCTGGCCAAGAAGACAGTCTGGAAATCCCAGGGGATAATTCTCCTAGGAATGAAAATATGGAAAGCCAACCATTGGACCATGCAAATGTTGCCAATGAGTTTATGGCTGCTTTCTGGATGAATTTTGACACCATGATGCACGACATATCGCAGATGATGATGCAGCAAATGTCACTTACTATGAAGACATTTGTTGAATCTAATCAGCAGATTAGTGAGAGTCTGAATAAGAATTCGGACAAATTACTTAGCTACATGGTGGAAAAACTAGGACCAGCGTTTAAAAATAATACTCATGAAAGATCTAGTCAATACGGCCGAAAGGCCGAAGGGTCAAATAACTTTAGGTATGGGGACGTCCATCTCTTGTCCAGGCAAGATCCTTTGGGGTCAAATCCACCAATATTTCGTCCAGAGGGGCAAATCCCAACTTCTGTTCATTTGGGAAGTCAATTCGGGCAGCCAAGACTGAATATTGGAACAAGTGGAGTTAAAGATAATGTGTTTTATGCCTCACCCGGGGGGCAAATTTACAATCAAATGATGAATGACTCGTTTGACCCGACTCGAAATAGTAGTTTTATGATGGGGAATCAAACCGATATTCCAGTCAGAACAGGCCAATCCATGGCTGGAAACTATGGGGGTTCAAATGAAGCCCCATACAATTATGTTGGTCAAGAAGACCTTACTCAAACCTTTCAGACTAATTTGAGGGACAATCCAAACAATTTCAAAGAAGAGATTGCCAATATCATTAGGGAACAAATGGGAGCAGGTCGACCACCAGTTAGAACAGCTTATAGTCGCCCTTACCCTGATTATATCGACCAGCTTCACGAATTTCCTAGAGGTTTCAAGTTTCCTGATTTCACATTGTTTTCAGGAGAAGACAAACAGTGAACCTTTGAGCATGTTGGCCAATTCACGTGCCAATGCGGTGAAGCAAGTAGTAGCGGCTATTTAAAGCTGAGACTGTTCCCAAGTTCTTTAACCAGTTGGGCATTTAATTGGTATATTAATTTACCATCAGGGTCAATTACAACCTGGCAGGAAATGGAATCTCTTTTCCATATTTACTTCTGCAAGGCAGAGACCGAAATAACGGTCGCTGATTTGGCCCGAATGTGCCAAGAACTCAGTGAGAGGGTTGATACCTTTGTTCAGAGATTCCGAAATGCCCAATGTAGGTGTAGGTCGAATTTAGCACAATCTGATTGTGTCAAAATGGTGATTAGTGGGCTTAATCTAGAGAATAGAAAGAAGTTCATTGGCCAAGATTTTTTCGACCTGGGCCATCTTATGACTGCAGTGTCAAAATATGAGAGAATTCTCGAGGAAGAGAATCAAAGAAGGGTTTCTTCAAGGGGAACCTATTATAGGAACCCGAATAGGGAAGTGGCTCAGATTGAAGCCATGGAAGAAAATGAAGAAATTGAGGAAGAAATTGCCCTGGCCGAACTGAATATTAATCGGCCATATACATGCAGGGCCCTGGTAAAATCCAAGGTGCAAGAATTAAAACAGAATTTCCAAAGGAAACCAAACAATGGTAACCAAAATGGAAACAAGTTTAGGGATAAGAAATATGATTTTGACCTTTCTAAAACAGAACAGATATTTGACCTGTTGTTAAAAGACGGTCAAATTAAGTTGCCAGACGGGCATAAAATTCCATCTGCTGAAGAAATGAAAGACAAAAAATATTGTAAATGGCATGATTGTTGGACACATCCAACAAATAGTTGCATTGTGTTAAGGGATGCCATCCAAAGGTCAATTAATAATGAAAAACTAAAATTCCCTGAGGAGAAGACTGTTCATCAAGTTGATGAAAACCCGTTTCCTTTTGAGTTTCCAGTTAATATGGTTGTTTTGCAGGTACATGATCCTGAAGTGTCGACCAAGGAGACTGTAAGTGCTGGACAGAAGTCGGAAGATAAAGGAAAAACTGTCGTACAGGCTCCGCAACAGAAGAATAAAGAGATAAAATCGGTCTCGTTTATCCCAGAGGCCGAAGGTGAAATTCATGCTTACTCAGGAAGGTTGGATTCCGGTAATGTCAAGAAGTGGACTAAGGTAGCGATAGAACATCTCAGCGATATTTATGGTCATCCAATTTATTGCCGAGGATGTTACAGCAAATTGGCAATGCCTTAGTACGATCCTGGAAACTTGAAGAAAGCTGTAATTGGGGATGTTGAAGTCTCCATTTATAGAGGCGAGCTACAGGTCAGGGGCCTTAATGAGGCTGAAGTTGCAAATGCTGCGGCCAGAAGGCCGAATAAATATGAGCAGAAGTTTAGATCAAGTGGTCTGTATAAGGCCAGAATTGAGAAAGAAAAGATAATACAAGAAGAAAATGAAGAGCATGCTAGAAGTCTGAAGAAGGGTTATCGGAAGACTGATGATAGCAATAAAAGAATTCGACCTGATGAATATTCAAAAGGTCAGGGTTTACAAATCACTATGAGAAATGATTATCGGCTTAAAGACAGTCAAGCCGACAAGACGAAAAAAGGTCAAGCGTCCAGTTCTGGGACTTCTGGAGGCGATCTGCGTGACCTAATTAAGCCCAGAATGGTGAAACCCAGGCCAACACAGACAGAAAGGTGGGCTCAGGCACTACACCCAAAATTCGGTCAGCCCGAAATGACTCGGACCTAGAAAAGGAGGCTCCAAAGAATACAAGCTGAAGAAAAAAGGGAGCTGATTAAGAAAACTGGAGGATACCGGATTCGGGCTAATATTTGGAAGCGTCTGGAAGCGATTGAGGAAGAAAAGAAATCACTTCAAGTAGCTATCGAAAAGTGCAAAGAGGATGAAATCCTAGAAGCTGATGATTTTGATGCTGAGGACGATGACACTCTTCAGTTCGGATCTCTTCCACCAGTTAGAGTCTAGGTAAACATGGTTTTTATTTTACCTGCTGATTTTAAAGCTAAGGAGGGCCAAACTTTGTCTTTCGATGATATTGATGTTGGCTTTGAAGGAAAGCTTTCAATTAATGAAATTTCAGAAACTCCGAATCGGTCTACCCAGACCGAGCTACCTAGTGAAGGTATTACTTTTACCAAGCCTAGTGAGAATATGGCTAAACACTTGAAACCCTTATATATTAAAGCTCATTTCAATGGGAAACCAGTTTCAAGGGTTTTGGTAGATAATGGAGCCTCTGTGAATATCATGCCAGTTTCGGTTATGAAGAAACTAGAAAAGACAGAAAAAGATTTATTGCCTGCAGAAGTTTCAATAGTAAATTTCATGGGTGGAGCTGTAAAACCTGAGGGGGTTGTTCCTATGGAAGTTACTGTAGGAAATAAAACTAAAATGACGGCATTCTTCATCATGAATTCGGCCTCGAATTATAATGCACTGTTAGGCCGTGATTGGATTCATGCAAACATGTGTGTCCCATCCTCACTTCATCAGTGCTTGATGATTTGGAATGGGGACAAGGCTGAGTTGATTCAGGCCGACAGTCACCCATTTGCTTTGACAAACAATTTTGCTGAGGCTGTTCTTTATGAGAAGAACATAAGGCCTTTAGAATTTATAGGATCTGATAAACATGGCCGACCCCTTAAGGTCGCTTCTCAAGTGTTGGATGGAGGATGCCATATAAACTCGGTCTCCCAAAAGGCCGTACATGAGAACATAAGTTTAAATGAATATTGAAACCCAAGCATATCAGGAAGCCATGCAGAGAATAGAATCCTACATGGCTGAAATCAATGAATCGGCCAGTTTGGCCGACTGCGTTAGAGAAGATGCAGACGAAATCACCTTAGAAGAATTAGAGTTGGAGCCTAGGAAGTTGAGTGATGAAAAAGCTCAAGTCATAGACCCTTTACAAGAAGTAAAACTATTAGGAGACTCAAAGCCGATTTTTATTAACCAAAATTTACCAGAAGGTTGGAAAGATAAATTAATCGGCCTACTAAAAGAATTTAGGGATTGTTTTGCTTGGGACTATGATGAATTGCAGGGTTTAGACCGAAAACTGGTTGAGCATAAATTACCAATTAAAAAGGGGTTTAAACCATACAAACAACCTCCTAGGAGGATAGCTCCAGAAATTCATCTCAAAGTAAAAGAAGAGATAGAAAGACTGTTAAAGGCTGGATTTATTAGAACGGCCAAGTATGTGGAATGGCTTTCGAACATTGTTCCAGTCTTGAAAAAGAATGGGAAACTAAGGGTATGTATAGATTTTAGAGACTTAAATAAAGCCACTCCAAAAGATGAATACCCAATGCCTGTAGTTGATATGTTAGTCAATGCGGCCGTTGGGTTCAAAGTCTTATCTTTTATGGATGGTCATTCAGGCTATAATCAAATTTTCATAGCTGAAGATGATGTACAGAAAACAGCCTTTAGGTGCCCAGGTAGCATCGGAACCTTTGAATGGGTAGTGATGCCATTCGGTCTAAAAAATGCTGGGGCTACATACCAAAGGGCTATGAATTATATTTTCCATGATATGATTGGAAAATTTATAGAAGTTTATATAGATGATGTGGTGGTTAAATCTTCAGATCTGGACATTCATATGACCGATCTAAGGAAATCTTTTGAAAGAATGCGGGCTCATAGTTTTAAAATGAACCCGTTAAAATGTGCTTTTGGTGTATCTGCTGGAAATTTCTTGGGTTATCTTGTCCACCAAAGAGGGATTGAAGTTGACAAAAACAAAACAAAGGCAATTATCGATGCAAAACCACCATCTAACAAAAAAGAGCTTCAAAGGTTTCTCGGTCAAGTTAATTTCTTGCGCCATTTTATTTCTAATTGTGCAGGGCGAACCAAAGCTTTCTCTCCTCTGCTAAAGATACGGGCGGAGGACAGCTTCAAGTGGGACAGGCAACATCAGGAAGCATTCGAACAACTGAAAGAATATCTTACAAAGCCACCGGTGTTAATGCCACCCAAGCAAGGGAAGCCCTTGAAATTGTACATATCGGCCGCTGAAGAATCTATTGGAGCATTGTTAGCCCAAGACAGAGATGATGGACATGAGCAGGCCGTTTATTTTCTTAGTAAACTGTTGAATGAAATCGAGTGTAGATATACACCGATTGAAAAACTTTGTTTGGCTTTGTACTTTTCATGTATTAAGTTAAGGTATTATATGTTACCTGTTCTGGTTTATATAATATGTCAAACTGATGTGGTTAAATACATGTTGAGTAGGCCGATTGTAAGAGGGAAAATTGCAAAATGGTCATTAGTCTTAATTGAATTCTGCTTGCAATATACTCCTCAAAAGGCAATTAAAGGCCAAGCGCTGGCCGATTTCTTAGCAAGCCATCCTAATTTAGGAGAGGTGCCCGAAATTTTGCCTACCATGGAGATTGGGTGCATTTCCTTAGTCCCATGGATTTTAATTTTTGACGGGTCTCGAACTGAAGAATCGGCCGGGGCAGGTGTAGTTCTAATATCCCCAATGAACAAAAGAACTCAGCTTTCATTCAAGCTAGATTTCGATTGTACAAACAATCAGGCCGAGTATGAGGCCCTCATCATCGGTCTCGGTTTACTGGTAGATTTGAATGTATCAAGTGTCTTTATTATTGGGGATTCCCAGTTAGTTTTAAAACAGTTATCTGGCGATTTCAAATGTGTAAGTGATTCCCTGGTTGAATATAATAGGATCGCCAAATATTTGCTAAGTTTATTTGCTGACGTTTTATTCAAATGTGTCCCGAGAAAAGAAAATAACGAAGCAAATGAACTGGCTCAAATAGCTTCTGGACTAAAAATCCCACTTAGTGTTCTTATCAGGACGATTACTATAGAAAGGAAATTAGAATCGTCCTTAAAGAATGTATTCGGTCCCAGTGACTGGGTATTGTCATTAGATGTTGCCCAAGATGATTGGAGATTTCCAATTATAAAATATTTGCAAAATCCATCTATTCAAACAGAGTATAAAATCAGGAAAAAGGCTTTAAAATTCGTCATTTTAGATGATGAATTGTATAAAAAGAATGTGGACGGTCTTTTATGCTTATGCCTTTCTAAGTTTCAGTCAATGCAAATCATAGCCGAAGTCCATGAAGGCATTTGTGGGGCACACCAGGCTGGCATTAAGATGAGATGGCTCATCAGAAGATACGGTTATTATTGGCCGAATGTAATGAAAGACTATTTAGAATACGCTAAAGGATGCCAAGCCTGTCAAATTCATGGGCCAGTGCAACACGCACCTGCAACAAAATTGCAGTCCATAGTAAAGCCTTGGCCGTTCAGAGGATGGGCAATGGATGTAATAGGGAAAATTTACCCTGAGTCATCCAAAAGAGATGCTTTCATTTTAGTAGCAACGGATTACTTCACAAAATGGGTGGAAGCCATTCCTATGCCTTCGGTTTCACAGACCGAGGTCATCAAATGTATTAAAGAAAATATCATTCATAGATTCGGCCTACCCCAAACTATTACTGCTGACCAAGGAACAGTATTTACTGGCAGTGAGGTTAGGGCATTTGCTGAGGAGTATGGTTTTGAAATTACACATTCAACGCCATACTACGCACAAGCAAATGGGCAAGCCGAATCAACAAATAAGATTTTAAAGGTCAGTATTGAAAAAATGATTGAGGAAAATCCTCGAGCATGGCATGAATTGCTCTCAGAAACCTTGTGGGCTTACCGAAATTCTAAGAGAACTAGTACAGGTACTACCCCATTCGCCTTAACTTATGGGCATGATGCGATTCTGCCTATGGAAGTAACTGTTCGATCTCTAAGAGTTGCTAAGCAAAACAATTTGAGTGTACAAGATTATTATGATGCTATGTTGGCCGAATTAGATGACCTGGATGATGTCAGGTTATTAGCTTTAGATCATTTACAAGCCCAAAAGAGAAAAGTAGAAAAAGCTTATGATAAGAAAGTTCGGCCTAAAGATTTTCTTGAAGACGAGTTAGTTTGGAAAGCCATATTACCCATAGGGTCAAGAGATCCCAAGTACGGGAAGTGGTCTCCTAATTGGGAAGGCCCTTTTAAAATTTTCAAAGTACTAAAAGGTGGAGCATACCATCTACAAAATTTAGATGGTGACATCCATGATCGGCCCATCAATGGCCGATTTATTAAAAAATATTATCCTGCAATGTGGGAAAATGTTAAATATTCGAGTGATACAAATGCAGAGGCAAATTCAAATTCACATTCAGAAGAAAGATGAGGAAAAACATGTTTGAGGCCTCATAGTCAAATGTTAGATAAATTATGCATTCAAATAAATAAAAAAAAAGTATTGTTAGCCTGACCTCATGGCCAAATCAAGAAAGACAATTAAAAGAAAATTGTGCTAAAAAAAGGCCTTATGGCCAAATTACATTATAAAATTGTTTAAAGATGGCTACATTCCAGCCATATGAATTGTTCAAGATGAGGCAGAAAAAGAAGGATCGGCCAAGGAGAGAAATTCCTTCGCAGCAGACCAATCTTCCTCAAAAGAGTGAAGCTTATCCTCCAAAACCCTTTGTTTTTCTTCCAATTCCTCTTCCCGACCTGAAAAAGGCTTATACTGTTCGGCCAAAGACTGTGTTAGCCCAACTTTTTCTGTGAATACACTAGCAAGCTGCGTCTGCACAGACTTAGCTTCTTCAAGTTTAGCCTTGGCATCCGATAGCTGTTTCTCCAGGTCCTCAACCATGTTCTGAAATTGCAGCTCAGTCTGCTCCCCTTCCTTTATCAGTGCTTCCATGTGTTCAGCTTCTTGCAAGGCCGACCGAATTTTGGACTGTAGGTCAGCCATTTGGTTCAAAAGCTGTTTGTTTTCTACAGCTTCATTTTTCACCTTAGAGAAGGAAGAGCAAATGGGAATGAGTTTTTCTTCGAAAGATCGAAGATTGATTGAAAGACCTGGAGTGCTAGAGGGGTCAGCTAAAACGATCTTTATGGCCGATTTAATCTTTTCTGCTTGGGAAAAAATGGAAGCTATAGGAACTGTGGCCACGGTTTTTAGAAGTTTTTTGGCCTTTTCAACATCTGAAGATTTTGAAGGGTCAGTGGTGGTGGAAGAAAGTGGAGACTCTGTCAACTTAGGTTTTAGAAAAGACCTAAGTCTTTCCAAGGAGGCCATGGCTGAGGAAAGTGTTCCTGCAGCAGGAGGTGTAGGGATAGGAGCAGCAGCAGTAACTTTGGTAGATGGAGAAGGGGGGATAGGTGGAGCAGTCACAGGATCTGGAAGTATAATGAGTTCATCCTTCTCCTGAGAGTCGGCCTGAGTGCTGGAGGCGTCAGCTTTGGACTGTTTGGAGCTGGCATCTGGTTTTGAGATGGAAAATGAAGAGATTGGAACTGAGGCCGAACCAGAGCCTTTCTGAGACAAAGAGGCGAAAACCTTATTCATGTCACTGGCCTTAGACTTTTTGCTTCGGCCAGGAGCAGTTGGAGTGACTTTTGGCCTTCCTCTCTTTTTGGCTTCAGTAGCTGGAGGTGCAGGCTCTTGGGCATTGTCACACCCCATTTTTGCACCACCTTACTAGGGCTCATCATTTCATGCATGTTTTTGTTTTGTTTTTGAGTCTAGTCACTTGCATTAGTTTTCTAGAGTCACAAGGACAATGGATATGAATTTTGGTTCAAATTGGAGTTGATCTTGAGGGATAATAAGAGCTTTTGTGACTTGAGGGGCATAATCGTCTTTTAAGTCCCAAACTTTTCATTTGACCTTGGAATGATCTCCAAATTGTCAATTGGAGTTCATATGGATGCATATGAGGTATTTCTAGGTTCAATTTGGTAAGTCAATGGCTCGGGATTAAAATGGCTCGATGTAGTTCAAGTTGGTTAATTGACCCTTCCTTGGGTTAGCTCTAATTGACTCACAATTACCAACCAAATCTTTTCAAATTGACTTTCATTAGTCATCATTTTACCCTCAAAAGTGTTTCATGAAGTTCAATTTTGATATGGAAAGTGTTTGGTTTGACCCTATGTGCATGCCTATGCTTAGCAAGGGTAGAGAATAGTGGTTAACCGCCTCGTTCAAACCTAACCATGCTCCCATGGTTAGTGGTTTTCAGCCTAAAATGTTCAAAAACATATTCCTCATCGAAACACGGTCGTTTTGGCTTTTGTTTCTGTAGACACCCCATTTTGTACCGGTTGTCATCTTAAGTCCCGTGGCCCTGATGATGAGTTTAGTGTGGTTATTTACGGATTATCCTTGAAGAATTAGTGCGAATCACAGCATGAGATTTTTGGTTAAAATGAAAAGAAAATTATTTTATTAAATTAGCCATTTTTATCATGACACTAACACGTGTACGTATGTGATGAGTGTGTGTACGCACATACGATACATGTGCATGCGTGTTAGCGGTCAGTCTCCCAATTTTTATAAAAGACAATTTCCTTTTCCTATTCAGATTAGAAGTCTTTTATCATTATAAAATACCTTTTTATTATTCTCCAAGGAAACCTAGTCCAGGAAGGAAAGGGAAACTCCAGATTTCAGCTATAAATACTCTCTTAATGTCTTTAAACAAGGGAGAGGAGAAGAGGGTTTGGAGGGAGTGAAATTCGTCATAATTCAGCAGCAGATTTTCTGAAAACCAGCAGTCGTATTTTAATCATAACTTTTTCATCCGAAGTCAGAATTTGATGAAATTGATTTTGTTAGAAAGATAATTCAATTCTCTACAACTTTGTATTTCACAAGCTTTGTCCAAATCAAACGTTTTCATACCCAAAAACGCGATTGAAGTTGCTGCTGCTGCAAAGTGACGAAAATCACTTTTCTTTTCTCTTGTTCTCTTTTTGTTTTCTATTTCTTTTCAAAGTTGAGTGAGTTTTGATCTCTTTGCTGTGATACCACTTTGACAAAGAGGAGGATTCGTGTTGGTTTGATTCACTCTAAAGACCTGAGGAGCCACGAACAATTACAAACACAAGGGGAGCCACTTTATGCATTAATACTTGAGTGTTTGAGAGAGAATAAGAGAGGAAGGCTCTTTCTAAGGTATTCTTCTTTTCTGTTCAAGCTTAAACAAAGGTATCATGTAGGATAGCTCTAGTGCATGCCATGCTTATAATTTTTACCATGAATTGAGGTTTCTAGTAGTTAATACATGTGATATTGATGATGTTCATGATGAGTTCTGCATGCTTTAGGGCTGTCCTATGTGTTTTTTATGCATAGTTATGGTTTTTGTGCTCCTGTTGTCCTTGTGCTAGAATTAGTGTCATTGCATGTTAGAGTTAGGATTTTCATCATGTTATATTGCTTTAGTTAGTTAATATGCATGATTTAATTTCTGTTTAGTTTGGTTTTAGCATGATTAAAGTATGTTTTGTATGTTTTTAAGCATATTTGTGAGTTTAGGGTTTTAGAGTCATTGTTTCGTGTTTGTTTTCATATAGCATGATAAAGTAGACTTTTTTTATTGGTTTTTCTTCGTGTTTGCTGTATATGTCTTGCATATAGAGTAAACATGATAGTTTTGCATGCGTATTAGTATGTTCTAGGGTTTTTATGCATGATATGGTTCTAGGAATATGTTAGGACTTATTATTGTTCACTGTGTTGCTGTTAGCATGCTTAGTGGATGATTTTTAGGCCATGATACTATTCTGTCCAGATTTGCATGTTAGTGTTTTTGCATGGTTTTGAGCACTTGTAAGGGTGCAAATAGGTTTGGTATTTGTCCTATGGCAAATAGGGCTGCTCATGTCTGAAATGGCTAAATGCTTGGAGCTAATTGCGCTCAGGTAAGTGGGTGTGAAGGTGCCCCAATTCACCTTTCTTCTTAACTCATTCTCTTCTCCCTATTTAGGGTTAATTTTTAATACAAGTCTATGGTTTAATTAGAGGTTTCCTTAACCAACAAAATTCTGGTTTTTATTAAAGTTTCCATTTTGTGGATTTCTTTCCTAAAATCAAACTTTCTATCATATTCAACTCTTTTGATCAAATAAGGAAACCTAGGGTTTTTACCATAGGTTTATATTAGGATTCAACCCTAATTCTAATTCGAACTACGTGGACTTTGATCCATGTATTTCGTTGCATGGTACGTAAGCGCTCTTCGTGAGGCTCAAGTCCGTTCTAGGATCCAAGCATCCTAGGTTTCTTTTTGTTTTGTTTTCTTTTTCTTTATTTTCTGTTTTTATGTGCTTATTATGCATGGATGGATGAATGAAATATATGATATGCATGCAATTCTTGTGATGATATACTTGCTGATTTTTGTATGGAAAGATCTTGATTTAGCCCAAATGAATTGAGAGACCGAAAGGGTGACATGGGTGCCTATAGGCTTTGCCTAGAACCTTCCCATGTCATAACTTAGCCTCTGAATCCCCGATTTCTTTGGTTTTCAAAAGATTGGTTTTGCCTTTCCTTTTTTTATGGAGTCATTCAAATTGTTTTCCTAAAACAACCTGATTTTTAGGGTTTTCCTTGTTTCCTTTAAAAAATAAGGTGGCGACTCCTTTCCTTTTTCTTTTTCAAATCCATTTTCTTTCAATCCCTTGTGGGCCCAATTTCCGGGGCTCACAGTTTGGCGACTCTGCTGGGGATGTTGTGGGCTAGACTCTATAAGGTTTAATTGGGCTAGGTTAATTTCTTATGTTTAATTAAAATCAATCACATTGCATCCGCTTGATTGTGTGCTTTCATTTATTGCACTGTGTGCACAAACTCTTGCATGCTAGGATCGATGTCCCTCGATGTATCCTTGCCAACGATCGGCCTAGTCTCAACCTTGGTTTTCCTGATTCCATGTGTTGGGGCAAAAGCTATCAACCTCTCTTGCCTAGTACCCTTGGGCTTGCCCTTGGGTATATTAAATGAGTTAATCACGTACTGCTGGACCCACGCGGCATTCCTGATGCCACATGTGGTTAGGTATAAGGATTGCTCAAGCAAGTGAAGGACCTTAGCCTACCCTTATCATTAGTCCATATAGACAGACTTGTAGGACACTACGGTCTCACCTTTATGCACCCACAATTGTTTGTAATGATGCTATGCTGTGTTTGTGGTGTGAGGCTTTATATCTTATGCCCTTAATATAGACCTTTAAACCCTAGCCTTCGTTAAGGCCATGGGTTAGGAGGAATAAATTAAGGAAATATGATGTAAAGCTATGTTTGTGATGTGCTAGTCCTAGGGGATTAATTAAACCTAATTGAAGGACTCTATGCCCTATTCTTTAAAACATACCCTTAATCCATGACCCCTGTAAAGGTAATTGGATAAAAGGAATGAATTAATTGAACATGGTGTAGAGACCGAATTCTGTGGACCCCAAAAAAGTTACAAGGCCCACAGGAGGGTTTAAAAGTCACCAGTCTGTGGACCCAGGAAAGAGGGCCCACGAATGGGTTTGAAAAAAGAAAAGGAGTCGCCACCTTATTTTTTAAAGGAAACAAGGAAAACCCTAAAAAACAGTTTTGTTTTAGGAAAACAAAAGATTGACTCCATATTTAAAAATGGTAAGGCAAAAAGTCTTTTGGAAACCAGAGAATTCGGGGATTCGGAGGCTAAGTTACGATATGGGAAGGTTCTAGGCAAAGCCTATAGGCACCCATATCGCCCTAAACGGTCTCTTAATTTAATTGGGCTAAATCAAAGTCTTAATCACACACAAATCAACAGTTATCATCACAAGACAGCATGCATATCATTCATTCATTCATCCATATAATCAAGTAAATCAAAGAAAAACAGAAAAAGAAGGAGGGGGGAGAAAACCTAGGATACTTAGTATCCTAGGGCGGACTTGAACCTCACGAAGAGCGCCTACGTACCATGTATGGAAATACATGGATCAAAGTCCACGTAGTTCGAAAAGGAATAGGGTTATAACCTAATCAAGGCCTATGGTAAACCCTAAGTTTCCTTTTAAGTAAAACATGGTAAGTTTCCAAAATAAATGATTCTCAAAAGATTTTTGGTAAAATATGGAATTTTGATAAAAATGGAAACCTTGATTCGAAAGGTATTTGTTATTGAAAGGAAACTATAAGAGTTACCATACCCCTCTATTAGGAAATAACCCTAAGGGGGGGAGAAAGGGAAAGTTTCAAGGAAAAGGAAAGAAGGGTGAATTGGGGCACCCTCACACCCTACTTACCTTTAGCAAAAGCAACCTGTCAAAATAACCACCCTATTGCATAGGGTAATTTGCAAGATTTCATCTCGCAATAGCCAAAATAACCACCCCACATTGGTGGGGTAGTTGCACCTGTTGTACCTGTCAAAGCACCTGCAATTTCCATGCAAAACATACCAAAAATGCCAACCAAACAAGCTAGATGCCAAATCAAGCCATTATCATGCCCAAACATAGGCTAACACATGCTCAAAATATCATATCAAGGACAAATAACAGATCTGGACAGAATTGAAATAAGGCTCAAAATCAACCACAAGTCATGCAACAACATGAATCATAAGCTAACTAAAACCCTAATTCAACCCTACATGCAATGACATGCAAAAAACCCTAAAATCAACTATATGAATGCTAGAAATATCACTTTTAAGGTAATAAACAAATCTGGACAGAATTGAATTAAAGCCTATGTTCATCCACTAAGCATGCAAACAACATAAATAGTGAACAACAATAAACCCTAATTGGATCCTAGAACCATGACATGCATAAAGACTCTAAAACCAACTATGTGAATGCTCAAAAATATCATAGTTATCAAATATGCAGCACATATATATCAACTATGAAGAAAACACAAGGAAAAAAAAACCCTAAGCTATCATGCTATATGCAACTAAACCCACACAAGGATGAATAAAACCCTAGAATCACACTAGTGCATAAAATTCCATAAAATAACTCTAAATCATGCAAAGCCCATCATAGACATCATGCTAATCATGCATATTAATCAATAGAAGCATCCACACATGAGAAAAATACAAGCTTGCACATGAAATATAGCTATTCTAAACATAAACTCAATTTCAGCACTAAGGAAACCCTAGAATCCCAAACATGCAGTAAATCACATGGGACAACATCTTAGCATATTAAACAGCCCATAAATACTATCCTAATCATGCATACATTCCAATGGAAGCAACAAAACACAATAAAAATATAAGCTCTAATATACCAAAGAGTTATTTCATGCAGAAAACCATTTTAAGCACTTAAGAAACCCTAAAGTCCCAAACATGCAGTAAATCACATGGAATAGCATCCTAGTATACTAAACAGCCCACAAATATGATCCTAATCATGCATACTAGTTAATAGAAGCAGCAAAACACAATAAAAACACAAACTTTAACATGAAATAATGACTATTGCATGTAAAACCCTAGAAAAGACTCTAAAAAACCCTAAAAAACACAAAGTCTCATAAAACCACATAGAATGACATTATATCATGCAAAACCAGCCATAGACAATATCCTAATCATGCATTCTAAGCATTAGAAGCATCAACACATGATAAAACAATAAGCTTTAAACATGAAATAATGCAAAGCTATGTAAAAAAAACCCTAGTTTGAATGAAAGAGAGAAAGGGGGAGGGGCATACCTATGGTGGCTGCTGTAGAGAGTCCTCCTCCTCTTATGTGCTGCTGGAAATTCCTTCCTTCAAGCCTCCAAGCAATGCTCTAGCCTTCCTTCAAGCCTTCTCTCACACTCTCTCACTCAAAGTTTAGGTTAAACTACCCTAAGGATGGCTGCCACAGCCTCCAAGTCTCATACTTCAGAAATTCCCTCTAAGTGCCTCCAAAGTGTCCCCCTATTGCTGAAGTATAAGGGGGTATTTATAGGGATTGAGGGAAAACCCTCAATGGTTGGGATTAAAACCCTAGGGATTGATCCAAGGGCTCTTAGAGGTTACCTTGGGGCTCAAGTAGGTCAAAAAGGGCTGAAATTAGGGTTAAATGGCGGCTAAAGGCGAGCAAATCCGAGGAAATAGGGAAGGAGCCGCGTCAAGGCTCAAAAAAGGAAAGTGGCTCGGGTGACCACCTGGGGCTGGGCGGCTAGCAGCCTGGGCCCAGGTGGCTAGCCGCCCAGGCCTGGGTGGTCACCCGAGGCACTGTCAGCTTATGCCCATTTTTGACCCTTTCGGCTTCCAAATGTGTTTCAGGGCCCAAATGAACTCCGATTTTGACGAAACGAAAGCCAAAACGACCGTGTTTCGAAGGGGAATGTAATTTGAGTCACTTGAGGGCGAGAAACCCTAGCCATGGCTGCATGGTTGGGTCCTACAAAGGTGGTTAACCGCTATGCCTCACCATCGCTTAGCTTAGGTATGCACATAGGGTCGCACCGAATGCTTTCCAATTCGAAATTCAACCTCCCTAAACACATTTGGGGATGAAATTAAGACTAATCAAGGTCAAATGAGTAGTCATAGAGTGAAAATCATGAACCAATTCGGGCAAACCCGAAGTAGGTCTCTTAGCCAACCTGAGCCTTGTTGAGCCATTCTAATCCCGATCCTTCAATTCATCGAACTGAACCCACAAATACCTCAAATACAACCATATGAATTCCAATTGGCAACTTGGAGATCATTTCAAGGTCAAATGGAAAGTTTGTGATCAAAAAGACGATTATGCCCCTCAAGTCACAAAAGTTCTTATTAACCCTCAAGATCAACTCCAAATCGAACCAAAATTCATACACACCATCCTTAGGACCCTAGAAACTCAATGCAAAAGATTAGACTCAAAAAGGAAACAAAAAGACACATGCAATGACAAACCCTAGCTAAGGTGACAAAAATGGGGTGTGACAGAAGCCCCTCATTGGTGAGCAAGTTTCACTTGCAAGCCAATGACCAAAAGAAACAACCCATTTTTGCCCGGGGAATTGATTTCATCAAGACCCACTGGGGAAAAGAGGGTGATCATATCACTGAATTCTTCGAATTCATCATACACAAGCACAAAGGTACTCCTCATAAGTTCTACAGAACTCTTCTCATACTGTACCAGTGACAACTGGTGAATAATACGAGGTATCCATAGCTTACATCGAACTTCGTTCGATGAAAGGTCTTCCCATACTACACCAGTGACAACTGGTGAATAACATGAGGTATCCACTAGCTTACATCGAACTTCGTTCGATGAAAGGTCTTCCCATACTACACCAGTGACAACTGGTGAATAATATGAGGTAACACTATGCCATCAAGGCTATCACAAAACGTGAGAAAGATACATCCTTCTCATATTCAAACCATCAAGGTTGCCATTCAAATGTCAAGGTAATCACATAACATACTGCACCAGTGGCAACTGGTGAATAATACGGGGTAGCATTATGCCATCAAGGCCATCTCAAAATATGAGAAAGATACATCCTTCTCATATTCAAACCGTCAAGGTTATCACTCAATAGCACGAGGAAGGTCACAACCTTCAATCAGGGTAAACACATACCATGGGAAGCTATCAAGGCTATCTCAAAACATGAGAAAGATACATCCTTCTCATATCCAAACCATCAAGGTAATCATTCAAATATCAAGGTAATCACATAACACGAGAAAGATCACGTCCTTCTCTCGCTCAAATCAATCAAGGTAAACACATACCATAAGAAGCCATCAAGGCTATCTCAAAACATGAGAAAGATACATCCTTCTCGTATTCAAACCATCAGGGTAAACACAAATCATAGGAAAGATTGCATTTTTCAGGTCATCAAGGTAAGCATGTAACATGAGAAAGATTTCATCTTTCTCTCACTAAATCATCAAGGCAAAGGTAAGCTTCTACTTACCAACACACAACAAGTTCACCGAATCATCTCACATGGAGGCTATTCATGCCTCAACTCAAACATCAACTCATATAGGAGACACATTCTCCTCATGAAAGCAATCATTCACATGCATATAGGGAAGGTATCTTTATCCCAAATGACAACAAATCATAGTGACATAGGAGGGAATCCATCCCTAATGATCAAAAGTCATATGCATAGAGAGGGTTGTTCAACCCTACTAGCATGCCATGCCCGCACAAGGGCCACCAATGCAATCTCTTTCAAATCATTTCATGTCAAACAATGTCAAGATATTCACTCATTTTTCAACTCAAAACATGCTTGAGATTTCATCTCAATGAAGGTTCAAAAGCGCGAATAGGCGAGTGCAACGGAGCGAGCAAGGGGGGGTGACCACCTGGCTGCTGGTGGCTTGCCGCCCAAGCCCAGGCGGCTTGCCGCCCCATGCTGGGCGGTTACCCGAGGCTAGGGCTGCCCATTTTGAGGGTTTTTAAACCCTTGACTCCTCATTTGTGCATTCAAGCCTCCAAGCTCGAAAATAGAGAGCTTCTCTCTCTAGAACTCACTCCATCCTTCCCCAAACACTCACAAACACATTCTCATTCAAAGTTTCACTTGCAATTCAAGTTGTGTGCATGAAATAGCATCATTCAACAACAAAAACAAGCATCAATCATCAAGTTGCAAGATCAAATTCATCATTTTTCTTATCAAACCCATTTTTCTCACATACAAGCTCAAACACCAACAATGGCTTCTAGCAATGATTCCAACAACAAGTATCCATATTATGTGATCAAGAATACATACAAGGCACCAATCTATGATGCATCCCAAGACAAGGTGTTGCTTGAACCTAAGAAGCATCTCTCATACCTCCATTCCCAACATGAGGTTAGTTCTTCCCAACTTAACATGTTTATCTTGAAATCTTGATTTCTATTGGATAAAATGCATTCCCATGATCTTCTTTTGATTGTTTCTATCATTGTTAAGCCAAGTTCATTGATTTGGCAAGGATTGAATGTGCAAAAAGCTTATTTCCCAATGCTTGAGAAAAGATGCCCACCAAGTGTTTGATAAAATGCCAAAGAGACAAAAACATGTTCAATTCTTGGAAAATCAATTGGTTTGCATTGTAGTGTAAAGTCAAATGGTCTTGGTAAGGATTTGGTATACAAAATCTTTTATTTCATTGCTTGAAAACAAGTTACACACCAAGTGTTCGATAAAATGCCCGAAAGGCAAAACCATGTTCAATCCTTACAAAATCAATGAATTTGAATACACAAAGTCATGGGCATTCATTTCTAGTTCATTTCATGAATCAAAACCCATATTTTAAAACTTTTGGAAAACCATTTGAAATCAATTACCAATGTATGCCCAATATCTCTATGTTTTCAATGCTAACTCAATACACAATCTTTTGACATAGCCCGACTTCCAAAGTCTCCGTACAAGGACATCAATAAAGGGACTCATCTCATGGTGGAGATATATGGAACATGCCCAACCACGTGCTCGCAAGATAGTAAAGAAGGCGGGTTTTGGGCCCTTCCTAGATGCTCTATGGAACGAGCAATGGGATAGGCAAGCATTGTTTGCCTTGACAGAGCTATGGTGGGACACCACCAACACTTTCCATTTTAGCTTCGGGGAGATGACCATGACTCCTAAGGATTTCACCATGATAACTGGGTTGAGCTTGAAAGGCAAGCGCTTGGAATACTATAAACATGCCAACATGGATCAAAACTACATAGTAGCTCTACTTGGGGTTGAAGCGGAATTAAGCCCAAAAGGTGTGCGCCGTACTTGGCTCTACAACACCTTTGCCACTGAAGAAGAGAGTGAGGGGACGGATCCCAAATACATTGTGAGAGCTTTCTTGCTCTACATGATTTCATGCACCTTCTTTGCGGGCACCAATGACATGGCTCGACTTGAGTTGCTAGCTAGCATGGAAGATGTGAACAAAATTGGGAGATACAATTGGGGTGGAGCTGCTTTCGCAAACATGTATCGCTCCATGACTGACATGTCCCGAGGAGTTGCAAAGAACTTTGGGGGACTTCCTTTCGTTTGGGAGGTAACAAAGAACATTCAATTCTCTATTATTTCCCGAAACTTAACACATGCATGATTTCTTCTTTTTTTTTTTTTCTTTTGATTTTCCACAGATATGGTACTACGAGTACCTGAACATGTGTCACCCGACTCTTGCTAGTGATGCCATGTCATGGCCCATACTCCAGAATTACACTCCATCTTGCTTGGCTACAAGAGCCTCTAATCGACACGATTATGCCCATGCAAGGGCATATCTTGCCAGCTTGACTGCTGATATGGTAAAATCTTTCTTTCTCTTTATCTTTTTTTATCTTTCTTTTTTCATTTCTCATTTCAAACTTTGACAGGTGGAATGGGATCCATGGAGATTGTGGGAGCATAGGCTTCCCGAGAAGTACTCCTCTTGTTTGGAGTTGACAAGCAAAAGGGTCCTCTTTGAAGGCCCCACAGGTAGATGTTGGTATCTTGGGGAACGAGTCCTGAGACAAGTCCATGGAAATATGAATGCAGCTGTGACACCTTCTATGCCACCAGAGAACATGAGGCACACTAGCCACTTGGTGGGGGATGAACTAGAAGAAGCTTTGAGGGGTTGGGATGCTGAGGGATTCACCTCCCCTCGCATAGAATACACTGCCTTTTGCCGACAATATCTAATGAATCCTAGGGTCACTGGTCTCCCACCTCAAGGGGTGAGCTCCCCACACTCTTAAATTCTTTTTTAAGATCATAAGAAAGACTTCACTTGACAAACATTTGAATTTCAGGGTCGACGGGCGAGGGGACACAGTTCCACAGTTGGATCTGCCACTGGGATGACTTACAATGATGAGGATGATGACCTTGAAGGAAACCAACCTCCTCCCCTCCCACAACTACATTGGTATGTGAACTTGTGTAGTGGGACAAAATTTGTGAAGACTGACATTACCCATCCACCATTCGATGAATATCCCAAGATCGACCCATATTATGAGAATGTGAGTTCTAAACTCTTACCTTCTTGAAATTGGATTCTTTCATTATTGTTAACCATGTTCATATTCTCCTAGGTTCCACGGGAGTACGCCCAGGAATGCATCGAACTCAATGAAGGATTGAGGAGGGATCTTGTGCGAATGAGTTTAGAGAACTCAATTCTAGAAGCACGCCTGAATCCCCAAGTAAGTGATCATCTTATTAACTTTCAACTAGGATTGGCGCCATTACCTTCCTAACTCATTATCTTTGTTTGCAACAGGCATCATCATCTAATCCACCACAGGATATGCCCCCTCCTAGAGCACCTCGTGCAGGGCATGATGGAGCTGGGCCAAGTCGAAAGAGAAGGCCCACGGGAAATCATTGAGTTTCACTCACCTCTTGTTAGGAATGTTGGAATCTTTTATCCTCTTGTTATGTACTAATTAGGAATTTCAATTCCCAACCTTGAACCTTTATTATGGATACTTGATGAATCTATGTTGAACTTGATTGCAATGATATGATCTTGTATTGTGTGAAAAATGGGCTTAAATCAAGCACAAAAGAGTCAAAACATCACAAAAGGGCCAAACAAAGGCATAACAAGGCAAAAATGGGCGAAACAAGACGGCGGCCTCGGGTAACCACCTGGGGCTGGGCGGCTAGCCGCCTGGGCCTGGGTGGTCACCCGAGCCCGAAGCGGTGTTTCGCCTGATTTTAGGAAACTTCCTATTTTGACGGGATTCTTCCTTCCAAAACACGGATTTCCGAATTTTTTCCTATAAAAGCACATCCAAGGGGTCTCAAACCTTACTTACATTCATTGAGAGCAAGTTATGGAAGCCCTAAACAAACTCTTGAGTGATTTTCTGAAAGTTATGAGTGCGGAGGCAAGGAAGGAGTTCAAGCGCTACTGCTTGGATCCGTTGTTCTCTTTGATGCATGTGAAGCTTGAAACCACTCTTCTTACTGCTGCTACATATTTTTGGGATCCCCAACTTCATGTATTCCGCTTCAACTATGAAGAACTATGCCCAACAATGGAAGAGTTCTGCGCTCTGTATGGAGTTTCACCTGTAGGACCTTTCATTCTCCCTACTCCACGCTCAAGTTACTTGATTTCCTTCTCCAACTTCCTTGGAATTTCTCAACAAGAGGCCTCCATATTTGTGAAGGACCATATGGTGAATCTCATGGAAATAGCAACTTCCTTCTTGGCTCATGATAGCAAAGGTACCTTGAATTTCAACCTTAAAACTCAACATGCTCTTGCTTTTTGTTTGATTGGTCGCTTCCTTATCTCCACGGGGACTCTCTATGTCCCTATTCAAATATGCGAACTGATCCCTTTTCTTCTTGAACACAACAACCTGATTCCCATGGTGCTAGCTGAAACCCTGAATAGCTTAGACGAAGCTCATGATAATCCACAAGCCCCATTAGGAGGGAGCCCCATTCTACTGCAGATGTGGCTTCTTGAAAGGCTTAACTTCTTATCTCCTACCACCATTAATCCATACAAACCCCAACATTATTGTTGCCGTCGAGTTGAACTTCCTGGTCAATTTTCTTTGAGGGAATGGTTGGGCTACTTCCAAACTCTCTCATGGCGAAACATCAGGTGGTTTGTCTCCACATGGGGATGCAAGGAACAAATTCTTCTTCGAACTTCTGGGTGTGCTATGGTCAAACTCATAGGGTTGAGATCAACTTCATTCTATTGGACTTCAAGAATCCTTCGTCAAATGGGTGCCATGCAAACCATACCTACTTCTGTGGTATTTGATCATTCTGTCGAACCTGTGGGCCCCACAATGGTTAAGTGGGCCAAGACTAGATGGACTGACCACCTGAAACTGACTCGAGTTGAGAACACTGATGGGCCTTATGTCATGAGCCCTGAATACAAGACATGGTTGAAGACTAGCTTGGGTGAAAGAGAAACCCTACGCAGGGAAAGGATTTATGACCTCGTCAAGGACACAAGACTCGGATTTTGCAGGGAAGACATTTTGGAAGTAGTGGAAGCAGCACATGCTCATGACTTGCGAAAGAAGCGAAGACTTGAAAGAAAAGAGAAGAAAGCAAACCAGGAGACTCTGAAGAAAATCAAAAGGACTTGAAGACTTTAGAAATAGGATATCTATGGCATGTCAATAGTTCTTTATCTAACATCAATAAATTGCTATGTCAATCAATTAGTTCTAAATGAATTGCCAATAATAATTCAATTTTGAGATTTGTTGTTGTGGTGTTGTTTGGACCGCACCCAAGGTAACTTTATGGGTTGCCTACGTATCCCCATCCTTTTTTCTTTTTTTTTCTTTTTTTTTCTTTTTTTTTCTTCTTTTTCTTTCTTTTTCTCTTTTTCTTTTCTTTTTTTCTTTTTTTCTTTTTCTTTCTTTTTCTCTTTTTCTTTTCTTTTTTTCTTTTTTTCTTTTTTTTCTTTTGGAATGGGGAATCAGGTCCTCGTAGTTCAAATGCCTTAACTTTTGCCTAGGCCGCCCTTATGGGTTTTCAACCTAGCAGGCCTTACACATAATACTTCTTCAATTGATCCAAATTGGTAGGGCGAGCGAACTCAATTCCATCCAAATCCATGAGGCGAACAGCCCCTGCTGGCAATATCTCTTTGATAACATACGGGCCACCCCAACTTGGCTTGAACTTCCCTCGTGGATCAAAAATTGGAGCTCGGATTTCTTTTAACACCAAATCCCCTGTCTTCAAACCTCGGTCTTTGACATGCTTGTTGAATGCTCTCGCAACCCTTCGCTGATATCCCTGCACATGATACAAGGCCCTCAATCGCCTTTCATCGAGCAATGCCAGCTCATCATAACGGTTCTTAACCCAATCTGCTTCTGCTATCTGACTCTCCATGGCAACCCGTAAAGACGGTACCTCCAACTCAATAGGCAAAACAGCCTCCATCCCATACACCAAAGAATAAGGGGTAGCCCCTGTTGACGATCTTACGGATGTTCTATAGCCCCACAAGGCTAAGGGTAACTTCTCATGCCAATCAGTATAGGTGTCAGCTGTTTTCTGTAGTATCTTCTTAACATTCTTGTTGGCGGCCTCCACTGCTCCATTAGTCTGCGGGCGATAAGGGGAGGATAGATGGTGCACTATGTTGTATTTCTGCAAAAGCTCCTTGGTTTCTTTCTGAAAGTGCTGACCATTGTCTGAAATAATCTCATGGGGTACCCCATATCTGTAGACGATGTTGAGCTGTATGAACTGTGCTACCTTCTTGGCATTCAGGGTCTTGAAAGAAGCTGCTTCTACCCACTTAGTGAAGTAATCAATAGCTACCAAGATGTACTCATGCCCATTGGAGGCTTTCGGCTTAATCTGCCCAATTATATCTATTCCCCACACTGCAAACGGCCAAGGTGACGACATACTTGTCAAAGGCATGGAAGGCAAGTGTTGTCCATTAGCAAAGACTTGACATTTGTGACACTTCTTAACATGTGCATGGCAATCTCTCTCCATTGTAGACCAATAGTAACCCAACCTCATGATTTTCTTAGCTAGCATATAACCATTCATGTGCGGTGCTCCAACTCCTTCATGGATTTCACTAACAAGACGTTCGGCTTCCTCCTCAGTGACACACAACAGATGGACCCCATCGTATGACCTTCGGTATAGCTTTCCTCCACACAGAACATAGTGACTTGCTAGTCTCCTCAGTGTTCTCCTATCAACGCGGGTTGCTCCTTCTGGATACTCCCTTTCTTCGATGAATTTCATGATGTCATAGAACCACGGGTGGCCATCTTTCGATTCTCCTTCTCGAATAGAACAGCAATACACAGGCTTTTCTCTACATTCTATCACCAACGGTTTTACATTCCCACCATCCGGGATTTCCACCATAGAAGCTAGAGTTGCCAAGGCATCGGCGAACTGATTCTTATTTCTTGACAAATAATTGAACTCTATTTCCACAAATTCTTTAGTCAAGGCTTCTAAGTATGCATGATATGGCAGCAGCTTCTCATCACGAGTCTTCCACTCTCCCTTTATCTGGCAGATAATCAGTGCTGAATCTCCGAAAACCTCTAACTCTTTGATCCCCAATTCTAGTGCAGCTTCCAACGCAAGGATGCAGGCTTCATACTCAGCAATGTTGTTGGTTGCTTCAAACCCTAGCTTAACTGCCAAGGGTGTAAATGCTTCTTCAGGTGAAACTAGTAGGACTCCTATCCCATACCCTCTCTTATTTGCAGCTCCATCAAAGTATACCTTCCAGACCTTCTTTCCAATCTCCAGGACATCCTCATCGGGGAATTGGTCATTAAATTGTTCTGATGACGCCACAGGGCAGCTAGCCAAGTAATCTGCAATGACACTTCCTTTTACTGACTTCTGGGTTACATACTTTATGTCGAATTCATTGAGAAGAATCGACCAACGAGCAGTTCTATAGGATAAAACCGGCCTTTCTATCAGGTACTTCAGTGGATCCATTCGACTTATCAAGAAAACCTCATACGACATCATGTAGTGACGGAGTTTCTGAGTTGCCCATACCAAAGCCACACAAGCCTTCTCTATGGCATTGTACTTCACCTCATAATCTGTCATCTTCTTGCTTAGATAGTAAATGGCGTTCTCCTTTTTTGACCCCTCAAGGTACTGAGCTAGCATAGCTCCCGTCGCGGTTTCAGTGACCGTCAAGTATAACAATAACGGTTCACCTTGTCGTGGGGGAACTAGAATTGGTGGATTACTCAAATACCTTTTGATAGTCTCAAAGGCTTCTTGACATTCTTCATTCCATACCTTCGGCACACCCTTCTTAAGCAACTTGAAAATCGGCTCACACACCATGGTCAAATTAGCAATGAACCTGCTTATGTACTGAATTCTCCCCAAGAACCCTCGAATCTGCTTTTCTGTGCTAGGCGGCTCCATCTCTACAATGGCCTTGATTTTTCCCGGATCGACCTCGATTCCCCTCTGAGTAATCATAAATCCTAATAGCTTGCCTGCAGTGACACCAAAAGCACATTTCTGAGGATTCAACCGCAAGTTGTACTTCTTTGCTCGCTCCAGGAACCTTTCTAGTGCCATGAAGTGTCCTTCTCGATCCACGGACTTCACGATCATGTCGTCCACATATACTTCCACCTCCTTATGGATCATGTCATGCAGCAATGTTGTAGCAGCTCTCTGATAGGTAGCCCCGGCATTTCTCAAACCGAACGGCATCACTTTGTAGCAATATGTTCCCCACTGTGTAATAAAAGCTGTTTTCTCCATATCTTGCGGCGCCATCTTTATCTGATTATATCCAGAAAACCCATCCATGAAAGAGAAGAGCGCATGTCCTACAGTACTATCTACCAATACATCAATGTGGGGCAAAGGAAAATCATCCTTAGGGCTTGCTGCATTAAGATCTCGAAAATCCACACACATCCTCACTTTTCTATCCTTTTTAGGCACGGGAACTATATTGGATAACCACTCGGGATACTCCACAACCTGTAGGAACCCCGCATCGAGTTGTTTGGTTACTTCCTCCTTTACCTTCAATGCCCACTCGGGTTTCAATCTTCTCAATTTTTGCTTTACCGGCTTTTTAAGGGGATTGGTGGGGATGAAGTGCTGCACAATGTCTGGATCTATGCCGGGCATGTCTTCATAAGACCATGCAAAGGCCGTTATGTTGGCCTTTAAGAGGGCTATCAGCTTTTCTTTCTCAAGTGGTGAGAGGGTTATCCCAATTTTAATTATCTTTGGCAATTCATTTGTCCCTAAATTGATTGATTCCAATTCATCCATGTTAGGTTCGGTGACACCCCTTTTCCTTCGCTCGACGAGCTCCGGGGGGACGTCATTCCTAGGATCTATATCCATGCCATAAATATCCATAGAAGAGAGAAAGGAAACACTGCAAACAATGTATAAAAGAAACACACTTCATTAAAGGAACCAACAAAAAGACACAAACTTGAAAAGGAAACAAAATTTGGTGCCACAACTATGAAACGACTCCTAACTCCACAAAGTGGGATAGGCGGACACACTTTATTGAAAGCAGGAAAGACTCTAACTAAGGAACCTACAAGCTACTATCAGGCAGGTCATGATCTTCTTCTTCAAGGATCTCTGCAATGGCTCCGTCTTCTAAGTACCAATTATGAAGCGGCATGGTTGCATGGTGAATTGACGAATCTTGGCAATCTTCTGTTGCTGACTCCCCCAAAGTAAGAACCATATCTTGGAACATGGTAACCATAGCCTCGGTATCCACATGCCTTACCCAGTCTTCTTTCTTCTTTCCCATAGAATTGTACCAACTTGTCAAGCTCTGAGGATTCAGCCCCTCTGTAAAGTACTTGTCACAAAAATCCTTGTCTGCCAGTGCTGGATCAGAACTTGGGTAAAAAGTGCAATAGTGTGACGGCTCTTCTTCTCCGAACTCTTGTTCGCCTTCGAACCCCATAGTAAGGACCATGTCTTGAAACAAAGTGACCATGGCTTCAGAATCCATGTGCTCCACCCAATCTTCTTCTTTCTTCTCCCAATAACTGTCATTGATGGCTTCATCATCCACCATTTCAGCGGAGATTGGATACCACTCGGTGAAGAAAATCTCAAATCCCGGGATTCTGATCTTGGTTGTTGGATTGAACATAGGCTCTGGGAACCCACAGTACAGGAAGTCATCCCCTTCCTTGATGAAATGGCCATTCAGAGTCGGCCTGTATGGTGAAATCTTAAAGTCTGGCACCCTTCCTTCTGCTCTAGCTTTTCCCTTCTCCTTATTCCTCCTTGTCATTTCTGCATAGTCATTCTTAGTGGGCTCATATCCTAACCCAAAAGTGTAGGAAACAACCCGGCTTTGAACAGAATGGGGAATTCCTTGTTGGCGACGCCCTAGGCCCATACCCGGGAAGAAATTCATTTTCCGCATTATCTCACCAACATGTAAATTACCATGGGGACAATAGTCAAGGGGGATCAGTTCTTCCTTTTCCAACTCCTTTTCAATGCATTGCACATACTCAAACCCCGACAAGGGTATCTCCATTGATTCTGGTTTTATTTCACATATGGGTATACCCGCCATTTTCAAATCATAATCCCCTTGAAGTGTGACAATGGCTCCCTCATGTGGGAACTTTACCTTTTGATGCAATGATGATGGTACAGCCCCAGCGGGATGAATCCAAGGCCTTCCCAATAACAGATTAAAACATGACGGCACATCCAAGACTTGAAACTCCACTCTGAACTCCGTGGGTCCCATGATTAAAGGTAAAGTGACCATCCCAATTACTTCTCTACGGGTATTATCATACGCCCTCACTGTCTGCCCAGATGGGGTGAAATCAGTGGGCCCCAAGCCCAAAACAGTTGCAGTTCTCAAGGGACATACATTTAATGCGGAACCATTATCAATCAAAACTGTGGGAACCCTCTTCCCCATGGTATCAACAGTTATATGCAAGGCTTGGGAGTGGCTTGGTCCACTCTTAGGTAAGTCCGCCTCTGTGAACACTATAGTGGAATTCTTCGGAGCAGGGTTTACTAGATTCACCAATCCCTCAGGGGACAAATCAACCGGAACCTGTATCTGATTTAACAACTTCAACACTGTCTGTCTGTGCTTGTGAGAGGCCATAAGCAAGCCCCATATAGTGATATTGGCATTGGTCTTCCTCAATTGTCGGAGTACTTCATCCTCTTCTTCTTGCACATCAAGGCGCTTATCTAACTCACCCAGTGGATTATCAGATTCCAAGTGTGGAGGCTTGAAATGGCGGCCCCCTCTTGTCATGTGGTCTACTTCTTCATCACTAGCCCATATGTCATCAATTTCATTTGTGTCACCCATCAGGTCATCCCATTCAATCATGTCAATGTCCTCCATCTGCACCTCTTCGGGTATATCATCCCAGCCCGTAGGAATTATGGGCTCACTTGGCAATGGATCAGGATAAAGGACATAGTAATCAAACTTCCCTGAAGGTTCTCCCAATAACCCCACTTGAGGGTCTCCTGCTTCATATCTTTCTTTCAACTGCTGTTGGATGGACTTCTTTGGCAATTGTAGGGTCTTTTGATCAATGAGGTCTTGAACGACCTTTCTCAACATAGCACAGTCCTCAGTGTCATGGCCGGGTATACCATGGTATTGGCAATATTGATGGGGTGTTTGGGGTCTTGGCTTTGGAAGGTGAGGTATGATAAGGCCTTGGTTACAGCATTGGTGAAAGGCTTGGGTCAAGGACATGGGTAATGGAGTGTATTGTCTTATGGGTAGGCAAGGTCGAGATGGGTCGGCTTCAATGGCATTTATGGAGTTGGATGAATTATGAGAGGGAAGTGGATTTTGGGTAACATTTGGGCGATTTGGTGGAGTTGGTGGTGAGATGATTTGTTTGTCAAGTAAGTCTTGGATCTCATGCCTAAGGCGATAGCAACGGTTGGTTGAGTGGCCTTTGGCTTGGTGGAATTTGCAGTACTCATTCTCATTGTAACTCTTGGGCAATGGGTTTGGTGGTGGTCTTGGGTCGAGAGGTTTCAACAGGCCTCGGCTTTTTAGCTTTTCAAGTACTTTCTCAAGTGGCATATGCAGCTCGGTGAATTGGCGAGGTGGGTTGGTGTCATTTAGGGAGATAGGTTGAATGGGTTGGGCTATGGCATTGACCTCGGCATTGTTTTTCCCAGCAAAGTTCGGCCTGCGGCTCTTTTGGATTTCTTCTGTCTTGATTGACCCATCGGCTATGGCATCCTCAACTTGTGTACCTGCTCCTATAAGAGCCTTGAAATTAGGGAAGTAGTGAGCAAAGAGGTGCTTGTGATACACCGGCAATAGGTTCTTAACCACCAACTGAATCTGATCTTCCTCATTCGGTCTATCTGCCATTCTCGAGGCCTTTTGCCTCCACCTTGTAATGAAAGCAGAAAAGGTCTCATTAGCCCCTTGTTTTGTGGTCTCTAGGTCCCTTCTTGTGACATCCACCTCAGTGTTGTACTTGTAGTGCTCCGAAAACTCATTACATATGTCCTCCCAAGTTCGGGTTCTATTCTCATCCAAAGCTAGGAACCATTTCAAGGCAGACGTGGCGAGGGTTTCATGGAACATTTGGGCCAAGAGTTCATCTGTTGCTCCTCGAGGGTGCATAGCTCGTACATACATCTTCAAATGGGTCTTAGGGCAGCCCGTTCCATCAAACTTTTCTAATTCGGGCATCTTGAATTGTAGTGGAATACGAGCTTGAGGAAACAAAGATAGGGTACGTACATCCACCATGTCATCTGTCCTACGGATTCCCTTTATAGTTCTCTCCAAGGCTTCTACCTTACTAGCCAACACAGAGTCTGTATCAGAGGTCTTCCCCTTACTTCCCCCTTCTAGGTTAAAGACTTCAGGTGATTCATTCCCCTTGGGCTGAGTGCTTCCCCCATCATTGGTCTTAGTGCCTTCTCCAGACTGGGTCCCATTTTCGGTGTTATCCCCCGGGGTACGGCCATTATTCTGTTCGGGTTCGGACATCTTATGTTGGATATCTTGGGCCATTTTCAATGCTCTCTCGGATACATCAGTGGTGTAATCGAGTTTGGTCATGATAGCCTTCAAACAAGTCTCAACATCAAAACCCCCTTCACTAGTTGCTTCATCGGCCATGTCTGACTGGTTGGTAGAATCAATCTTCACTAAGCGCCCTTGCTGGTCGCGGATCCAAGCCAGTACGTCTTCTCACTCCTCTATGAAAGGGAACAATCAGTCTCTCATCCTAAGGGTATGTCCTAGGCTTCCATATTTGTCTCAATGACTTCACGCCATATATACTCAATTAGTCCCTTTTAATCCAATCACCTTTGCAAGGGTCATGGGCGAAAGGTATGTATTAAGGATATAGGGTGCAAAGGTCCTCTATTAATTTTCCATTAAGCACATCACAAACACGGTCATGATATCATTACAAATAATGTGGGTGCATAAGGGTGAAACCATAGTGCCCTACAAGTCTGTCTATATGGACTAATGATAGGGTAGGCTGGGGTCCTTCACTTGCTTGAGCAATCTTTATACCTAACCACATGTGGCATCAGGAACGCCGCGTGGGTCCAGCAGTACGTGATTAACTCATTTAATATACCCAAGGGCAAGCCCAAGGGTACTTGGCAAGAGAGGTTGAGAGCTTTCGCCCCAACTCATGGAATCAGGAAAACCAAGGTTGAGGCTAGGCCCATCAGTGGCAAGGGACATCGATCCTAACATGCAAGAGTTTGCGCACACAATGCAACAAATGAAAGCACACAATCAAGCGAATGCAATGTGATTGATTTTAATTAAACAAAAGAAATTAACTTAGCCCAATCAAATTGTATAGAGTCTAGCCCACAAATCCCCAGTGGAGTCGCCAGTTCTGTGGACCCCAAAAAAGTTACAAGGCCCACAGGAGGGTTTAAAAGTCACCAGTCTGTGGACCCAGGAAAGAGGGCCCACGAATGGGTTTGAAAAAAGAAAAGGAGTCGCCACCTTATTTTTTAAAGGAAACAAGGAAAACCCTAAAAAACAGTTTTGTTTTAGGAAAACGAAAGATTGACTCCATATTTAAAAATGGTAAGGCAAAAAGTCTTTTGGAAACCAGAGAATTCGGGGATTCGGAGGCTAAGTTACGATATGGGAAGGTTCTAGGCAAAGCCTATAGGCACCCATATCGCCCTAAACGGTCTCTTAATTTAATTGGGCTAAATCAAAGTCTTAATCACACACAAATCAACAGTTATCATCACAAGACAGCATGCATATCATTCATTCATTCATCCATATAATCAAGTAAATCAAAGAAAAACAGAAAAAGAAGGAGGGGGGAGAAAACCTAGGATACTTAGTATCCTAGGGCGGACTTGAACCTCACGAAGAGCGCCTACGTACCATGTATGGAAATACATGGATCAAAGTCCACATAGTTCGAAAAGGAATAGGGTTATAACCTAATCAAGGCCTATGGTAAACCCTAAGTTTCCTTTTAAGTAAAACATGGTAAGTTTCCAAAATAAATGATTCTCAAAAGATTTTTGGTAAAATATGGAATTTTGATAAAAATGGAAACCTTGATTCGAAAGGTATTTGTTATTGAAAGGAAACTATAAGAGTTACCATACCCCTCTATTAGGAAATAACCCTAAGGGGGGGAGAAAGGGAAAGTTTCAAGGAAAAGGAAAGAAGGGTGAATTGGGGCACCCTCACACCCTACTTACCTTTAGCAAAAGCAACCTGTCAAAATAACCACCCTATTGCATAGGGTAATTTGCAAGATTTCATCTCGCAATAGCCAAAATAACCACCCCACATTGGTGGGGTAGTTGCACCTGTTGTACCTGTCAAAGCACCTGCAATTTCCATGCAAAACATACCAAAAATGCCAACCAAACAAGCTAGATGCCAAATCAAGCCATTATCATGCCCAAACATAGGCTAACACATGCTCAAAATATCATATCAAGGACAAATAACAGATCTGGACAGAATTGAAATAAGGCTCAAAATCAACCACAAGTCATGCAACAACATGAATCATAAGCTAACTAAAACCCTAATTCAACCCTACATGCAATGACATGCAAAAAACCCTAAAATCAACTATATGAATGCTAGAAATATCACTTTTAAGGTAATAAACAAATCTGGACAGAATTGAATTAAAGCCTATGTTCATCCACTAAGCATGCAAACAACATAAATAGTGAACAACAATAAACCCTAATTGGATCCTAGAACCATGACATGCATAAAGACCCTAAAACCAACTATGTGAATGCTCAAAAATATCATAGTTATCAAATATGCAGCACATATATATCAACTATGAAGAAAACACAAGGAAAAAAAAACCCTAAGCTATCATGCTATATGCAACTAAACCCACACAAGGATGAATAAAACCCTAGAATCACACTAGTGCATAAAATTCCATAAAATAACTCTAAATCATGCAAAGCCCATCATAGACATCATGCTAATCATGCATATTAATCAATAGAAGCATCCACACATGAGAAAAATACAAGCTTGCACATGAAATATAGCTATTCTAAACATAAACTCAATTTCAGCACTAAGGAAACCCTAGAATCCCAAACATGCAGTAAATCACATGGGACAACATCTTAGCATATTAAACAGCCCATAAATATTATCCTAATCATGCATACAGTCCAATGGAAGCAACAAAACACAATAAAAATATAAGCTCTAATATACCAAAGAGTTATTTCATGCAGAAAACCATTTTAAGCACTTAAGAAACCCTAAAGTCCCAAACATGCAGTAAATCACATGGAATAACATCCTAGTATACTAAACAGCCCACAAATATGATCCTAATCATGCATACTAGTTAATAGAAGCAGCAAAACACAATAAAAACACAAACTTTAACATGAAATAATGACTATTGCATGTAAAACCCTAGAAAAGACTCTAAAAAACCCTAAAAAACACAAAGTCTCATAAAACCACATAGAATGACATTATATCATGCAAAACCAGCCATAGACAATATCCTAATCATGCATTCTAAGCATTAGAAGCATCAACACATGATAAAACAATAAGCTTTAAACATGAAATAATGCAAAGCTATGTAAAAAAAACCCTAGTTTGAATGAAAGAGAGAAAGGGGGAGGGGCATACCTATGGTGGCTGCTGTAGAGAGTCCTCCTCCTCTTATGTGCTGCTGGAAATTCCTTCCTTCAAGCCTCCAAGCAATGCTCTAGCCTTCCTTCAAGCCTTCTCTCACACTCTCTCACTCAAAGTTTAGGTTAAACTACCCTAAGGATGGCTACCACAGCCTCCAAGTCTCATACTTCAGAAATTCCCTCTAAGTGCCTCCAAAGTGTCCCCCTATTGCTGAAGTATAAGGGGGTATTTATAGGGATTGAGGGAAAACCCTCAATGGTTGGGATTAAAACCCTAGGGATTGATCCAAGGGCTCTTAGAGGTTACCTTGGGGCTCAAGTAGGTCAAAAAGGGCTGAAATTAGGGTTAAATGGCGGCTAAAGGCGAGCAAATCCGAGGAAATAGGGAAGGAGCCGCGTCAAGGCTCAAAAAAGGAAAGTGGCTCGGGTGACCACCTGGGGCTGGGCGGCTAGCAGCCTGGGCCCAGGCGGCTAGCCGCCCAGGCTTGGGTGGTCACCCGAGGCACTGTCAGCTTATGCCCATTTTTGACCCTTTCAGCTTCCAAATGTGTTTCAGGGCCCAAATGAACTCCGATTTTGACGAAACGAAAGCCAAAACGACCGTGTTTCGAAGGGGAATGTAATTTGAGTCACTTGAGGGCAAGAAACCCTAGCCATGGCTGCATGGTTGGGTCCTACAAAGGTGGTTAACCGCTATGCCTCACCATCGCTTAGCTTAGGTATGCACATAGGGTCGCACCGAATGCTTTCCAATTCGAAATTCAACCTCCCTAAACACATTTGGGGATGAAATTAAGACTAATCAAGGTCAAATGAGTAGTCATAGAGTGAAAATCATGAACCAATTCGGGCAAACCCGAAGTAGGTCTCTTAGCCAACCTGAGCCTTGTTGAGCCATTCTTATCCCGATCCTTCAATTCATCGAATTGAACCCACAAATACCTCAAATACAACCATATGAATTCCAATTGGCAACTTGGAGATCATTTCAAGGTCAAATGGAAAGTTTGTGATCAAAAAGACGATTATGCCCCTCAAGTCACAAAAGTTCTTATTAACCCTCAAGATCAACTCCAAATCGAACCAAAATTCATACACACCATCCTTAGGACCCTAGAAACTCAATGCAAAAGATTAGACTCAAAAAGGAAACAAAAAGACACATGCAATGACAAACCCTAGCTAAGGTGACAAAAATGGGGTGTGACAAATTCATTAAGGAAAATATGGAGGTTTAGGACAGATCCTTAGGCTAAAGGTTAAAACTTTTCTATCCATAGACGTGCTGGCTTGGATCCGCAATCCACAAGGGCGTCTAGTGAGTGTTGAGTCTACCCATCAGACAGACATGGCCGACGAAAGAACTAGTGAGGAGCACTTTGACCTTGAGGCTTGCCTGAAAGCCATCATGGCCAAGCTTGACCATACCGCCGAGACATCCGATACCGCATTGAAAATGGCTCAAGAGAACCAACAGAAGATGGCGGATCTTGAACAAAATGGCTCTAAGGCCCATTCCTCGGGTATACCTCATGGGGCTGGCACCGAAGAGGGACCTCAATCCAATGAGGACACCAAGACAAGGGGGGAAAGTAGCTCGAAACTTGAGGTCACCAACCTAGAAGGGGAAGCCAAGGGGAAAAGTACTAGCAGTGATTCCGTGTTAGCTAGCAAGGTAGAAGCTTTGGAGAGAACCATAAAAGGGATTCGCAGGGCTGATGACATGGTCGATGTGCGGACTCTATCCCTGTTTCCAACGGCTCGTATTCCACTACAATTCAAGATGCCGGAGTTAGAAAAGTTCGATGGGACGGGTTGCCCTAAGACTCATTTGAAGATGTACGTGCGAGCTATGCACCCTCGAGGGGCTACTGACGAGCTTTTAGCTCAAATGTTCCATGAAACGTTGGCCACTTCTGCTTTGAAATGGTTCTTGTCTTTGGATGAGAACAGAACTCGGACTTGGGAAGACATATGCAATGAGTTTTCAGAGCACTACAAGTATAACATAGAGGTGGACGTTACTCGAAGGGACCTAGAAACTACCAAGCAAGGGGCTCATGAAACTTTCTCCGCTTACATTACAAGGTGGAGACAAAAGGCGTCGAGAATGACGGATAGGCCGAATGAGGAGGACCAAATTCAGTTAGTGGTTAAGAACCTGTTGCCCGTGTATCACAAGCACCTGTTTGCCCACTATTTCCCAAATTTCAAAGCTCTCATTGGGGCTGGCACGCAGGTTGAAGATGCTATCAATGATGGGACAATCAAGACTGAGGAAGTGAGGAGTCGCAAGACAAACTTTACTGGGAAGAACAATGCCGAGGTCAACACCATAACTCAACCAATCCAACCCTTTTCTCTCAATGATGTCAACCCACCTCGCCAATTCACTGACCTATTCATGCCACTCGAAAGAGTCCTTGAAAAGCTCATAAGTCGTGACCTATTGAAGCCACTCGACCCAAGACCCCCACCAAATCCCTTACCCAAGAGCTACAATGAGAATGAGTACTGCAAGTACCACCAATCCAAAGGCCATGCCACCAATCGCTGTATTCGCCTTCGCCACCAAGTCCAAGACCTCATTGACAAGCAAGTCATTTCACCACCAACCCGTCCAAATGTCACCCGTAATCCTCTCCCATCACACAACAACACACCCCCACCTAACACCATAAATGCCATTGGGGTTGAATCCTCTCGCCCTCGCCATCCCATAAGACAATACACTCCGCTCCCCATGACCTTAACCCGTCTCTTCACCATTTGCCGCAATAACAGCCTTATCATGCCACTTCCACCAAAGCCAAGACCATCAACCCCTCACCAATATTGCCAATACCATCGTACACCCGGCCATGACACCGAGGCTTGTTCTATACTAAAGAAGATCATCCAAGACCTCATTGACCAAAAAGTTTTGTTGTTACCAAAGAAATCTATCCAACAAGAGCTGAAAGAAAGATATGAAGCAGGGGATCCTCAGGTTGGCCTATTAGGTGAAGCGTCGGGGAAATATGATTACTATGTGCTGTACTCAAGCCCAAGTCCGATATCAGATGAGCCGATAGTCCCTTCAGGTTGGGATGACTTGCCGACAGAGATGGAGAGCATCGACATGATAGAATGGGATGACTTGATGAATGACTCCGAGGAAGTCCATGACATATGGGCTAGCGATGATGAGTTGGACCATATAACCAGAGGGGGTCGTCACTTCAAGCCCCCCCACCTAGAATCTGAAAATCCGTTGGAAGATTTGGAAGGGCAGAGGCGTCCTAGCTTGCAAGAAGAAGAGGATGAAGTGCTTAGGCAGCTGAAGAAGACCAATGCCAACATTACTATTTGGGGCTTGCTCATGGCCTCGCATAAGCACAGACAGACCGTGTTGAAACTATTGAATCAGATACAAGTGCCTGTTGACACATCCCCCGAGGGATTGGTACATTTGGTGAATCCAACTCCCAAGAACTCAACCATCGTGTTCACCGATGTAGACCTACCTAAAAGCGGGCCGAGCCATTCTCAAGCTCTCTATGTGACCGTTGACACTATGGGGAAGAGGGTTCCCACCGTTTTTATCGACAATGGGTCCGCACTGAATGTATGTCCTCTCCGAACTACCACTGTTTTGGGTTTGGGACCCACTGATTTCACGCCATCTGGGCAGACCGTAAGAGCTTATGACAACACCCGCCGAGAAGTAATAGGGGTAGTTACTTTGCCTCTTATCATGGGACCCACTGAATTTAGGGTAGAATTCCAAGTGTTGGATGTGCCGTCATGTTTCAACTTCTTGTTGGGCCGACCTTGGATCCATCCTGCTGGGGCTGTGCCATCTTCACTCCATCAAAAGGTGAAGTTTCCTCATGAAGGAGCCATAGTAACGCTTCAAGGGGACTATGAATTGAAACTCGCGGGCGTGCCTATATGTGAGATACAACCTGAATCAGCAGCGATACCGCTATCTGGGTTTGATTATGTCCAATGCATTGAGAAAGAGCTGAATGAATCATCACGCCATTACTCTTCTATAAAGCAGTACATCCCATATACTTTTTATCCAAGTTCCGACCCAGCCGTGGCAGATAAAAGTTTTGGTGATAGATACTTCACAGAAGGGCCGAATCCTCAAAGTTTGACAAGTTGGTACCACTCTATCCAAGATCTATATGGAAGCTTGAAAGAGGAAGACTGGGCAGAGAACCTTGATGCGGGGGCTATGACTGAAATGTTCCAAGACATGATCCTCACCGTGGAAGACTCGACCATTGAAGAACTCCAGGGTTCATCCATTAGCCATGCTACCGTGCCATTCCTGAATTGGTACCTTGAATGTGGTGTCATTGTGGAGATCCATGAAGAAGAAGACCTTGGCCTACCTGATAGCAGCTTGTAGGTGTCTTAGTTTAGTAATATTTCCCTAATTCAATAAGATGTATCTACTTTACTCACTTTGTGGAGTCATAGTATTGATACAGATTTGTTTGTTTTCCTTCTTTCTTTTGTGTGTCATTCCCATTATTCCTAGTCAATAAAGTGTGCTTTCTTTCTCTATATATGCAGTGTCTCTTTTCTCTCCTCTATGGATATTTATGGCATGGATATAGATCCTAGGAACGATGTCCCCCCGGAGCTCGTTGAGCAAAGGAAAAGGGGCGTCACCGAACCTAATATGGATGAATTGGAATCAATCAACTTAGGGACGAATGAATTGCCAAGAATAGTTAAAATTGGGAAAACCCTCTCCCCCGTTGAAAAAGAAAAGATGATCTCTCTCTTGAAAGCCAACATTATGGCTTTTGCATGGTCTTATGAAGACATGCCTGGCATCGACCCCGATATTGTGCAACACTATATCCCCACTAATTCCCTAAAGAAGCCGGTAAAGCAGAAACTCAGAAGATTAAAACCAGAATGGGCCCTAAAAGTAAAAAGAAGAGGTAACTAAACAACTAGACGCGGGTTTCCTTCAAGTTGTGGAGTACCCCGAGTGGTTGTCGAATATAGTGCCTGTGCCTAAAAAAGATGGGAAAGTGAGGATGTGTGTCGACTTCCGAGATCTCAACGCCGCGAGCCCTAAGGATGACTTTCCTTTACCCCATATCGACGTGTTGGTAGATAGCACGGTGGGACACGCACTCCTCTCCTTCATGGACGGATTCTCCGGGTATAACTAGATAAAGATGGCGCCTCAAGACATGGAGAAAACAGCCTTTATCACGCAATGGGGAACGTACTGTTACAAAGTAATGCCTTTTGGCTTAAGAAACGCTGGGGCTACTTACCAAAGAGCAGCTACGACCCTATTGCATGATATGATCCATAAGGAAGTCGAGGTTTACGTCGATGATATGATCGTGAAGTCCGTGGATAGGGAAGGGCATTTCAAGGCACTAGAGAAATTCTTAGAGCGAGCAAAAAAGTACAATCTCCGTCTCAACCCACAGAAGTGTGCTTTCGGCGTCACTGCAGGCAAGCTATTGGGGTTTATGATCACTCAGAGAGGTATCGAAGTGGACCCAGGGAAGATAAAAGCTATTGTGGAGATGGAGCCGCCTAGCACTGAGAAGCAGATCCGGGGTTTTCTAGGAAGAGTTCAATACATAAGCCGATTCATTGCCAACTTAACCATGGTTTGCGAACCAATCTTCAAATTGCTTAAGAAAGGTGTGCCAAAAGTATGGAACGAAGAATGCCAAGAGGCCTTTGAGACCATTAAAAGATACTTGAGCAATCCTCCAATCTTAGTTCCCCCACGGCAAGGTGCGCCGCTTTTGTTATACTTAACGGTCACCGAAACCGCGACGGGGGCTATGTTAGCTCAATATCTCGAAGGGTCTACAAAGGAGAATGCCATCTATTACTTAAACAAGAAAATGACAGACTATGAAGTGAAGTACAATGCAATTGAAAAAGCTTGTGTGGCACTAGTATGGGCGACGCAGAAACTCCGGCACTACATGATGTCCTTCGAAGTGTTCTTGATAAGTCGCATGGACCCGTTGAAGTACCTGGTAGAAAGGCCAGTATTGTCATTCAGAACTGCTCGATGGTCAATTCTCCTCAACGAATTCGACATCAAGTACGTGAATCAGAAGTCTATCAAGGGAAGCGTCATCGCAGACTACCTAGCCAGCTGTCCTGTGTCATCATCTGCTCCATTCAACGATCAGTTTCGAGATGAGGACGTGCTAGAGATTGGCAGAAAAATTTGGAGAGTATACTTCGATGGGGCAGCCAATAAGAAAGGTTATGGGATAGGAGTCCTGCTGGTCTCACCTGAAGAGGCATTTACACCGTTGGCGGTCAAGTTGGGGTTTGAAGCTACCAACAACATTGCTGAGTATGAGGCCTGTATCCTAGCATTGGAAGCGGCACTTGAATTGGGGATCAAAGAATTAGAAGCGTTCGGGGACTCGGCGCTAATCATTTGTCAAATAAAAGGGGAATGGAAAACCCGAGACGAGAAGCTGCTACCCTACCATGCCTACCTGGAAGCTCTAACCAAGGAGTTCTCAGAGATAGAATTTAACTACCTTTCAAGGAACAAGAACCAGTTCGCCGATGCCTTGGCGACCCTAGCATCCATGGTGGAGATACCTGAAGGGGGAAATGTGAAGCCGTTGGTGATAGAATGCCGAGACAAGCCTGTGTACTGTTGTGCAATCCGAGGAGGAGAGGTAAATGATGGCCGTCCGTGGTTCCATGACATAAAGAAGTTCATTGAAGAAAGGGAGTACCCAGAAGGAGCATCTCGCATTGATAGAAAAACCCTAAGGCGGTTGGCAAGTCACTATGTACTTTGTGGAGGAAAGCTATATCGGAGATCATACGACGGGATCCACCTGCTGTGTGTCACCGAGGAAGAAGCCGAGCATCTGATTAAAGAAATCCATGAAGGGACAGGGGCTCCGCATATGAATGGCTATATGTTAGCTAAGAAAATCATGAGGTTAGGCTATTATTGGTCTACCATGGAAAGAGACTGCCACGCACATGTCAAGAAGTGCCACAAATGCCAACTGTTCGCCAGTGGACAACATCTGCCTTCTATGCCTTTAACAAATATGTCGTCACCATGGCCATTCGCAGTATGGGGGATAGATATCATCGGACAGATCAAGCCAAAGGCGTCAAATGGGCATGAATACATCCTGGTTGCCATCGATTACTTCACTAAATGGGTGGAAGCAGCATCCTTCAAGACCTTGAATTCCAAGAAAGTAGCACAGTTCATACAGCACAGCATCATCTATCGATATGGGGTACCGCATGAAGTTATCTCAGACAATGGCCAGCACTTTCAGAAAGAAACCCATGAGCTCTTGCAAAAGTATAGCATAGCCCACCATCTGTCGTCACCATACCGTCCTCAGACTAATGGAGCGGTGGAAGCAGCTAACAAGAACATCAAGAAGATACTACAGAAGACTGCGGACTTGCACACAGACTGGCATGAGAAGTTGCCATTGGCTTTATGGAGTTACAGAACATCAATAAGGTCGTCAACAGGGGCTACCCCTTATTCTCTAGTTTATGGAATGGAGGCCGTGTTGCCAGTTGAATTGGAGGTTCCTTCACTAAGGGTTGCTGTGGAGAGCCAGATAACAGAAGTGGACTGGGTTAAGAGCCGTTATAACGAGTTAGCTTTACTCGATGAAAGGCGTTTAAGGGCGCTGTATCATGTTCAGGGGTATCAGCGGAGAGTCGCCAGAGCATTCAACAAACATGTCAAAGATCGAGGTCTAAAGAAAGGGGATGTAGTGCTGAAAGAAATCAGAGCTCCAGTGTTCGATCCACGGGGAAAATTCAAGCCAAGTTGGGGTGGACCATACATTATCAAGGAAATATTGCCAGCAGGGGCTGTTCGCCTCATGGATTTAGATGGAATTGAGTTCGCTCGTCCAACTAATTTGGATCAATTAAAGAAATATCATGTTTGAAGCCTGCTAGGTTGAAAACCCGCAAGGGTGGCCTAGGCAAAAGTTAAGGCATAAGAACTACGTAAGACCTGATTCTCCATTCAAAAACAAAAAAAAAAAAAACAAAAAAAACAAAAAAAACAAAAAAAAAAAAAAAAGAAAAATCATGGAGATACGTAGGCAACCCATAAAGTTACCTTGGGTGCGGTCTAAATCAAACAACAAAATCCCAAATTTAATTTATTATTGGAAATTTATTCAAAACTAAATTGATTGACATAGCAATTCATTGGTATTAAGTAAAAGAACTATAAAAGTGCCATAAATATCCTATTCTATTGAGTCTTCAGTTTTTCTTAGGCTTCTTTGCAGCTCGCTCTTCAGCTTTCTTCTCCTCTCTTGCATGTCTACTTTTCTTCCTCAAGTCGTGTTCATAAGCTGCTGTCACTGCTTCCATAATATCTTCTCTGCAAGGTCCAAGTTCATTGTTCTTGATAAGTCCAAAAATCCTTTCTCTTCGAGTAGTCTCTCTCTCACCTAAATTGCTTTTCAACCATTCCTTATACTCGGGGCTCATCATATACGGACCATCAGTATTCGTAACTTGGGTTAGTATCAACTTGCTAGGCCATCGGTCCTTCGCCCAAGTCACTACAGAAAGACCCGCGGGCACCACAGGATAGTCACCTTTCAAGGAAGTAGGTATGGTTTGCATGGCACCCATCTGACGAAGAACCCTTAAAGGCCAATAAAAAGAAGTAGACCTCAGTCCTATGAGTCTCACCATGGCGCATCCAGAAGTCCGCAGAAGCACCTGGTCACTGCAGCCCCATATGAATACAAACCACTTGACACTCCTCCAAGAAAGGGTTTGGAAGTAACCTAGCCAATCTCTCAATGAAAATTGCCCAGGTAGTTCAATGCGGCGAAGGCAGTAATGCTGGGGCTTGTATGGTGTAATGGCAATGGGTGACAAGAAATTCAGTCTTTCAAGCAACCACATCTGCAGTAGAATGGAGCTACCTCCTAAAGGAACCTTTGGGTCCTCATGAGTTTTATCCAAACCATTCAGGGTTTCAGCTAGCACCATGGGAATCAAGTTATAGCCCTTGGCAAGGAGAGGAATCAAGTCACAGATTTGAATGGGAACATGTGGAGTACCAGTGGAAATAAGAAAACGACCAATGAGGCAAAAGGCAAGAGCATTCTTAATAGGAAAAGTAAATTTCAGAATACCTTTACTATCACAAGCTAAAAAAGTGGTTGCCAATTTCATCAAGTCTACCATATGGTCCTTTACAAACGTAGAGGCATATTGTGAGTGAATCCCAAGTAGATTGGAGAAAGAAGTAAGAAAGCTTGGGCGAGGAGTAGGGAGAATGAAAGGACCTACCGTTGAAACTCCATACAATGCACAGAATTCCTCCATGGTTGGGCACAGTTCTTCATAGTTGAAGCGGAACACATGAACTTGAGGATCCCAAAAATATGTAGCAGCAGTCAAGAGGTTCGTTTCAAGCCTCACATGCCTCAAGGAGAGCAATGGATCCAAGCCAAAGCACTTGAACTCAGATTTTGCTTCAGCACTCATAACTCTCAAAAACCCTCCTAAAAATTTGTCTAGAGCCTCCATAATTTCTAATGAATGAATACAAGTAGGTTTAGGAACCTCTTGGATGTGTTTTTATAGGGAAAAGGTCACAAATCCAAGTTCAAATAGGAAAAAACCCATCAGAATAGGAAGTTTCCTATTCAAAGTGGGATTTTCGCTTCGGGCTCGGGTAACCACCCAGGCCTGGGCGGCTAGCCTCCCGAGGCCTGGTGGTCACCCAAGCCACCTTGTTTTGGCTTTCTCCCTTGCTTTGTCTCGCCTTGACGCGTGATCAAACCTCCTTCCAAATGAGATATTCAACACTTTTTGAGCTTAAAATCAATTAAATTCCATCTTGAAATCAATTCCTTGAATTGATTTTATGTTCAAAAGGGTTGAATATATTTCCCCTGTGTCATGCCAACTCAAGTGACAATGTGTTAAGTCACTTTCCTCTTGCACCATGCCTGTTCAATCTTGATAAATTGATCATATATCCTCATTTCAAATCTTGATTTTTCATCCTACTTGGTTGAATATATTCATCGCTTGAATGTGTTCTTCCATTTCAAAAGTGTATTCACCCTTTGAATATGCTTCTCAGTTTCAAATTCTCATTTTCTATCATACTTGGTTGAATATATTCATCACTTGAATATATTCTTCCATTTCAAAAGCATGTTTGCCCATTGAATATGCTTCCTAGTTTCAGATCCTCATTATCACTTACTTGGTTAAGTATATCCATCGCTTGGGTATATTTCTCCATTTCAATGGTATGTTCATCACTTGAACATACTTCTCAGATTATTTGTCACTTACTTGGTTAAATATATTCATCACTTGAATATATTTCTCCATTTCAATGGTATACTCATCACTTGAGTATACTTCTCAGTTCATTCTCAGCTTACTTGGTTAAATATATTCGTGACTAGAATATATTTCTCCATTTCAAAAGTATGTTCATCACTTGAACGTACTTCTCAGTCTTTCTCAATCATGAAGTATCCTCATCACTTGAGTGTACTTCTCAGCTTACTTGGTTAAATATATTCGTGACTAGAATATATTTCTCCATTTCAAAAGTATGTTCATCACTTGAACGTACTTCTCAGTCTTTCTCAATCATTAAGTATCCTCATCACTTGAGTACACTTCTCAGATTATTCTTATCCTACTTGGTAAAATATATCCATCGCTTGGATATATTTCTCCATTTCAATGGTATGCTCACCACTTGAGTATACTTCTCAGATTTCATTCTCACATTACTTGGTTAAATATATTCGTGACCTGAATATATTTCTCCATTTCAGTGGTATACTCATCATTTGAGTATACTTCTCAGATTTTTTGTCACTCACCTGGTTAAATATATTCGTGACCTGAATATACTTCTCCATTTCCAAGGTACGTTCATCACTTGAACGTACTTCTCAGATTTCATTCTCATCACTTGGTTAAATATATTCGTGACTTGAATATATTTCTCCATTTCAAAAGTGTATTCTTCGAATATGCTTCTCAGATTTCATTCCCAATCACTTGGTTAAATATATTCGTGACTTGAATATATTTCTCCATTTCAAAAGTATGTTCATTCGTAGTGGCTTGAATATGCTTCTCTTATCAATTCTTAACCCCCAGTGGTTTAAGTATACTCATGACTTGAGTACACTTCCTTATTTCAGTCTCAGGTTTTCAACCTCCTATCATTGTTGGTTACAGTGTGTGATTTCTCCGGGCTTTTTGGCCAAAAATGGGTTGTTCTTTATCATTGGTTCACAAGTGTAACTTGTTCGCCAATGAGGGGCTTCTGTCACACCCCATTTTTGCACCACCTTACTAGGGCTCATCATTTCATGCATGTTTTTGTTTTGTTTTTGAGTCTAGTCACTTGCATTAGTTTTCTAGAGTCACAAGGACAATGGATATGAATTTTGGTTCAAATTGGAGTTGATCTTGAGGGATAATAAGAGCTTTTGTGACTTGAGGGGCATAATCGTCTTTTAAGTCCCAAACTTTTCATTTGACCTTGGAATGATCTCCAAATTGTCAATTGGAGTTCATATGGATGCATATGAGGTATTTCTAGGTTCAATTTGGTAAGTCAATGGCTCGGGATTAAAATGGCTCGATGTAGTTCAAGTTGGTTAATTGACCCTTCCTTGGGTTAGCTCTAATTGACTCACAATTACCAACCAAATCTTTTCAAATTGACTTTCATTAGTCATCATTTTACCCTCAAAAGTGTTTCATGAAGTTCAATTTTGATATGGAAAGTGTTTGGTTTGACCCTATGTGCATGCCTATGCTTAGCAAAGGTAGAGAATAGTGGTTAACCGCCTCGTTCAAACCTAACCATGCTCCCATGGTTAGTGGTTTTCAGCCTAAAATGTTCAAAAACATATTCCTCATCGAAACACGGTCGTTTTGGCTTTTGTTTCTGTAGACACCCCATTTTGTACCGGTTGTCATCTTAAGTCCCGTGGCCCTGATGATGAGTTTAGTGTGGTTATTTACGGATTATCCTTGAAGAATTAGTGCGAATCACAGCATGAGATTTTTGGTTAAAATGAAAAGAAAATTATTTTATTAAATTAGCCATTTTTATCATGACACTAACACGTGTACGTATGTGATGAGTGTGTGTACGCACATACGATACATGTGCATGCGTGTTAGCGGTCAGTCTCCCAATTTTTATAAAAGACAATTTCCTTTTCCTATTCAGATTAGAAGTCTTTTATCATTATAAAATACCTTTTTATTATTCTCCAAGGAAACCTAGTCCAGGAAGGAAAGGGAAACTCCAGATTTCAGCTATAAATACTCTCTTAATGTCTTTAAACAAGGGAGAGGAGAAGAGGGTTTGGAGGGAGTGAAATTCGTCATAATTCAGCAGCAGATTTTCTGAAAACCAGCAGTCGTATTTTAATCATAACTTTTTCATCCGAAGTCAGAATTTGATGAAATTGGTCTTGTTAGAAAGATAATTCAATTCTCTACAACTTTGTATTTCACAAGCTTTGTCCAAATCCAACGTTTTCATACCCAAAAACGCGATTGAAGTTGCTGCTGCTGCAAAGTGACGAAAATCACTTTTCTTTTCTCTTGTTCTCTTTTTGTTTTCTATTTCTTTTCAAAGTTGAGTGAGTTTTGATCTCTTTGCTGTGATACCACTTTGACAAAGAGGAGGATTCGTGTTGGTTTGATTCACTCTAAAGACCTGAGGAGCCACGAACAATTACAAACACAAGGGGAGCCACTTTATGCATTAATACTTGAGTGTTTGAGAGAGAATAAGAGAAGAAGGCTCTTTCTAAGGTATTCTTCTTTTCTGTTCAAGCTTAAACAAAGGTATCATGTAGGATAGCTCTAGTGCATGCCATGCTTATAATTTTTACCATGAATTGAGGTTTCTAGTAGTTAATACATGTGATATTGATGATGTTCATGATGAGTTCTGCATGCTATAGGGCTGTCCTATGTGTTTTTTATGCATAGTTATGGTTTTTGTGCTCCTGTTGTCCTTGTGCTAGAATTAGTGTCATTGCATGTTAGAGTTAGGATTTTCATCATGTTATATTGCTTTAGTTAGTTAATATGCATGATTTAATTTCTGTTTAGTTTGGTTTTAGCATGATTAAAGTATGTTTTGTATGTTTTTAAGCATATTTGTGAGTTTAGGGTTTTAGAGTCATTGTTTCGTGTTTGTTTTCATATAGCATGATAAAGTAGACTTTTTTTATTGGTTTTTCTTCGTGTTTGCTGTATATGTCTTGCATATAGAGTAAACATGATAGTTTTGCATGCATATTAGTATGTTCTAGGGTTTTTATGCATGATATGGTTCTAGGAATATGTTAGGACTTATTATTGTTCGCTGTGTTGCTGTTAGCATGCTTAGTGGATGATTTTTAGGCCATGATACTATTCTGTCTAGATTTGCATGTTAGTGTTTTTGCATGGTTTTGAGCACTTGTAAGGGTGCAAATAGGTGTGGTATTTGTCCTATGGCAAATAGGGCTGCTCATGTCTGAAATGGCTAAATGCTTGGAGCTAATTGCGCTCAGGTAAGTGGGTGTGAAGGTGCCCCAATTCACCTTTCTTCTTAACTCATTCTCTTCTCCCTATTTAGGGTTAATTTTTAATACAAGTCTATGGTTTAATTAGAGGTTTCCTTAACCAACAAAATTCTGGTTTTTATTAAAGTTTCCATTTTGTGGATTTCTTTCCTAAAATCAAACTTTCTATCATATTCAACTCTTTTGATCAAATAAGGAAACCTAGGGTTTTTACCATAGGTTTATATTAGGATTCAACCCTAATTCTAATTCGAACTACGTGGACTTTGATCCATGTATTTCGTTGCATGGTACGTAGGCGCTCTTCGTGAGGCTCAAGTCCGTTCTAGGATCCAAGCATCCTAGGTTTCTTTTTGTTTTCTTTTCTTTTTCTTTATTTTCTGTTTTTATGTGCTTATTATGCATGGATGGATGAATGAAATATATGATATGCATGCAATTCTTGTGATGATATACTTGCTGATTTTTGTATGGAAAGATCTTGATTTAGCCCAAATGAACTGAGAGACCGAAAGGGTGACATGGGTGCCTATAGGCTTTGCCTAGAACCTTCCCATGTCATAACTTAGCCTCCGAATCCCCGATTTCTTTGGTTTTCAAAAGATTGGTTTTGCCTTTCCTTTTTTTATGGAGTCATTCAAATTGTTTTCCTAAAACAACCTGATTTTTAGGGTTTTCCTTATTTCCTTTAAAAAATAAGGTGGCGACTCCTTTCCTTTTTCTTTTTCAAATCCATTTTCTTTCAATCCCTTGTGGGCCCAATTTCCGGGGTTCACAGGCATCTGGCTTGCTCTTTGTTGATTTCACCAAAGCCAGGCCTTTGGATTTTCCTGGCTGGGTCTTTTGGATTTCTTCTTTATCTTCTGAGGAGGTTCTGGGAGAGGCACCAGAGGCCGTTCTTCATAAGTAGGGACATCTGTTCAAGAAATTGAAAGAGTTAAAAAGTGTCGTTGGCATAGCATAAAAGAAAAGTGTAAGGGAAAATACCTATGCCAAAAGATGACATGGGCCAAGTTATCAACTGAAATCGGTCAAGTTCTTTTTTAGTGTCGTGCCTCCCTACCCAAGTAACTTCATCAGGCGAAGGTAAGGCCTGGGAAGGTTCAATTAAATCGGCTATTGCAAAATTGGCAGAGGGAGTGTATGGCCGATTTTTCTCCAACCATTTTTCGAATCTCATGAAAAAAGTAGGGCCTGAGATAGTTTTCTTCCCTTTGTTTTTTGCCAGATAACTGTCAAATCTTTTAGATTTTATATTTAAAACGGCCCTATCTATTTTATCAACCATTGCCCACATGTCTTCCCCAGGGATCCATTTGATATTATAAAATTTTTCGTAAGTCAAGATAGATTGATAAGCCTGATATCGGTCAATAGGAATACCTTTCTTGGTCTTCTTTTTCTTCTCTGCTGTAGTCCCAACGGCCTGCGAGGAAAGATCATCAGTATCTCCATTGCCAGAAAAGGCTGAATGATCAGAGTCTTCTCGAGAGAAAAATGTGTTTAGAGCTACTACTGGATCAGCAGATCGAATTAACTTGATGTAGTTGCTCCAGAAAATTGAGAACTCAGTAGTGGTCGATGGTAAGAATGGAAAAGTAGAAACTTGAAAGTCCTGTCTCAGGGCTCTAAAAATGTTGTCAACACTATCGACCTCATCCAAATCATTCACAACAAGTCTATTCAAAAAATCAGAGTTGAGACTGTATACTAAGGGGAAAGGGACTGACTGAACAAGGCCGAATTGACGGCTGACAAAATGTGGACAGTATATTTCCACCCCACAACGGTTGTTACCCGAATGTTCTAGGGTAATTCTATGATGAATGTCTCGAGGTATTAATACGCTACTCCAGAAAGGATTCAAAAATTTAGAAGATTCAAAATTTATGACAGAATACAACCACTCAGGTCCGCATTGTAAAGGAAAGAATGGGCAAAATTGCTCAGAAGACCGAGTGCCGCATGAATAAAAGAAAGTGAAACAATCTTGAAAAGAAAAAGGGTTGAATGAAAAATCAATGAAATGATACCCAAGAGAAAGGGAGTTAGGCCGAACTTTGCATGTTGGGCTAATTTCAGGAAAATAGGCATGCAACCATATTTGTAGAATCCAAAGTGGGCCACCCCAGATTTGGAAGTTGGATGTGATAAGGTTGAAGCATCCCCTGTAGAGGCTAGCAAGAACTAAAGGCCCTAAAGCCACTTTGCAGCCACGAGCCATGTAAATGGCTAATTTTAAGTCAGCTTTCACTATCTTGAAGGATGGTGAGGAGAACAAGCGTTTGCAAATCCAGAAAAGGAGAAAAGCAATGTACTCATTTTCCTCCACTTCTCCACTAGTTTTCATGTGCAAATTCAGGAAGTTGGTGTAAGAAGTATTCTTTTTGTCAAAAGGAATGGAGTCATCAAATTCTGGAAAATCGGCCACTGCACTAATCCATTTTCCATAAGGACGAAGGCCGAATAATACAGCTAGGTCAAGCAGAGTGGGCGTCATCATCCCAAAGTTAAAGTGAAAAGAATTTGTTGAAACTGACCAGAAGCATAAGGAGGCAGAAATAATTTCTCTGTTTATTGGGATTTGGAATTTGGACAAATGAATTATTTCATATATCCCTAAAGTACGCAACTCTTCAGATTTACTGGCAGCTATTCGGTCAAACCAAGAATTCCAATTCTTAAGTCTATTCGGCCAGCAACGAATAGTCTTAGAGAATGAGGAATTGATATTAGATTCAGGGTTCTCGTAAACGAAGATCTCAGATTGGGCCTTTGGGAAAAATGAAGCATAGGGCTTTACAGCATCTAAAGAAAGGAAAATTGGGCCTAAGGTGAAAGAGTCAGAGAAAGGGATGAGTACCTTAGGGTTAACAGCCGAAGGGTCAGTGGCCTGAAACGCTTCCAGACGATCCTTGCCAGAAAAGTCACCGGACTCAGACTCAGCCATTTCAGAAAGTAGAGTGAAGAAGTAAAAGATGGCAGAAATGAACCGGTAGGAAGAAAGCTTGAACGCTGGTGACCTTGACGCTGGTAATCGAAGCAACGGGAAGAAGGAGTAGGGATAGCGAAGATGTTGCCGGAAGCTGTAGAAACCCTAGCGAGTTTTGTTCTTCGAGAATGGGAGGAGAAGAGTGTCTGATACGAAACCTAATGAAGGTTTTGGCGCCTAAGAAGAAAATATGAAAAGACACCTGATAAGGGTATGATTGCTTCGAGAACATGAAAAGATACGGCGCTATCATTAATAATCCATTGCCGTCACTACAGCAGCCTATAATAGGGTGACACGTGGTTTAATCTGCGGTAGGTTGGGGTGATGACACGTGTAAAAAAAAAAAAAAAAAAAAGGGGGGGGGGCATTAGATTAAGATGCGCAAAGTATTGAGATAGGCCGGTTCTCATTCAGGAACATTTTACTGAACAAATTCAGTAAAATGTGGGGGGCAATGTTTACTCCCTAAAAATCGGCCTAGATGACCTCTCGGAAATTCGGTCAAGAATTATGAGTGGACAAGTCGCTCAGCTGCTGCTAAACATGGCATGTTAGAAGCTTTGAATCGGCCAAGGAAGGTCGAAGTATAGTTTGAAGGAAAATCAGCCACGTAGTGAAAATGATTTTTGAAATGAGATCGTGGGAAATCATGGAGCATGGCGGTTATAAGAAAATCGTGGAGACGGTTACTGGACGAAGTTTAAGGGGCGGTTACTAATGAAGCATATAAAAGGGTAAGCAGCCATTTGAAGAGCTCTCTCCAACATCAATCAACAAACCAGTTCTCAGGAACTTTATCTTTTTCATTTTCTTTTAGAATTCTAGGATTTTAAACCCAGAAACGTGTGCTCCTTTCTGGTCAAAGGCGTGTGCACCCCTTTGTTCATCATTGTAATTCCAGAAATTGATCAATGAAAATGGCTTCCTCCGTGGTGAGCTTTTCCTTTTAATTTCTGTTATTATGTTGTGTTTTCAATTGTTTGTCACAGAAAAGTCCTTGAGTCCATTCGAGGCAAGGTAGAACCCGCAATTCATTACTGTTTAGTGGCTAGCACGCTTGCGCAACCCAATCTTCAGAATCAAAATTTTGGAGGAAACAATAGCAAATTGCACAAAAATTACTATCAAATAAGAGCCAATACCTGGTTAAAATTAGAACACAAGACATGCTAAAATCTGAATCCGAACACAACACATGCAACAATCAGGATTATCTCACAACAGTAGGAACAACATCTGAAAAAGTTTAAGTATATCTGATGAGTGGCTAAACAAACAAAGAAAAAGGAGCAAAAAAGAGCAGGCATACCTAGCAACTTTGTGGAATAGGAGACGAAAGAGAGCAGATTACACTACATCTTAAGACTTCATGGACGACAGCAAAGTTGCGTAAGGACAAATTGTGGCCGTGAATTGAAGCTTCAACAAACAGTAGAGCAGTACCTGAAATTTTCGGCTGACCGACCTTGTTTTCTTGTAAGCTTGAGGGGAATGTCTCAAGGAAGTAGTCATATTTAAGTGATGTCTTTCTTGTATCTCGTCCAACAAGACACCCTCTCAAAACCAAAAGAACCCAAAGAAACTGAGGAACCTAAGGACGTAGTTGAATTGATCCAATTCGCATATAGAAAAACTACCCTTTCATACTAGGTGTAGAGCTACGATATATCAATATTGAAATTCTTCTAGTCTTTGTAGGGCGACTTACCAGAAACCAAGAAAGCACATCACTTAAATATGGCTGCAACCGTGAGAGAGAGAGAACCAGAGAAGATGGAAGGGGAGGGTATAGACTTTACAGGGGCGGTCCTGAGTTTTTTGGGGCCTTAGGTGAACTCTTAAAATGGGGCCTTTTATACATATTCATACGCACAACAAAATTTATACCCAACAATTTTTTTTCCGTAATACACAAAATTTGCCTCAAAATATGAGTATTAAAATTTGCTTAAATAAATTAAGATAAAAAAATAAATCTTTATAAGAATTATAACTAAATAAAATCTTATCTTCTTCTTTTATAATTTAGAAAAAATCACATATACAAGAAGAAGAAAAAAAAAAAAAACAAAACAAAATTTAAAGCTATAATATCAAAAAGAAATGAACCAACTATAACAAAGTATCACTTAAATATTACTCTTCTTACATTTTTACCTGCAAAATCACTTATTAAGTTAGCATAATCAAGCTTTTTTACCATATCATATTCGATAGATAATATAGATAATCCGATCAATCTTTCCTGTGACATAGTGGAATGAAGGTAAGATTTAATCAACTTTAACTTTGAAAAACTTATTTTTGCAAATGCAACTGTGATTGGTATAATCAACAATATTCTATAAGCAATCTAAGCATTTGGGAAACAATTGTCCATTTTTTTCAAATAATTCAGTACTTCAATTGGCCTTTTTAGATCTGCTTGTAAAACTTCTTCCAAGACCTTTAATTCTAAAAATAAATCTCCCCCAAATAGTGCCCCTTATAGAATTCTGATCTAATTTGATTAGGATGGAGGCTGTGAGAGGTTGAGAGCACTAAGAGAGGAAAAGATGAGGAGGTTGGCGTTTGGAGGCTTGAGGCAAATTGACAGAGGCATTAGCTAGATCTGATCTGATTTTGGGTTAAATGTTTTTTTTTTTTAAAATTTTATTATTATTATTATTATTATTATTATTATTTTTTGGTTTTAGGCTTGAGTTGAGTATATTATTTGGACATTTGGGTTATTGTACATAGACTTGGGTTAGAAATTTAGGAATTATTTGGGGCCCTTAAACTGGATTAGGGCCTTTTCTCATCTAGTTATTGAATTTTTTTTCTTTATTTTAGACTTATTACAAAGATAACAAATAAGTTGGGGCCCTTATTTTTTGTCAAAATTTTGGGGCCTTAGGCGACTGCCTGAGTGGCCTGACCTCAGGGCCGGCCTTGGACTTTAGAGGGAATATATAGATTATGGTTTTACTATGCTTGCTAAATTCTGTTTTCAAAATCCCATCGAAAAAGACAAAAAGAAAAAAGGAGGGAATTACAGATTGGTCCGGTCAAATAATTATAGTTAGTAGTTATTATTAGTTAAGTTAGTAACATGCACTCCTAAGTTAGTAGTCAAATATATTGAACTGTAATTATTTGCTTGTACAGGATCTATCTGTAATTCCCCAAAAACGTAATGTTTTTGGAAACAAACGAGTTCTAATAAGGACAACTGGAAAATGAGACATTTAACCCCTGAACAATCCAAAATATAATTTGGACCAATGACATTAGTGGAATATGTGAAAATATAAATTCTCTCGAAACATTTAAAATTGATGACCCAAATATATATATATCAAGTGCACTCTAAACCTATTATTTGTGACTTATATTTTACGAAATTAACTGTTATATCGATCAAAGAGTCTTCTCATATAAAAAATCAATGCCAAAAATCAAGGTGATCTAAGACGGATTACTATTTGATCTAAAACCTACATTTTTCATTCAATAACAATCACTCATTTATGAACATTTAAAAAAGAAACAACTCTTAATTGCAAGGGCACCATGTCGAAGGTATGTCTGTGTCCAACACATGTTGGACACAACCACGGCACCCTTAGAATAGTGTTCATGTATTATAGGTCTATAGTTGAGTCTCATGCTAGAGTTTATAAGTGATCAAGCCTCAATTTTTATGGTAACGTAACTACCGTATAGACTACCATATATGACAATAAGGTGGTTTCCAGACCAATGCACTCATGAAACACATTTTCTGTGGTGGATTTATTTTTTATGTCAACCATATGAGTATCGAATAACTAGCCAATAAGGTAATCTAATTGCAGGGAATAGCTTTTACTAGGAGGCAAATAGTTGACAAGTTCATGACCAAAGCCCAACAATTGACACTCTTGCTCAAGAGACTTTTGCCTCAGATTCAGATATCTTAGACTATCATCCTGAATAACTAATTAGTAATTACACCTCATTTGGTTACGGAGAAGAAAAGGCAAGGGAGGGAATCTTTAAGAAATTCCTTCACTCGTGTTACACATTTTATAATTTCTTATGTTGTCCAGTAGTCTATGTGTGCTAATGTTATTTTCTCCTATTCAACTTTGTTCAACCATTGCTAATAAAATTGTTACCTCATTAGGATTACAACGTTGAGGAACATAAACACCACCGCCAATGGACATCAGAAACCCATAAAACATTAGACAATATCTATAAGACAACATATGAAACTCAGTAAAACATATTTTATTGCATAATCAACCTAATGGCCTACAGCCTACATCACACAAGATAATCTATTCAAGCCAAGGGGGACCCAAATTCCTCCATTCTTCAGCAAGATCCACCCCTACAACATTTTTAGCCACACTGTGAGCTACTCCATTACAAACTAAACTAACACACCCAGCATAACAGGAATCCAACATATAAGCATACCATAGTATATCTCTTACATAACTTTATTGATTCGGGGAGACAAAGCATGCTTTAAGGCCTCCCTAGCTGCAATTAGCTTTGTTTGTTCTGTGCACTGAATTCTATCTCATTGATGACATAAGAAACTCATAAAATGTTAGAAAATATGGGCATAGAAGGCAGACATCAACTAACAGAATGGAACACTTTTACAAATTCACAAATAAGCTTATAATGCCCTAATCGTGAAAAGGATAGGATATATTACAACACAATAACCAATAATAGGAACATCAGTTGGATCACTTACCCAAGAATGCCACTTGAATTTGCTAATTTCTTCATTTTCCATGTCTACGAGCAGTGTTGTTCGCCCTTTTCAGCTTTTTTGGTGTTTCCTTCAAAGATCCTTACAAACTAATCAGGTTTTTCAATTAAGAACATAAGACATCCTGAAACTAATCCAAATACCATTCCACATTCGTACCCAATTACCACCGCCTTCCATCCAAAGCCACTTCCAAACGCTAATTTGCTTTCTTCATGGAATATCAACGGCAACGGTTGTGGCACATCATCACTACTGAATTTCTTTGACAACGAAGGTCCACGCAATCCCATGTTCCCACAGTAGGTATTGTTTTGAAACATATCAAACTGTTTACCTTGAGAAATGGGTCCCACATGATGGTCTTGCGAAAGGTTTAAAACTTCTAGAGATGTCAAACTTGCCAATTGCTCAAGAATCTTGCCACTAATGTTGCTCCAAAAGAGGTCTAAGGCTTCAATCTTTCTTAAATTCTCTAGCGATGATGGGATATGACCTATAAGATGGTTATAAGAAAACTTGAGCCCTTGGAGTGAACAAAGCTTTTCAATTGCTTTTGGAATATGTCCCTGGAATCTATTGCAAGACATATCAATGGTTGTGAATATGGTTAGGATTCTCTCCATTGCAATATCCATCCACCTTTTGAGTGTCACCATCATAGAATCTCGATAATTATCATTTCCCATATATTTCAATCTGCTCTTATCTCCATTCGCATTTATCGTAGCATTTAGATTTTTTATATATTTTATTGGCAAAGGTCCAAAGAAATCGTTATAAGAGAGGTCAAAGATTCGCAACATGGCGAAGGGATATTTTGCCTTGGAATTCTTTATAGGACTATAGAATTTATTAGATCGTAAGACAAGAACTTGCAACTCTGGAAGGGTTTCCAACCAATAGGAGAATGTATCATTTATCTTGTTGTTTCTGAGATCTAAGACTTCCAAGTACCTACAATTGATTAAGGATCATGGGAATTACCCATTCAATTGATTGCCACTTAAAGCAATATTCCTAATGCTATTTCCCTTTGCAAACGTTCTCAGGATGGCCCCATAAAAGCTCCTCAAATCCAACATAGAAAGATAATTGTTGAAATTTCCCAAACACCTTGGAATTATACCACTCAAGTTGTTATTAGACAACTGAAGATTGCCAAGGGAACTCACATTGCAAATCGAATGAGGGATCTCTCCAGTCAATTTATTATTGGACATTGAAAGCAGAGATGTGGAGGGTGTTGGAATTGGAAGTGGTCCTTCAAACAAGTTGGAATGAAGGTCAAGTATTTGCAAATTTTCCCATGGAAGTTGTACTACACCTGTCATCTAGTTAGAAGAGAGATTTAGATACCACAATGAATCCTTCCACATGTCCAATGCCCAATTTGGAATCTAGCCATGAATTCTATTGTTGGAAAGGTCTAACCATCCCAATTCCCTCTGGGTTCTTAAGAAATTAGGGAATTCACTTAAGTTGCAGGAGGATAAGCCCAATTCTAAAAATTTGGGCAAGGAAGAGTTGACAATATTGTTGTTGATGCTCAATGATAAACTATTAAACGAAAAAACAAAAAGATTTTTGAACTTTGAAAACATGTCTATCTCCATAACTCCACTTAAATTATTTATCGAGAGGTCAAGATAAGTGAAGTTCACAGATTGGAAGATTGACCATGAAATTGTACCAATGAGCTGGTTATTACTGAGGTCTACAAGCACCAATGTAGGTATTATAAACAGCCAAGATGAAATTGTCCCGTTAAGTGAGTTATATGATAACTGAAGTTCTTTTAGATTTGGAAGTACATAGGAAGGAATGGGACCAACTAGCTTACAATTTGACAGGTGTAAAGCGATAAGGTGTTTCAAGTTGATAACGAAGTATAGGAAGGGACCTTTAAATTCGATACCTGAGAGACAAAAAATGGAGTTGCCTAAGGTTTGACAATGATGTTGGGATCTTACCAATGAAATTTTTATATGAGAGGCTCAGATGAGTGATTTTTGTAAGATTACCAAAGAATGTTGGAACAAACCTAGAGAAGTTGCAGTTTGAGAGATCCAGATAACTTAAGGATTGTAGATTACCTATCCAATTGGGTACTTCTCCTGAGAAATTTGTGTAAGAGAGATCTAAATGGCTCAAGGACTATAGAACCAAACTCCCGAAGGTATTGCTCCAACTAACCTTTGGAAAATAACCCCTGAGATCTCTATCAAGCGCTAAGTCGAGCTTTTGTAAGTTTAGTAGGTGGAAAATGCTACCTGGAAATTTCCCTTGCAAACTGCATTTCCTAAGGTTGAGGGATGTCAAAAAAGAGGGCATATTCTCAAAGGAACTAACTTCCCCAAAGACATGTTTACTTCGCAGAGATTAAGTTGTCTTAATTCGGTAAGGTTTTGAAGCAACTTCTTCATATTAGACATATCGAGCCTCAACAAACTATCAGAAGTGGATAGCGATATCAAGTGAGACCAATTTGGATAAGTGGGAGATTTCTAATGGAACTTGGGCATGGAATACAGAGGAGGAGAGGTTGAGAGTCGTCTAACTCACAAACTAGCCAAACTAAGATGAAAACTCGAGAAGGATAAAAGTTATTGCAGGCGAGGTTGAGCTTATAGAGGTGAGTAAGGAGAAAGAAGGTGCTGTTGGATTAAATGGTTCCCTGAAGCCAACTAGAATTGAGGTCGAGGCCAATTAGGTGGCCTATAACTTTATCGCAGTGACACCATCCTATGAGCATCAATCTGTACCCTCCTCCTAGCTGAGCATCTTTGGATAAGAATGAGGACACACTTCATTCTCATAGATGTGAGAAGCAGATCGATTAAAGAAAAAGATGCTTTTGAAGCAAAGCAACGCAAAGCTCTGGTCATGGGATTTGGATTTGGTGAAATTGGCTACTTTTATTGCATGGTGCACTAAACAAGGAGGAGAAATGGAGGGCCGTTAGGCATTGGGTGTCAAATGCATCTTTCAAATTTTAGCCTTCCATTTCTCCTCCTTGCCACGTGTCATCGATCCTACGTTTACTGCACCATGCAATAACTTCACCAAATCCAAATCCAAATCCCTAGTCCGTTGGTGTGGCATGTTTCACACCAATGCCATAATTTGGCACCAACTTCTAGAACTACTCTATCCTCTCTAATGGTGTGCTATGTGGCATGCCAAATTTTAACAATGCTAAAACCTATGCCAAATGCAACACGGGTTTTGAGGTATGCTATATTTTGGTTGGACTAGACTAATTCACCCACATTCTCTTACCCACTCATATGTGGTAGTTTCTCCTTATTTCAAGTTGGGTCCACATGTTTGCTTTCTCCTATACACTTTTGACACATAAGGTGGGTGATAAACATGAGTGGCAAAACATAGGTGAAGTAGCATTTTCCATTTTGGTTTAGTTGCTTTTATACCACTTTTCTCTCCCAACATCTTTTCTTTTTTTCATTTTTTTATTACCATTTTACCCTTCCAACAGTTATATATAATATTTTAATTACCATTTTGTCCTCCCAACGGCTACCCTTTTTTAAATTACCGTTTTTCCTTTCCAATGGCTTTTTAAAACCATTTTTCCTTCACAAAAATGCTTATTTTATTTTATTTAACTTTGAGGTGAAGTATCGCAATAAAATTTTTTAAAATAACTAAATAAATTGTGATAGGTATGTAAGAGGAGTAAGGGTGATGCTATACGAAGCACCCTTTATACAACACCCAATCCACATCAGCAAAAGAGATCTATTAAATAAATTGAGGGAGTTTTGGTCCATACACATAGTGTCACACAAGGTGTTGTATTTTAGTTCTTTGTTGTACATAGCATTTCCTGAGGAGTTAGATAGTTGAGAAGAGGAATAATTGTTGCAAATATAACATTGTCAACTGTCATCTGTCTTGGGAATGTTTTGTATTGACAAAAAAATCATATGAATTGTTATATAAACTTTCATTAAAATACAAAGAGTTGAATTCGGAGCAGATGTCACCCCTATAATTTATCTAAGCAATCGATATGTGTCAAAATTCTTACCTTAGATATTGGTAATAAAGGGAAAGTTCAACGTAAGGAGAAGAGGTTTATTATATTTGATTCTATCGAAGGCCAAATTTTATTAATATAAAAATACTAATATAACAAATATATGTCTAAATAGTCCTGAACTAAAAAAATAAATTAATAAAAATGCATAAAAATGTATCAATTCTAAATTACATCTCTTAATTTGATCAATTAAGTTTAGTAAGCAATCAAACGAATATAAAATCCGTAGAAAAGACCCATTAATCAATGGGTTCTATAGCAAACGTAAAAAGTGTAAGTAGGTGTGTGTGTGTGTGTGTCTATACACACACATGCAAATATGAGTGTGATGTATGAGTTTGAAAAAAAAAAAAAAAAAAAAAAAAAATTAGGTTGAATGATTCATGCGGTGCAAAAGGGAAAAAAATGCTAGAAGAAAAAAAAATGTAGAATGGCAAATAGGTTGTACTGTGCAAAGATATTATAAAAGAAGACAAATAGGTTGTACAAAGTACAAAAGTGAAAGCACTAGAAGGACAAATAGAGATAGAACATCTAATATTGCATGTGCATCAATATCAAATTTATAAACAATACATGCATGTTGGGAAGTAAGAAGAAGAAGAATAGAACTTTTTTGTATAATGAATTTTTCAAAGTTCTAAGAATGTAATGACATTGGGATTTCAAATTTAATTTAACAAACAAGAAGTTAAATCATAAAGGGTAAAATAGTATTTAATAATTTAAATGAGGGTAAATTAGTTGATCAAAAGGTTTTTTAGGTTAAGGCACTTTTAGAAGTAATACTAGTAATAGCATTTTGATATAGCAATGCAAAATGTCGTTGGCATGACGAATTTGGCACATGCCACTGGAGTTGGTCAAACTATTTTTAGGTATTTCATGTGTGGCATGTTTAATTGATTTATGTTAATCAAATAATTCTAAAATTCTTACATGAGAAGCTTACATTAGATATGTTGCTTACATGAGTACTCTTGCTTACATATGTTGTGATACTACGTCAGCTCTGTCACAGTTACATATAAGTTTTTCTCAAGGAACATCAAAATCAATTGCTCTCAGATCATAACTGGCCAAAGGAAAAGTGCAACAGCTTTCATAATTTTAAATGTGATCGATTGATGATTCAACGGCAAAAACTTTGAAATGATTATTTCCATTAGAAACAAATGGATGAATTAAGATCATTTACTGCGTATTTTAATAATCCTTAATCAACAAAGACAACATAATTCTTATATGAGGCAGGTGATTACCACCACAAAAATTCCTTAGCACCAACCATTAGCTTTAAATTTTTCAAGGTTCTACGAAAATATACAAATTTTTCTTGAATACTATCACGTGATTCACTAGAAAAACTTAATTTTGAACAACTTTGTAGAAAAATATTTTTTTTCAAAATCTGTTGTTTTAGTAGACTTTTTGGCCATTTATAGTCTTAGTTTTAATTTTATAGAATTTTTCATGAACAATGGCCAAAAAGCCTACTTAAACGATAGATTTTGAAAAATATTTATTCTACAAAATTGTTCAAAATAATATTTTCTAATAGAGAACATGACTATTTTTTGTAAAAACCTTTTATATGCTTTTCTGAAACCGTGAAAATTTTAAAATAAATGGGGGTGCTGAGAAATTTTTGTGTTCTTATATTTTAGTGGGAAAAAGTGGAAAGACTACAAATTTGACTTAATACACCACCGTCCAAATTTTCACCAAGTTTACAAGACCAAATGTCCTGTTTTCCTGCATTTTGTCCAAAACGTTTTGTTCGATCATATAACTATTAGTAAAAGATTCGAATCCATTTCTCATTTTTGTTTTTTTTTTTTATTTTTTAATTTTGGCTGTTCTAATCCATTCTCTTATCTGAAGAGAGTGCTTGGTTTTGCCGAGAAAACGTATGGATTAATGCGAAAGAGGTAAACCGATTTGGTCTGTGGCATTTTGAGAGAAGTGAGAGAAGGTTTCTCTCTCTCTTAGTTCTTTGGTTATACATAGAAAAATTGAACAAATAGAAATCGGTTACTAATTTTTTAAACGAAAACTAGATTAAGATAGGTTAAGAAGCAAATCAAACCAGCCCGATAAATAGGTTTCACACCTTCGGTTTAGTTCTCAGTATGCGCCAAACCAACTTGCACTCCAGTTTTGCACGTAAGGCAATAGATTTGCCAAGTAATGAAGGGTCACATCATGCATCATTAATGATGATCCATTGCCTATTAGATAAATAAATAAATAAATGAATAAAAATCTTGTGTCGTGTATGGTATTCTAAAATTCTGAGACTTGTTTAACCTTATAAAACAACAACACTGAGGAAACAAAAGTACCTGTTTCAACTTTCAACAATATAATAGTGTCATGTATTTTTGTCCGTGCTTCTTAGATCGAATAAAAACTTCTCTTTACTCTAAACCCTTAAATACCAATATTTTGATATCAATGTTTCTCTATTAGTTTGAATACAAATCACTCAATTAGTGAGATAAATGCCCCTATGCTACTTAATATTTAAAAATGAGAATTGGTGTAACATTTAAAGGAAATATCAGAGTGCATCAGATTGTTGATTGAAGCACAAGGTACTTGAATAAACCAGAATTATAAATTATAAATCTGTTACTCCGTATAAGCAAGCCCCTCAATCCACCTCTCCAGAGATAGTCTCCCGAGTACCTATGATGGTGACCATAAGTCCATAACTACTGGCAGGTGATGTTTGGACATAGACCTAATGAGAATTCTATTCGATTTTATGGCTATATATAAGTGCTCTTATATACCTTTTTGGAACCGTAGTTGCACTACATTAGGAAATGGTTTGAGCGCAAATAGCGAACAAATTTATTTTGGAAACCAAAATCAAGCAAACCAATCGATAAATTAAGCACTAATCGATCCATTCATGTGCTGCAAGTGGAGAAACTCTCAGCCACATGAAAAAATAAGTAATTTTTTAAGTTTAGAAACAATCTATAATAACCCTAATTGATTTCTCACAATAACCAAGATTACCAAGGGTCAAAATAAAGAGACCAACCACTGATCATTCAAAGGTAAAGTCTCTAATCAATTGTCATGCATCCTAGCATTGGGAGATTTGAAGACACTTGAACCCCCTCAACTTAAACACTAAAGCACAATAATGGAAAACTGACCCAACTACCCTTAACAAAGGGAACCTCCAAACGTGCATCTGGAAAAAAACTACTAGCAGATGAATCATCTACAATGGTTTTTAAGAAATTGCATTCGAGGTAGCGTTTCAAGGTGATTTCTGTCTTTGTACCAAAAGAAGCCAAAGAAGAAACGAAGTAAAAATAACAAGGAAATTAGTACATGCATCTATCTTCTCTCCTAATGGCTGGAACCTGAGCCACATTTAATGAGCAAATATTTAACACCCTGAATAGATTAGTTGAATTTAACATTAAGAAATATTTTACACCACGAAAGAAAACCCTGTGTAGTCATTTGAATGAGTGACGCTGTTCGAGGGCAATTTTGCTTTCTATCAGTGTAGCATTGTAATGTTTCAGGTGTCAAGGTTTACAAGGTCTTGTTCAGGGAATAATACACACCAATGATGAGGCTCGAAAGTAGAATGTGTGGGCATTCAGGTGAGTGGAGCCGCTTCAATGCAATTTTGGCCTTCTATCAATGTGGTGGCACTGTAATTTTTCAAATGTCAGGAGTTTTGGACAGGGAATAATTCACAAAAATGATAAATAGTTCATACATGTTTAAGAAATTGAAAAATGGTTTAGAAGCAAGAAACTAATTCTGAAATTAGTAGTATAATATATGGGTTCACTCTCGTTTGAAATAAATGATATTGTAACTCAATATGAGTTTGTATAAAGACAAAGCTGGCTAAGAGGGCACCATGATTCCTTCGCAATGAGCTCTACGATTTTTTTTTTCCTAGCTATTTTGGGCATACATGCAATTCAAGACACTCACCAGTCACCACTTCATCACATTAATCATGAATATTTTTATATCATTATACAGAAAATACAAGAAAACATAAGAAATTATAACTGGAATATTATTTCATTAGTGTCTTGATTCTTGAACAAGAGAAACAAAAATCTCCACTCAGTTAAAATACACCTGTTAGGTTATTTTAAATTTATTTTTTCTTCTCTTAACACGATCACTAAAAGTGCAGAGTGAAGACCACAATGCGTCTCTAGTGGCAAGAACAAGTATTTCAGTCCAAGAAACCAGTCCAGACATGTCTTTTCAATTTCTTCCTTGATCACATTGATTTTTTTTTTTTTTTTTTTTATAGGAAGACTATATATATATTAATGAGATAAAGGATACAAATCAGTTTGGACTTTGTCCCGAACACACTCAGGAATCTCATCCATCCAAACAGTAATATTAGTTATATTATTGGCATATCTAGCAAGGTTATGAGAGACCTCATTACCCTGTCAATGGGTGTGCAAGAAACCCTCGATCACTTTGATTTGGTTGAAACCCTTTAAGGTGTTGTTAGGAATCACCCATCTCTCAATCGAATGGTTTTATTCCTATTGCTGTCATCTAAAACTAACTAAAGCATCACAACCCTGTATAAAGAAAACCCTTAACATATCAAAGATCACAATTAACCCAGAAAACAAGGAAAAAAACCCAATGACCAGATCAAATTTAGAACGGCAATTCAATCACAGATCAATTACAGAACGGTAAATATATATTGACCTACTTAAATTAGAGGATGAAGAAAAAAGAATCAAAATCCAAATCAAACAAAGCAGTAAATCAATACCCAGATCAAAAAGTCACAAAACCCAACAAAATTAAGTTGTAAAAAAAAATATAATTACAGAGTATAATTCGACACTCCAATCTGTTACGTTGCCTAGAAACACCTGCTCAAAATTAGAACACAGGACAAGCAATAATCAGAACCCAAACACAAGACACACAACAATCAAAATCAATTACCTCACAACATTAGATCTAGTTCGAGTATCTCTGATTGATGACCATGATTGGCCAAAGAAAAGAAAAATCGAAAAGGTTGAATCGAATGGGTAAACTGTAAATCTGAATATGTCTGTTTACACCCTAAAAATCGGCCTAGGAAATTTGTATTTATATTCGGCCAGAAGTGTGAAGCCCCTTTTGGGATCGCCCTAGAAAGGCCAAAGGTGGTTATTGACCAAGCAATTATCAATGGCAGATTAGGTTTGGCTCATTAGACCTTATGGTTTATTAATTAAAACCGAATCTCTATTGCATCATGAAACAGTTATCAACTGCATATTTGGAGCAGTTGTAGATCATGGGGAGTTATAAGAACGTGGCAGTAATGGAAGTTAGAAGATCATGAAAATGGGTAGTTAATGGACGAATTCTGCGGAGCAGTTATGATTGGAGAGTATAAAAGAGGAAAAACAGCCATTTTGGAGGATCTTCAACAACAATCAACAAACTAGTACCCAGAGAACTTATCTTTTTCCTTTTCTTTTAGAACTTTAGGATTTTAAACCCAAAAACATGTCCTCCTTTCCGGTCAAAGGGGTGTGCACCCCTTTGTATCTTTGTAATTTTAGAAGTTATCAATGAAAATGGCTTCTTCCATAGTAAGCATTAGTTTTTAATTTCTATTGTTATCATGTTCACTTTTGTTACTTGTTACGGAAAAAGTCCTTGAGGTCATTCAAGGTGAGGTAAAATCCACAATTCGTCACGAGTTTGTGACTAGCATGCTTGCGCAATCCAATCCCCAAAATCAAAATTTTGGAGGAAACACTTTTTGGCACACTCGGTGGGACACCATTCATGTTAATTTCCAGTTTCTAGGAGATTTTTCTTGTGAAATCATGTTGGTAAAATGTGGAGGACGCGGAAAAGAAACTATAGGCCAAGAATCTGGCCAAGAGGATAATCTGGAAATCCTAGGAGATAACTTTCTAGGAAATGAAAACATGGAAAGCCAACCGTTAGTGGATCATGCAAATGTGGCTAACGAGTTCATGGCTGTTTTCATAATGAATTTTGACACTATGATGCACGATATCTCTCAGATGATGATGCAACAGATGTCTCTTACCATGAAGACATTTGTTAAGTCCAATCAATAGATTAGCGATAGTTAGAATAAAAATTCGGTCAAGCAACTTAGTTATATGGTGGAAAAACTCGGTCCAACGTTTAAGAATAACACTTAGGAAAAATCCAATTAAAACGGTCGAAAGGCCAAAAACCCAAACAATTTGAAGTATGGGGATATTCACATCTTGTCAAGGCAAGATCCTTTAAGTTCGAATCCACCAATATTTTGGCCTGAGGGGCAAATTCCCATTTCCGTCCATTTGGGAAGTCAATTCGGTTATACGTACTAGACCGAATGTTGGAACAAGTGGGACAAAGGATAATGTGTTTTATGCTATGCCTGGGGGGCAAATCTATAACCAAATGTTAAATGATTCATTCGACCCAAACCAAAATAGCCAATTTATGTTTGGAAACCCAAACAAAATACCAGTTAGAAATGGCCGATCGACGACTGGAAATTATGGGGGATCAAATGAAATCCCATATAACTATGCTGGTCAAGAAGATCCTACTCAAACCTTCCAGACTAATTTGAGGGACAACTCGAATAATTTTAGAGAGGATATTGCTAATATCATTAGGGAGCAAATAGAGGCAGGTTGACCTCTAATTAGAACGGCTTATAGCCGCCCTTACCCTGATTATATCGACCATCTTCATGAATTCCTTAGGAGTTTTAGGTTTCCTAATTTTACTTTGTTTTCAGGAGAAGATAAGTAGTCCACCTTTGAACATGTTGGCTGATTCACGTGCTAATGTGGTGAAGCAGGTAGTAGTGGCTTTTTAAAGTTAAGGTTGTTCCCAAGTTCTTTGACTAGTTGGGCTTTCAATTGGTATATTAATTTGCCATCAGGCTCAATTACAACATGGTAGGAAATGGAATCCCTTTTCCATACCTACTTCTGTAGGGCTAAGACTGAAATAACCATTGCTGATCTTGCCCAAATGTGTCGGGTGCCTGGTGAGAAGGTTAATACCTTCGTCCAAAGATTCTGAAATGCCCAATGTAGATGTAAGTCAAATTTGGCACAATCCAATTGTGTCAAATGGTGGTTAGCGGTCTCAACCTAGAAAATTGGAAGAGATTTGTTGGTCAAGACTTTTTCGACCTGGGTCATCTTATGACTGCAGTGTCAAAATATGAAAGAATCCTCGAGGAAAAGAATCAAAGACGGGTTTCTTTGAGGGGTACTTATTATAGGAACCCCAATAGGGAAATGGCTTAGATTGAAACCATAGAAGAGAATGAGGAAACTGAAAAGGAAATTGCATCGGCCGAATTAAATATCAATTGGCCTTATATACATGCAGGGCTTTGGTATAGTCAAAAGTCTAAGAGTTAAAACAAAATTTCCAGAGGAGGCCAAAAAATGGTAGCCAAAATGGAAACAATTTTAGGGAAAAGAAATACGACTTCAAACTCTCTAAAACTAAGGAAATATTCGACCTATTGTTAAAAGATGGACAAATCAAGTTGCCAGATGGACATAAAATCCCATCTGCAAAAGAAATGAAAGATAAAAAATATTACAAATGGCATGATTATTGGACACATCCAAAAAATAGTTGTATTGTGTTAAGAGATGACATACAGAGGTCAATAAATAGTGAAAAATTGAAATTCCCTGAGGAAAAAAAGGTTCATCAAGTAGATGAAAACCCTTTTCCTTTTGAATTTCTAGTTAATATGGTCATTTTACATGTGCAAGATTCAGATGTGTCCAATAACGAGGCTGAAAGTGCTGAAAAGAAACAGAGGATAGGGGAAAAGCAATTATGCAGGCTCTACAACAATGGAATGAAGCTGTGAAATCGGTCTCTTTCATCCCTAAGGCTAAAGGAGAGACCTATGCTTATTCTGGGAGGTTGGATGCCAGTGTTGTTAAGAGATGGACAAAAGTCGCAATAGAGCATCTCAGTGACATTTATGGTCACCCACTCTATTGTCAAGGATGTCACAATAAATTGGCAATGCCCCAGTATGACCTTGGGAAATTGAAGAAAGTTATGATTAGAGATGTTGAAGTTTCAGTGTATAGAGGCAAGCTACAAGTAAGATGCCTTAATGAGGCCAAAGTTGCTAATGCTACGGCCAGGAGGCCAAACAAGTATGAACAAAAATTTAGATTAAGTAGCCTATATAAGGCTAGAATTGAAAAAAAAAAAAAAAAAAAGATAATAAAAGAAGAAAATGAAGAGCATGCTAGAAACCTGAGGAAGGGTTATCGAAAGGCAGACGATAGCAACAAGAGAATTCAACCTGATGAATACTCAAAAGGTCAAGTTTTAAAAATCACTGTGAGAAATGACTATCAGGCCCCAAATAAATTATCAGGCCGATAAAATGAGTAGAAACCAAGCATCCAGTTCTAGGACTGGTGAGGGTGATTTGCATAAGTTAATAAAGCCTAGGATGGTAAAACCAAGGCCAACTCAGCCAGAGAGATGGGCCTAAGCTCGTCACCCAAAGTTCGATCAACTTGAAATGATGCGAACCCAGAAAAGAAGGCTTCAGAGAATGCAAGCTGAAGAAAAGAGAGAGTTGATCCAAAAAATAGGGGGATACCGGATTCGGTCTAATATCTAGAAATGCTTGGAAGCACTTGAAGAGGAAAAGAAATCTCTTCAAATAGCTATCGAAAAGTGCAAAGAAGATGAGATCTTAGAAGTCGATGATTTCAATACTGATGACGACAATACCATCCAATTTAGTTCTCTTCCACCTACTAGGGTTCAGGTAAACATGATTTTCATTTTACCTGTTGATTTCAAAGCCAAAGAAGGTCAGACTCAGTCTTCTGATGACATCGATGTCGGTTTTGAAGGAAAACTCTCTATTAATGAAATTTCAAAAGCATTTAATCGGTTTGTACAAACTGAATTGTTTAGTGAAAATATCACTTTCACCAAGCCAAATGAAAACATGGCTAAACATTTGAAACTTTTATATCTTAAAACTCATTTTAATGGAAAACTAATTTCAAGGGTTTTAGTAGATAATGGGGCCTCTGTAAACAATATGCCAATTTCGGTCATGAAGAAGTTAGGAAAGACCGTAAAAGATTTATTACCCGCATAGGTTTTAATAGTCAATTTCATGGGTGGAGCTGTAAAGCCTAAAGGTGTTGTTCCTATAGAAGTAACTGTAGGAAACAAAACCAAAATGACAGCATTCTTTGTAATGAATTCGGCATCAAACTATAATGCCTTGCTAAGCCGAGATTGGATTCATGCAAACCTATGTGTCCCATCTTCACTTCATCAATACTTGATGATTTGGAATGGAGATAAAGCTAAAGTAATACAGGCCAATAGTCATCCATTTGCCTTAACAACCAACTTTGCTGAGGTAGTTCTTTATGATAAAAACGTAAAGCCCTTAGAGTTTTCAGGGTGTGATAAACATGGCTGACCCCTTAAGGTCGCTTCACCAATGCTGGATGGAGGATGCCATGTAAATTTGGTCTCAAGAGAGACCAGACCGTGTCTAGGTACAAAAATTTTAAAGAATCTTGAAATCCAAGCATATCAAGAAGCCATGTAGAGAATAGAATCTTACATGGCTGAGACTAATGAATTGGCTGTTTGTGTCAGAGAAGATGCAGATGAAATTACTCTGGAAGAATTACAACCAAAGCCTAGGAAGTTGAGTAATAAGAAAGCTCAATTCATAGACCCACTACAAGAAGTGAAATTACTAGGGGATTCTAAGCCAATTTTCATTAATCAAAACTTACCAGAAAGCTGGAAGGAAAAATTAATCGGCTTATTAAAAGAATTCAAAGATTGTTTTCCTTGGGATTATGATGAATTACCAGGTTTAGACCGAAAATTGGTTGAACATAAATTACCAATCAAAAAAGGATTTAAACCATATAAACAGCCTTCTAGGAGAATGGCGCCAGAAGTTCATCTCAAAGTTAAAGAAGAGATTGAGAGACTATTAAAGGTCGAATTCATTAGAACGGCCAAGTATGTGGAGTGGATTTCAAACATTGTTCTAGTCTTGAAAAAGAATGGAAAATTAAGAGTGTGTATAGATTTAGAGATTTAAATAAAGCCACCCCAAAAGATGAATATCCAATGCCTGTGGTTGACATATTGGTCAATGCAGTAGTGAGCTTCAAAGTCTTATCTTTCATGGATGGTCATTCGAGCTACAACCAAATTTTTATAGCCTAAGACTATGTATCAAAAATAGCCTTTAGGTGCCCAGGTAGCATTGGAACCTTTGAATGGGTTGTAATGCCATTCGGTCTCAAAAATGCTCGAGTAACTTACCAAAAGCCTATGAATTGTATTTTTCACGACATGATTGGAAAATTCATAGAAGTTTATATTGATGATGTGGTGGTTAAATCTTCATATATGGACATTCATATGACCGATCTAAGGAAGTCCTTTGAGAAAATGTGAGCTCATAACTTAAAAATGAATCCCTTAAAATGTGCTTTTGGTGTGTCTGCTAGGAACTTCTTAGGTTACTGTTCACCAAAGGGGGATTGAAGTCGATAAAAATAAAACAAAAGCAATCATTGATGCAAAACCACCTTCTAATAAAAAAGAAATTCAGAGATTTCTCGGTCAAGTTAATTTCTTGCACCGTTTTATTTCCAATTGTGTAGGGCGAACCAAAGCCTCTCTCCTCTGCTGAAGATATAGGCAGAAGACGACTTCAAGTGGAATTGGCAGCATCAGGAGGCATTCGACCAACTTAAAGAGTATCTTACGAAGCCACCGGTGTTGATGCCACCCAAGTAGGGAAAACCCTTGAAGTTGTACATATCGGCCACTGAGGAATCTATTGGAGCACTGTTGACTCAAGATAGAGATGATGGACATGAGCAGGCCGTTTATTTTCTTAGTAAATTGTTAAATGAAATCGAGTGTAGATATACACTGATTAAAAAACTATGTTTGACTTTGTATTTTTCTTGTATTAAGCTAAGATACTACATATTACCCGTTTTGGTTTATATAATATGTCAAATCGATGTAGTTAAGTATATATTAAGTAGACCGATTGTGAAAGGAAAAATCGCAAAGCAGTCTTTAGTGTTGTGAGCGCCGTGTCCTAAACCACACCAGCTCGGGAGTACGCCACTAACCACGATTGATTAGGGCGGAGATGGAGTCGCACTCGGTTTGGCTTCGAGAACTAATCGACTCCTAGCAAGAAGCCCACTCGTCATTACCAAAAGAATCAAGATTCGGAGTTAAGGTACGTTGTCAGGAAGGTGTTAGGCACCCGACAACATCCGGCTGAATTCGGCCTCCACACGTACTTTATTGGCTTTAATTAATGAGAAATATTAATTGGGTTCAACCCTATTCATATGACAAATATATCAAGTAAATATGGCACACAGGATAAAATCATGTGAATAAAATATGCAAATAAATAACTAAATAGGAGATAATATTGATAAACGGTAGCTATATAAAAGGGAGAAAGAAGGATTTACCACCGCCTGCAACAAAATGGGTTAATACAGCATCTTAAATATGCATACGCATGAACATAAGGTGCGTACGCACCTTTCATTTGTACGTACGCAAAAATAATGGCAGTTTCGAAAAAAAGAATGGCAGAATATCTTTAAACCTCCTATGCTATTAATCCAATGCCATTAATCTACACAGAAATGTTCTACCACTTGTTATCTTTTTCTATACCTAAATATGGATTTTATGCATCTAAATGTCATGCCAATTAATATCTAAGACATGTTTGAATGACATTAGACATGCTTACACATAATGCAATGCATAAATCTAATCATGAAATATTTAATTGAAAGCACTTGGGTACATCTAAAATTATGACATTTAATGGAACTACGTATAAGTTTGAGAATATACTTGAGAAAACAATTAATAACTATTCTAGAATTGAAGAAATGAATGCAAAAGAAGATGTTACCCTCAGGGTTGGGTTAATCCCAATGAATAAACTAATTAACTCCCCTCTTCAAGCCTCCGCAATCACAAACCTTGCCTCTGGGTTTCGAGTTGGTGGTTTTAGGGTTTGTGTAGGCAAAAATCATGGTCGCCAAAAAAGATCCCCCTATTCAATGAGAAAGCGATCCTTTTATAGGTAAAGCATTAGGGTTTTGGGGTAGGAGGTTAGGGTTTCTAGCTTTTCTAGCCGTCATAGGCTGGATACAAAGCAGGTTCCATCCATATAAGGTAACAGAGGGGAATGGAAGGAAGATTTGAATTCTGGGAAATAACTTGCGTATGCACAAATGGAATGTGCGTATGCAGATTAGGATACTACGTACACATAAATGTATAGACTGAGCTTCTCAACTCTTTGGGCCAGGCCGCGGCTGTGATCATATTAGCTTTCCATGGATTGCTTATCAGTCATTTCAATTTGGGTCACCCTTCATCACTAGGCTTAACAAGGTGGGCTTGGAATATTTTGGTGGATAAAATGGGGTGTTAACAAGTTTTGATTGAATTCTGCTTGTAGTATACACATCAAAGGGCAATGAAAGGCTAAGCATTGGTCGATTTTTTAGCAAGCCATCCTAATTTGTGAGAAATCCCTGAAATTTTTCCAACTATAGCGATTGGATGCATCTCTGTAGTACCATGGATCTTAATTTTTAATGGCTCAAGAACTAAAGAATCGGCTGGGGCAGGAATTGTTTTGATATCCCCCACTAACAAAAGAACTCAATTATCATTCAAATTGGATTTTGATTGTACAAACAATCAGGCCGAATATGAAGCATTCATTATTGGCCTTAGTTTATTAAGTGATTTGAATGTTTCAAGTGTTCTTATCATTGGGGATTCCCAATTAATTTTAAGATAGTTATCTGGAGACTTCAAATGTGTAAGTGACTCTTTAATTAAATACAATAGAATTGCCAAGCATTTGTTAGGTTTTTTTACTGATGTTTTATTTAATGTATCCCTAGAAAAGAAAACAATGAAGCAAATGAATTGGCTCAGATAGCCTATGGATTAAAAATCCCTTTAAGTGTCCTTACTAGGACGATAACTGTAAAGAGAAGACTGGAATCATCCTTGGTAAATAAATTTGGTCATAATGAATTGGTATTGTCATTAGATGTTGCTCAAGATGATTGGAGATTCCTAATCATAAAAAACTTACAAAACCCGTCAATTCAGACTGAATATAAGGTTAGGAAAAGAGCTTTAAAGTTTGTCATTTTAGATAATGAATTGTATAAAAAGAATATAGATGGCCTTTTATGTTTGTGCCTCTCTCAGTTTCAATCAATGTAAGTTATAGCCGAAGTCTATGAAGGTATTTGTGGGGCACATCAAGCCGGTGTTAAAATGAGATGGCTTATAAGAAGATACGGTTATTATTGGCCGAACATAATGAAAGATTGCTTAAATTATGCTAAAGGGTGTCAAGCCTATCAAATCCATAGGCCAGTACAACATGCACCAGCCATTGGGTTGCAATCCATAGTTAAGCCTTGGCCGTTCAGAGGTTGGGCAATGGATGTGATTAGTAAAATTTAAACTGACTATTTTACCAAATGGGTAGAGGCCATCCCAATGAAAGTGCATTAAAGAAAAAATTATCCATAGATTCGGTCTACCAATCAATCACTACTGAGCAAGGCTTAGTGTTTACTGGTAATGAGGTAAAGTCATTTGCTGAGGAATATGGTTTTGAAATCCCACATTCAACTCCTTATTACGCTCAAGCTAATGGACAGGCTGAATCAACAAATAAAATTCTAAAAATAAGTATTGAAAAGATGATAGAGGAGAATCCTCAGGCATGGCATGAATTATTATTAGAAACACTGTGGACCTATCGAAACTCAAAAAGAACAAGCACAGGTACAACTCCATTCGCCCTAACTTATGGGATGATGCAATTTTGCCAATGGAGATAACTGTTCGATCTTTAAGAGTTGCTAAGCAAAATAATTTAAGTGAACAACACTATTATGATGCCATGATGGCCGAATTAGATGATTTGGATGATATTAGATTATTAGCCTTAGATCATTTGCAAGTTCAAAAGAGAAAAATAGAAAAAGCTTATGATAAGAAAGTTCGACCTAAGAGTTTTGTTGAAAATGAATTGGTATGGAAAGCCATTTTACCCATTGGATCAAAAGATCCCAAGTATCCTAACTGGGAGGGACCTTTCAAAATTCTTAAAGTACTAAGGGGTGATGCTTATCATTTACAAAGTTTAGATGGCGACATCCATGATCGGCCTATCAATGGCAGATTTTTAAAAAGATATTATCCTGCAATGTGGGAAAGTATTAAGTACATGTGAAAATACAAGTGTTGGCACAAGACAAGAAACTTGCATTAAAATATTTAGAGCAAAGTCAAAATATATTTCAAGCCACATGGCCAAATGTCAAAAAATGATACCCAATTGTTCATGCATCAACAATTAGAAGAGAGAAATCAAAAATCCAGCCCCTTGGCCAAACCAAAAGAAATTATTAGAAGAAAGAAGAGAGAAATTATGCAAGGCCTTATGGCCAGATTACATCACTGAAAAAATTATTGGCCACATTTTGGCCAGGAAAAATTGTACAAGGATTCTTAGAAGATGAAACTACAGAGGTATCAAGAACTATGAATTCCTTGGCCTTAATCTATTCATTCTCGATTCTTTGTGGTTCAGCTTCGATCTCCACTTGCTTCTTCTCAAACTCTTCATCATCTCCATATAATTGGCATAATTCGGCCAGCTTTTGGGCAGTAGGAACATGTTGTTCAAGAGAGTCAACAATTTTAAGTTGCTTGGCGCCCTGCCCTGGCTTGGTCTATTTTTTCTTTCTTATCGACCAGTTGCTTTTCCAGCTCCTCAATTTCCCCACTAAGATTGGTAATGATATTCTCCCCAATTTTATATAAGCCTTCTGGTTTATTTCATCATCCAGTTTCACTTGCAAAGATCTGAGCTTAGTAAGCAGAGACCTGTTTTCAAGGGAATCTTTGTGGGCTGAACTGAAAGAAGAAGAGATTGTTGCCAGATGCTCCAAGAAAGAGTTGAGATTGGTTGAGAGCCCAGGGGTACATTCTGGATTGGCCAAAAGAGCCTCTACAGCAACCTTAACCGAATTCACCTTCAAAAGTTTAAAAGGGAAATGCCTGATCAAATATTTCTAAGTCTCAGCTATGTTGAATAGGACAGTTAATTATTACTATTATTACCTGTGAATGAACTGAGGAAAAAGAGGTGCTCATTAATGAATTTAGAAGTTGTCTAGCCTTTTCAATTTTGGAAGAGCTTGATCGGGCAGAAACAGCCTTAATCGACTTTATCATAGACCGAAGTCTCTCTAAGGAAGCTAAGGCCGAAGAAATTTTGTTCCCTATGGTTTTTGGTGCAACAACTTCAACTAGGGTAGTGGACTTGGAAGGTACTTCTATTGGAGGATCGACTATTGGAGGAAGTTCACTATCACCCTCTTTGTCCTCTACAGTTTCTTCATGTAGAGGAATTGATTCAGCTGTTTCTTGAGGTTTAGTGATGAAGGAGGTCAAAATCTGACTAGACTTTGCTTCTGACTCCTTTTTGGATTGGGAAAGGGAGGCAAATAGATTTTCAATGTTATCTTCCTTTTTAGACCTTTTTCGGCTAATTTTTGAAGGGACTGTTGCTTTAGGCCGATCATGTTTCTTTTGAGCTTTTGCTGGTTCTTCTTCTTCTGAGGAAAGGATCTCTGGCAATGGTTTGAGAGGCCGTTGTTCAAAAATCGGAGCATCTGAAAGAAAAATAGCTCATTTCTACCAAGTCAGGTATAGTAAAATGGGTCAGAAAAAAAAAAAGATAAAATATATACCTATGGAAAAGGTTGACATAGGCCATACTATCCACTTAAATTGATTGGCTAATTTTCTATTAGCCTTTTTGCCCACCAAAGTAACTTCATAAGGAGAAGAAGGAGACTAAATAGGCTCCAAATGATTAGCAATGTTGAATTCGACCATAGGAGTCGTAGGCCGATGCTTGGATAACCATCTCTCAAAAGCCATGTAGAATTTGACTTGGTTGACTTTCTGCCCTTTGAGAATTTTTTTCTCTATTTTTCTCCAAAACTTTGTCAAAATTTTTGGCTTTTAACCGAATGATTGCTCTTTCTATTTCGTCTATCATGTTCAACTTCTTTGGGATCCATTTAATTTTATAAAACTTCTCAAAATTTAGAATTGATTGGTAGTCATTATACTTGGATAAGGGTATACCTTTTTTCTTCTTCTCTTGTGGTCCAGGCCCTATAGACTGTATAGAAATTCAGTCAGTTTCCCCATCTAAGCTCCCTTCAAGAGTTTCTTTAGAAAAATAAAATGTTGGCAGAAGAATGGAAGGATTATAAGGACGAATTCTCTTGCTATAGTTCAACCAAAAGGTCTCAAATTTAGGTAAAGCCTGGGGGAATTTCTTTGAAAAAGGAGGAACAGTGAAGTCTGACTGAAGGACTCTAAAAATCTTATCTATGCCAACAACATCATCAATGTTCTTCAAAATGATTCGGTTAAGAAAATTTTCATTAGCAGAATAGGTAAAGGGGAAGGGAATGCTTTAAGTAAGGCCGAATTGTCTAGCCACAAAATGGGGACAATAGATCTCAACCCCACAACGGTTGTTCCTGGAATTTTCTAAAACAATCCGGTGATGAAGATCTCTGGGTATTAAAACACTTCTCCAAAAATGTTGAAGACTGTTTGTGAAAGCTATGAATGAAATTGAGGTTTTTATCCATTCAGGGCCAAATTTCACTAGGAAAAAGGGGCAAAATTGTTCAACTGAACACCCTAGACAACTGAATAAAAAGATAAAGCAGTTCTCAAAAGAATGGGGATTATGTGTAAAATAAAGATATTGGAATCCATGGCAAAGTAGATCAGATAGAATTGGAAATTTCGGGCTTATCTCAAGGAAATAGGCGTGAAGCCATATTTGAAGGATCCAAAAGGGACCTCCTCATACTTGGAAGCCAGATGAGAGAAGATTAAAACAACCCCTATACAGGCTAGGCAGAACAAGGGGTGAAAATGCTACTTTGCATCCTCTAGCCAAGTAAAGGGAAAGTTTTAATTCAACCTTGACAATTTGAAAGATGGACAACAAAAGAGGTATTTACAAATCCAAAGAAGCAGAAAGGTAATATATTCTGTTTCGTCCAGATCGTCCTCACTCTTTTTATATAGAGACATAAATTTATAGTAGGAAGTGGACTTCTTATAAAAAATAATTGGCAGATCATGATTTGGGATTTGTGTGGAAGAATTGATCCAACTCTCATTTGGTCTTAGGCCGAAAAGAATACTGAGGTCAAGAAGTGTGGGAGTCATCATGCCAAACTTAAAATGAAAAGTGTTGGTTGAGACCGACAATAGACATATGGCCGAAGATAAGAGTTCTCTATTAATGGGAATTGAAAATTTGGAAAAATGAATTATTTCATAAATTCCTACATCTTTCCATTCTTTGGCCTTAAAAGAAGAGACTCGGTCAAACCATTCGTTCCATTCCAAGCTTCTACTTGGCCAACAATGAATGGTTTTAGAAAAAGACTCTTTAAGATTATTGCCAGGGTTCTCATAAACAAATATCTCAGATTTATGTTTAGGAAATAAAGAATGAATGGATTCAGCACTTTCTAGAAAAAGAAATCTAGGTCTTAAAGTACAAAAATGACCTTCAAGAGGAGTAAATACCTGAGTGCTCACAATAAAAGGATCGGTGGATAAAAACTTCTCCAGGCATTCTTTGCTGGAGAAATCTTCTTCACCGAAAATATGATCAGACATTGCAAAGAGGAGATGATGAGTCAAATCAAAACTTGGCACCGCTGAAAGAGGTGTGGAATCGAAGAGATGAAGACGTAAGACTTTCTGAGCAAGAAGATGGCCACAAGGAGTTGTCTGATGCCAGAGATGGAAAGCAGCAGTGACGACGGAACACGGAAGAGGCGAAACCCTAGATGAGAAGATGATTGATTCTAACTTTGTGAGAAGATGAAAGGAAAAGGGGTTTTGAAGGGTTTTTTGGCGCTTTAAAAAGATGAAAGGACATCTAGAACGATACGAAACATGAAGAACCGTGCAATTACGACATTATCAGATTTATGATTATCTAAATGCCGCCAGAGTAATAACCAACGAAAAGATGACACATGGCAAAATGTTAGAGAAGCTGGGGGATTGACATGTTGCAAAATGAGTGTATGAAAAAGAAAAATGGCTAAGTATTGAGGTAGGCCGATTTATCCAATGAAACATTTTACCAAATGCAATTTAGTAAAATGCGGGGGGCAATGTTTACACCCTAAAAATCAGCCTAGGAAATTTGTATTTATATTCGGCTAGAATTGTGAAGCCCCTTTTGGGATCGCCCTAGAAAAGCCGAAGGTGGTTATTAACCAAGTAGTTATCAATGGCAGATTAGGTTCGGCTCATTAGACCTTATGGTTTATCAATTAAGACCAAATCTCCATTGCATCATGAAACAATTATTAACTACATATTCGAAGCGGTTGCAGATCATGGGGAGTTATAAGAATGTGGCAGTAATGGAAGTTGGAAGATTGTGAAAGTAGGTAGTTAATGGACAAATTCTATGGAATAGTTATGACTGGAGCGTATAAAAGAGGAAAAACAGCCATTTTGGAGGATCTTCAACAACAATCAACAAACCAGTTCCTAGAGAACTTATCATTTTCCTTTTCTTTTAGAACTTTAGGATTTTAAACCTAGAAACATGTGCTCCTTTCTAGTCAAAGGCGTGTGTACCCTTTTGTATCTTTGTAATTTCAGAAGTTATCAATAAAAATGGCTTCCTCCATGGTAAGCATTAGTTTTTAATTTTTGTTGTTATCTTATTCACTTTTGTTACTTATTACAGAAAAAGTCCTTGACGTCATTCAAGGTGAGGTGAAATCCACAATTCATCACGAGTTTGTGACTGGCACGCTCGCGCAACCCAATCCCCATAATCAAAATTTTGGAGGAAAATGTCTAATACATATTATTACATAGAAGAAAAAATATATGTGATTCATACACTATTGACATCAATATATAAAATTTAAAGAAATTGAATGATAATAACTCAATGGACAGACCTAGCTAAACCCAAGTTGATAATTTTAAAAAAAATGGAGGACCATGGTTCAAAGTGTAAGAATTTTATTTAAATTCATGTCGGCTGCCATTGATTAAATTAAAATTATTATTTTATAAAACCCGGATTGATGAGAAATTGATAGTGTAATGTACCGAATTCTCAATAAAGGTTGTGATTAATAAAGTTCATATGGGTTATGGTGCACCTTAGTCACGTGTAATCACGTATATTGGGATATGGATAGGAATGTGTAGATGCCTTTCTTAATGGATAAGAGATACCTTTCTTGATGGACAAGAAAATGACTTTCTTAATGGATAAGAAATCGGTTTACTTGTTCGAAAAGATAAGAGCTTTCTTGGTAAACAAGAAATAGCTTTCTTGTTGGATAAGATAAGTCATAATGGGAAGACTTATCCTATTCCATTCTCCTATAAATAGGGCATTGGTCCCACCCTCACACACCTGTTAGCTCTATTCAGTATAGTCTTGCCCCATTGAAAGACAGACAGAGAGTGTTTGTGTGGAGAGGGTGAAAGATCATTGCTGCACTACTAGATTGGTGGTTCAAAGGTTTGGATTGCGCATCAATGGAGTCTTCAGGTACGCAAGCGTTGTTTTAATTTTATGCATGCTTATGAACTTGGCAAATTTATCGATCTATTATATTCCAACACAAAGTTCAGCTTATAAGTAGTTTAATCAGCATACCTGAATAGGAGGCGAAAGAGAGCAGATTTTCCCAGTTGATCGGTCGGCCCTTATTATGCTCTGTGCTTGAAGGGATGTATGTCTCAAGGTAGTAGTCATATTCGAGTGCCGGTTTTCTTGTATCTCTTCAAACGAGACACCCCTTTCAAACCAAAAGAACCCAAAGAAACCGAATTATATTTCTCTTTCTACAAGCCTACAATCCTAAAAGGAACCAGTTGACAGATCGCATGAATTCGCGTATGGAAAACTACCCTCTCAATGCTTTCATATTGAAGTTCTTCTGGTCTTCGTAGGGCGACTGATTCGAAAACGAAGAAAATACGGCATTAGAATATGGCTGCAGCAGAGAGAGAGAGAGAGAGAGAGAGAGCAGAGCAGATGGAACGAAGGGTTTCGACCTTGTGAGGAATATAGAAGATCGAAAACAGAGGAGTTTATGAGGAACCAATGGCCGTATGGTTTTGGGTTAAGGTTCTGCAAACAGAGGAGTTTATAAGGAACCAATGGCCGTTGGTTCTGGCGTTCCGTTCCAATGAAGACGCGTGGGATGGGTTAAGTGGGATGGGTTTGCGGAGGTTTTAGTTATTTGGGTTTGTTTGATTGTCTAATTTGAAATTAAATAATTTAAAAGATTTTGTATAGTATTGAAAGCATAATTCTATTAATTTGAATTAGAATATGTAAAATTTTTGGAATCATCACTATAATTATTGTTATAAGATTAATTCTTAGAAATTCATAAAATATCACAATTTTTTATTTTCTTCTCTTATTTGTGATGATGATCATTATTTTTTGAATTTGTCAATTCAAAATAATGAATTTATGACTTAAATACTACATATATAAATTTGTTTGAATTATTTAATTTCGAATTGGACACCCAAACAAGCCCAAAGGAATTAATGTGGCCCTAAATAGAGCTGAATGACGTAAAAGGATTTTTAGGCTAAAGTCCAGATTTAAATCTTTGTTGACTTGAGCCGTGTCGGATTTTTTTTTTTTTTTTTTTTGTGTGACATTGTTCTTTCTATGAAGACAAAAATATGAAATTCATCCCCGAATTGAGTTATTAAAATATAATTATGATAGATGCTTCTAAGCTTAGTTGTGGTTGTTGTTTTTTATTTTTTATTTTTTTAGCTAGTACTCTATTTATTTGTATTTTCTTCAAGTTATGTGCACTTTTTTTTGGACAATCAGATAAAACCTACTCATATCTCAAATCCCTTTTATATCAACAAATGAGTATTAATGCTTATCCATAAGTTTGAACTTGATATCACTCACTAACAAGTGAAGCAAATGTCACTAAACTACCATACCATAAGCGTTATGTGCTTTTAGTTGGTCAATTACGGATGTTTTTGTAGGGAGGATTCTTTTATGATGTGTTAATATGTAGGTGAAAGGGTAATCTTGTTTAGCTTGTAGATTTTGCAGAAAAAAAAGAAAAAAAAAAAAGGATGTTGCTCATAAATTGCCTGTGCTGCATAACAGGGTCCAAGAGTGGTAAAGGAGATCAATTACAGGCTTTTTTTTTTTTGGATGAGTATCAATTACAGGCTCTCTTGGCCTCATTGCTAAGATCAATTACAGGCTGACCATTTTACAATTTATCTGGTATGCAATTAAGAAGATCAAGCACTCTAAGATCAGTCTTCTTAGAGCTTTCTATGCAGGCAGTGTCAAAAAAGCCTTTTCCTGAACTCCTTCCCCCATTCCAGCATTCCCAATTTGCATGCACAGCTTTGGGATAATTTAGATTAATTATTTTTCAATTTAACATTTAATAAAATAAAATCAATTCCTCTTCAATTGCATGGAAAAAAACGATTGCCTTGAGAGTTTAAAATCTATCATGTCTCATTTGGACAATAGCACACATCTAATATCAAAGCTACGGCTGAGCATACGGCATCTCATAGAATAGACATGATGCCCACATAGGCCCTGCCATAAATATGAGCATGGCAAACAGAGAACGAGAACAAACAATAAATCGAATTATTTGAATCTTAATTGAATTTATCCCATGTATTCTACAAGTATTTACAAATGACAAGATTGATTGGGGAATGGACCAGCCTTATAGGCTTTATGTTTTTTGTAATGGGTTAAGCTTAATTATTTATGAAAGTCGTGATTAGGAGCCCAGTTAAATTATTAAAAACCTAGTAGAATTAGAAACTTGATGGAATAGGAAACTTAATTAACTTAAAGAGCAAGCATTGAGCAAAAGTTATTTGAATGTGGACTCTCCTCTGAGTTTGAGTGTGGATCTCAAACAAATCCTAGTGATTTAGGGCAATTACAAGAATAAGAAACTAGTAGGTGTTACATGACCCGTGACAAGAACCAATGGTGTTGTTAGGACAATTACCTCGTGACCAAAAATTCCCCATATGGCAGTTAAAAAATCTAAAATGAGACGTGTGACAGAATTTGAGGCGAGATATATTAGTCATTTCGTACATTCAGTTTACACTTGCTTTTAGTATATCATTGCATTGAACTACAATGACACAACTGTAATGTTAAGAGACTACATATATTTAGACCCCAGTGAGAGAAGCTATAGAATGTTTGCAAGCTCTGCTAATTAAGGACTCTACATAAGGTGGTACACTTTTTTAACTTTCTTATTTATATTAATGATTAGGGGTATCCCAAATCTTACTCCCACTGAGGTTTCAACCCAAATTATTCCCCTAATAGCTCGTGTAAGACGTTCCATACCCACACAGGTGGCAATCTTTGCGAGGAGTTGAAATTAATGATAACCTTTGGAGAGCACATCCAAAACCTAACCAACTCAACCAACTCCGTGGGGGAATAATATAAGATGGTACGCATTTTATACAAGATTGTTTCGTGTTGAATCTTTGTAAAATTTTGGACTATTATCAATACAATTTATTAGAAACCAAAAAAACAAAAGGTGATAACTCTTGGACCCATGTTTGTTTGCTATGCATAATATTTATAGCGTGTTTACAGAACTATATGTTTGCAACACTTGGTAACGATAGCCAAGTGTCTATAGTTTAGTCTCATGCTAGAGTTTTTAATTAGTGACCAGCCCTCAATTTTTATGGTAACATAACCGCCGTATAGACTACCCCATGTGGCAATAAGGTGGCTTCCAGACAGGATGCATTCATGGAACACGTTTTGTGTGGTGGATTTAGTTTTTATGTCAACCATATGAGTATCGAATAACCAGCCAATAAGGTAATCTATATTGCCAACAGAGGCTTCCAACTAGTACTAGATTAATTGCAGGTGCGAAAATATATATATATATATATATATATATATATATATATATATATATATATATATATATCCTTTTACTAGGAAGCAAATAGCTAACAAGTTCAAGACCAAAGCCCAGCAATTGACACTCCCTCTTCTGAGACTTTTGCCTCAGATTCAAAAATCTGTACTGTCAGAATATCTAATTGTACTTGAATTCCATATAAAGAAGAAACTAATTACACCCATTTGCTTAGGGAGAAGAAAAGGCAAGGGAAGGAATCTTTTAGAAATTCCTTCACTTGTGTGCTAATGTTATTTTCTCCTATTCAAATTTGTTCCCACCCATTCCTAATAAAATTGTCACCTCATTAGGATTACAAGAATGAGGAACATAAACACTACCTCCAATGGACATCAGAAACCCATAAAACATTAAACAATATCTAAAACAACATACGAAACTAGTAAAACATATTTTACTGCAAAATCAACCTCGTGGCCTACATCCTACATCACACAAGATAATCTGTTCAAGCCACCCAAATTCCTCCATTCTTCGCCAGGATCCACCCTTACAACATTTTTGGCTACCCTGTGAGCTGCTCCATTACAAACTCGACTAACACACCCAGCATAACAGGAATCTAACATAGAAGCATACCATAGTATATCTCTTACATAAAGTCGTTATTTGGAGTTACTTGTACCTTGCAACATTTTGATCACATCTTTATCATCATCTTCAAGCATAACTTTATTGATTCAGGGAGACAAAGCATGCTTTAAGGCCTCCCCAGCTGCAATTAGCTCTGCTTGTTCTGTGCGCAGAATTCTACCTCGCTGATGACATAAGAAACTCATAAAACATTAGACAATATAGGCGTAGAAGGCAGCTGACATCAACTAACAGAACATAACACTATTACGAGTTCACAAATAAGCTTATGATGCCCTAATCGTGAAAGGGATAGGATATACTACAAAACAATAATCAATAATGGGAACACCGATTGGATCACTTACCCAAGAATGCCACTTGAATTCGCTAATTTCTTCCTTTTCCATGTCTGCGAGCAGTGTTTGCCTTTTTCAGCTTCTTTTGATGCTTTCCTTCAGCGATCCTTACAAACCAATCAGGTTTTCCAATTAAGAACATAAGACATCCGGAAACTAATCCAAATACCATTCCACATCCGTACCCAATTGCCACCGCTCTCCATCCAAAGCCACTTCCAAACACTAGTTCGCTTTCTTTATGGAATATCAACGATGACGGTTGTGGTGCATCATCTCCACTGCATTTCTTTGACAATGGAGGTCCACACAATTCCATGTTCCCACTATACGTATCATTTTGAAACGTATCAAACTGTTTGCCTCGAGGTATAGGTCCCACAAGATGGTTTTGCGAGAGGTTTAAAACTTCAAGAAACGTCAAACTTGCCAATTGATCAGGAATCTTGCCACTGATGTTGTTCCAAGAGAGGTCTAAGGCTTCAAGCTTTCTCAAATTCTCCAGCATTGATGGGATGTGACCTGTAAGGTTGTTGTGAGAAAAGTTGAGCCCTCGGAGTGAACAAAGCTTTCCAATTGATTTTGGAATATGTCCCTGGAATCTATTGCAAGAAAAATCAATGGTTGTGAAGATGGTTAGGATTCTGTCCATTGCAATCTCCACCCCTTTGAGTGTCACCATCACGGAATCTTGATAATAGCTATCTCCCATATATTTCAATCCGCTCTTATCTCCATTCGCATTCATCATAGCTTTCAAATTTTTGATATATCTTATTGGCAAAGGTCCAGAGAAATCATTGTAAGAGAGGTCAAAGATTCGCAACTTGGAGAAAGGATGTTTTGCCTTGGAATTCTTTATGGGACCATGGAATTTATTGGATCGTAAGATAAGAACCTGCAACTTTGGAAGAGTTTCCAACCAATGGGGGAATGTATCATTTATCTTGTTGTTTCTGAGATCTAAGATTTCCAAATACCTACAATAGATTAAGGATCGTGGTATTGACCCATTCAATTGATTGCCACTTAAAGCAATATTCCTCAAGCTATTGCCCTTTGTAAATGTTTTGGGGATGGTCCCATGAAAGCTATTCATCCTCAAATCCAACACGGAAAGATAATTGCTGAAATTTCCCAAACACTTTGGAATTATGCCGCTTAAGTTGTTTTTAGACAAATCAAGAATTTGAAGGAAACTCACATTGCAAATCGAATAAGGGATCTCTCCAGTCAATTTATTATTTGAGATTGAAAGAACTGATGTGGAGGGTGCTGGAATTGGAAGTGTTCCTTCAAACAAGTTGGAATGAAGGTCAAGTACTTGCAAATTTTCCCATGGAAGTTGAACTACACCTGTCATCAGGTTGGAAGAAAGATTTAGATGCCACAATGAATCCTTCCACATGTCAAATGCCCAATTTGGAATCTGGCCATGAATTCTATTGTTGGAAAGGTCTAGACTGCTCAATTCCCCTTGGGTTCTTAAGAAATTGGGGAATTCACTTAAGTTGCAAGAAGATAAGCCCAAATGAAGAATTTTGGGCAAGGAAGAGTTGACATTGCTATTGGTACTCAATGATAGACTACTAAACGAAAGATCAAGAACCCTTAGATTTATGAACTTTGAAAACATGTCTATCTCCACAACTCCACTTAAATTATTTGATGAGAGTCTAAGATAAGTAAGGTTCATAGGTTGGAAGATTGACCACGGAATTGTACCACTGAGCTGGTTATAACCGAGGTCTAAGTACACCAATGATGGTAGCGTAAACAACCAAGATGGAATTGTCCCGTTAAGGGAGTTAAAGGACAAGTCAAGGTCATTTAGATTTGGAAGTTTGTGGGAAGGAATGGGACCTGCTAGCTTACAATTTGACAGGTATAAAGTGACAAGGTGTGTCAAGTTGACAACGAAGGATGGGAAGCTGGGACCACTAAATTTGTTACCCGAGAGAGATAAAAAATGGAGTTGCCTAAGGTTTGACAATGATGGTGGGATCTTACCAATGAAATTGTTAAATGAGAGGTCCAAATGAGTGATTTTTGTAAGATTGCCAAAGAATGCTGGAACAAACCCAAAGAAGTTGCAATTCGAGAGATCCAGATAACTCAAGGATTGTAGATTACCAATCCATGGCCAATTGGGTACATCTCCTAAGAAATTCATGAAAGAGAGATCTAAATAACTCAAGGATTGTAGAACCAAACTCTTGTTGGTATTGCTCCAGTTCACCTTTGGAAAATAAACTTTGAGATCTATGTTAACCGATAAGTCAAGCTTCTGTAAGTTTGGTTGGTGGAAAATGCTATCTGGGAATTTCCCTTGCAAACTGCATTTCCTAAGGTTGAGGGATGTCAAAAAAGAGGGCATATTCTCAAAGGAACCAACTTCTACCGAAGACATGTTTACTCCGCGGGGATTAAGTTGTCTTAATTCGGTAAGGTTTTGAAGCAACTTCTTCAAATTAGACATATCGAGCCTCAACAAACTATCAAAAACGGATGCCGGTCTGTTGTAATTGTAAGAGAGATCAAGTGAAACCAATTTGGATAAGTAGGAGATTTCTGAAGGAACTTGGCCATGAAACACAGAGGAGGAGAGGTTGAGATGCGTCAAACTCATGAACCGACCAAACTGAGATGAAATTCGAGAGGGATACAAGTTATTGCAGGCAAGGTTGAGGCTTTGGAGGTGAGTAAAGAGAAAGAGGGTGCTGTTGGAATAGATGGTTCCTTGAAGCCAACTGGAACTGAGGTCGAGGCCGATCAGGTGGCCCGTCACTCTATCGCATGTGACACCAGACCATGAGCAGCAATCCGTACCCTCCTCCCAGTCGAGCATCTTTGGATAAGAATGAGGACAGATTTTATCCTCATAGATGTGAGAAGCAGATTGATTAAAGGAAAAGATACTTTTGAAGCGAAGCAATGCAAAGCTCTGATCATGAGGGCACAATTGAGTTGGAGTAGAAGAAGGATTAGAAGAGAAAGATGAAGAAAATTTAATTTGAGAATGGAGGAGACCAGTAAGGAGGTAGAGCATTAACCACCTCATCTTTCCTTCAAAATACTGACAAGTAAAGATATGACACTTTCTTTTGAGAGAAAAACAAAGTAGAGATGAATACTTATAGGCCCCAAAATCAACAAAAAAAAGTTTTTAAAAAATAGTTTTAAGTCTTGCTAAGGTCTAGCCCATCAAATCAAGAGCGTTGGAATTCGAGTCTCTAAATTTAATGACATTGCAATCGATCTCAACTCAATCTCGATCCTAAAAAACTCGTCACTAGCTCTTTTTCCACATAGGACTGGCCGTGAAGACTAAGCTAGAGGACCCTTATATGCCCCCTAGTCAACAAAAAATTGTTTCTAAGTTAACTTGACTATATAGGAACACCTGTCCACATCAACTCTGCTCTACAGTCTTTGGTTTAGGATCCACAATATACTTACCTTCGGCATTTGCTTCCACGAAATTATTGAATTAAGTGGTCTTTGGTTTAGAATTTTTTGAGTTGAATTTTTAAATTTCCTTGTTTGGTTAAAATTTTTAGAAGTTGGAATCTTTCTTCTTTTGTTTTTTTATTTATTTAGTGGGAATTTCTAAATGAAATTTGCAACTTTCAATTCCATCTAGATGGAATTTCTATATATAATTTTACCCATCAAATCTCAAGTTAAAGTTTTAATGTGAATTTTAAAAATTCCTAGTTAAGTCAACCAAAAAAGGAATTTGGTTTTAAGAAGTTGACAAATCCCATTTTAAATACAAATTTCATTTAAAAATTCTTTATTATGAAGTTATGTATAAGACTACACTTGGAAAATTGGAACCTCCTCCAGTTACTTAGCTATATAAAAATAAATGATTTGACGTAGCATGTGGAACCTCCTCCAGTTACTTAGTTATGTGCCTTCTAGGTGAACCTTCTCCTCTAGAATTCAGTTTTATTTCTTCTTTAACAAATTGTAATTTTTGGGGATAGCATCTAAATGGGCCACATGCTATTTCAATCAGAATCTACCTACGTCTCTTAAAAAAATTGATGCATCGAATTGTGAAGTTCACGAGTTTTGGTGCAGTACGTATACAAAAGATTACTTTACTAGGAAGAGGGGATCAAAATTTTCTTGCAGAGGAGCAACATCTGTCGGTTTTTATTTATTTATTATTTTTTTAACTTTTTCGTTTTTTATTTTTTTCCCAGACAGTCAAGATCCATCCACCTAGAAGGCACATTTTTCACAAAGGTAAACATGATGCACTCTCACGCACAGTATTCCAATTAAAATCAAGTCTGTTTGTGTGAGGAAGAGGTTAAACGTAATTAATTGATGTGGTAGCGGCACTATCACATTACCATTTTGCGTGGACGACTTTGGCTTGTAGACTAAAGTCTGTTTATGTTTCAGCGTGACGAGGGGTTAACAATCGCATCCATCCAAGACCTAGAATTATAATGACATTCACAAATACACAATAAACATAATAGACGTATCCGGATCTAAAATCGTAAACCTCTTTTTCTGAATAACCTTTTTGAAAACCCCTTCAATTTGATAGAAAAAGGTTTCTACCTCCTCGTACTTTATACAGATGGAAAAATAATAACGCCCGCCCTTTATAGGTAGAGTGAGGACCAGTTTCCTAGTATTACGATGATTCTACTCACCCATCAAAGTAAGAGTAATATAAGGAAACTACTTCTCTATTGACTAATCATATAATAGGTATATTTAAGTATATTATTAAACCTAAAACATTTTACCATATGTTCCAAAATCATGTGAGCGTTTGGATGTCCAATTTGAAATTAAATAAATTTAAAATTAAATAATTCAAGAAAATTTTACATAATATTGAAGGCACACTCCATCATCTTGAATTAACAAATTCAAGAAAATGATAGTTATCATCACAAATAATAGTGACAATTCAAAATGGTAGCATTTCATGAATTCTTTAAAATTGATTCTATAATATTAACTAATAACTCCAATATTTTAAAATATTCTAGTGCAAAGTGATGGATTTATACGTTTAATCCTATGTAAAATTTTTTAAAATTATTTAATTTCGAATTGGACAACCAAACATACTCTTAATGATTTAATTAAAATTAAAATTGAAATTAAATCTTACAATTCATACACGACGGGTGAGGAGCACTATAATACAACACTAATAAGATATATGGTAATGGACCTCTTGTGAATAATTTGGAGGTTATTTTTATCAATTAACTCATTTGACGTTAGATGATGTAATTAATAGATGTTTATAACATTTCCCAATCATTCTTACCTCCTTTCTTCTTCATTCTTTTTACCTTCTTTTACTCTTTTTCTTCTTACCGTAAATTGTTAGGTCATGCCCCTCTCTTCACGAATTCTTTAATTCGTTGATAATGAGACCCACACAATAGTCTCTCTTTCAACATTTTTATTTTTATTTTTTTGTTTTAAGCAAGACTAGCATGTGAGAATCTTCATATTCCATGACTTCCGTCGGTTGGTTCCGCGCATCATGCAGGACTTAGATCCTATTTACATAGTCTAAAATCACTTTTGAATCTTAAAATCACGTTTAAACCTATTTGACAGTATAAATCATAATCATTTCTAAGCTCAAAAAGTTATTCTATAATAAGAAGACTACCCAGCTTCTAATCAAAATCAAGGCATCAGCTTTTGCAGAGGATTTTAATAACTTTTTATATTTTCAAAACTACCCTTAATGCTTGAGTATGGAAACAATTTTTTCCACCCATATCTTTTAACAAAAAGATAATAGCCTTACCTTAAACTCAAGTCCTCTCCTCTCGTGCGGCTATGCTCCCCTCTCCTGACGGCATGAATGTGTTGATAACTTTAATGAACTTGGACCCATAGGATCCTAATTTAAACTTCAAATCTTTTTTTTTCTCTCTTCCTATATTCATTGATTTATACTTGTTGGAATTTTTTCAAAAATTGATTCCGTATTATTTGGATTTGTAATAATTTTTTTAAAAAAAAACATCAATTCATGCTCTTCCTCTTCTTCCTTCTTCTTCTTCTTCTTCTTTTTTTTTTTTTATTATTATTTATTTTTTTTATTTTTTTCAGTGTGAAAAAATAAAATAAAATAAAATAAAATGTAAGAAAAATCCCTAATAATACACCTTTGTGAGGTTGGTCGAGCAGTCAAGTCTTGTGTGTGTTTTCTAGTGATTATCGTTTTAACGCCTCACCGCTTTTGTTGTTTGTGTGGGTATAAGACATCTCACCTAAGCTATTAGGGGAATACTTTAAGCTCAATTTTTTTTTTTTGGATACGAGGATGAATCCTCTCAACCTGTCTTCCATAACATAAGCTCAAATTTCAATAAAGGTATGGTATGGCCTAAGATACCCCTAATCATTAATATTTTTTTTAGAAAAAAAACATTAAAAAAAAATTCAATTATTATAAAGGGCAGTATAACAACTTCTGCAAATGTTCTTCCCACATTGACAAAAAATCACTTGCAGCTGTAACAATATTTTTATAATACAGTTTCCAAACAGAGACTGTTTCTCTTCTGCTATTCGTAACTTCTAATTTTCTTCTGCTTTTACCTAAAAGCAAAAGTTAAGCTGCGTTTGGTACGGTGGAATGGAATGCGAATGGAATAAGGTTGGAAATGGAATGGAATAAAAAAAGAAAAGAATGATTATTCTCAATAGTCATTTCATGCTTTTGTTTGGTGTACCTGAGGAAAGGAATAGGCATTCCAATACAATCAATTAAATTAATAAATTTTATTATTTCCCCCCTAACTCTGACTTTTACTTTTTGAGAGACAAAGGGAGAGAAAGAGACTGACTTTTACTTTTTGAGAGAGAGAGGGGGGGGGAGGGAGATGATAGGGTCATGATGTGTGTCAGGTGGTGGGGCCGTCCTATCTTTGGGCTGAGAATGAGCTTTCCCTTGTGTGACGGAAGGAAAGCTCATTCCATCGTTTAATGGAATGGCTGGCAAGAGGGAAAAAGGATTCCATTCCTTTGGGTCAAACAAACACTCCATTTTTTTTGGAGTAATGGAATGAGGATTCTATTCCCACCTCTATTTCCATGTACCAAACACAGCCTTATAATTTTCCTAAACAAGGCCTTAATGCTAGTAAGAAGATAAGCCAACGGATCATTCCCTTTATTATTATTATTTTTATTTTTTTCCCTAGACAGTCAAGATCCACCTAGAAGGTACATTTTTCACAAAGGTTCACATCATGCACTCTCATGCACAGTATTCCAAAATCAAGTCTGTTTGCGTGAGGAGGGGATTAAACATAATTGATGGATGTGGAACCGGCACTATCACAATACCATTTTGTGTGGATGACTTTATCTTGTAGACTAAAGTCTATGTTTATGTTTGAGCGTGAGGAGGGGGTCAACAATTGCATCAATTCAAAACCTAGAATGATCATTATTTTCACAAATACATAAAGCAGAAATTAAATAAACCTAATAGACGTATCTGGATTCATAATCGTAAACCTGACGTGATCAATCTTCTTTTCTTTTGAATAACCCTTCTTAAAAACCTTTCAACTTGATGGAAAAAGATTTCTCCTTCTTGATCCTCTTATTGCATTATACAGAAAATTGATTGATGGTAAAATAATAACGCCTATTATAGGTCGAAGAAAGACCAGTTTCCTAGGGTTACCATTATTCCATTTACCTATCAAAGTAGGAATAATATTAGGAAACTACTTCTCTATTAACCAATCACATAATATGTATATTTAAGGATACTATTAAACCTAAAACATTTTATCATATGTGCCAAAATCATGTGGGCCACTTGATGATTTAATTAAAATTCAAATTAAATCTTACATTCTCCCACTTGGCCCATATGATAACTTATGTTAAGATCTAATAATGTTAACATTTAGCGTGCAATAAAACGTATCCAACCTTACTTTAATTTATAAAAATTATCATTAAGAATACCAGAACCAACAATAGAGACATTCCTACACAAATTGAAACTCTTATTCCCAAATTTTAAAAGTAACCATCATGATCAAGTTTAAAGAAGGAAACAAAATTTCTTGAAAATATAAGAAACATAAAATGTCTGAGGTAAATCAAAGTGGTAACTAGTATTTAAACATAAACGATAAGTCCCAATAGCTTCAAAAAGAGCTTTAACCCGATTTTCATGAAATAAAACATTTTCGTTTAGATTTAGGGTTTGGGTCATAAGAAATTACTACATCATATTAGAAACATAAGTAGTAGCCTTAGAGTCTTAAGTTAAGTTGTCCAATTTCTCATCATGATCACAAGGATACACTTATGTATCCCATGCATAACGTCAAAATGTCATGGTGGTAAGATTAATCATCAGTGTCTCCATAAGAGACTAGTTAACAGTTTAGAAAAGTTCTTTCATATTCGTAAGGAATTCTATAATATTATCATTATTTTGATGTATAGACTTGATGTTATTCGTTATAGTCATCTGCATAAATATAATGTCAACCTTGTTCGATATTTTCATATTTTTTGAAAATTTTATCTTTCACACTGCTTGCTTGTATCTGTAAGAGCAAGTAGTTTTTTAAATTCAAGTACTATATCAAGATCCAGTACTAGATGAAACTGAACCTATTCTTTCTAATCTGAAAATTTTATTCCATTCAATGTCAAGACAAACAAAGCATGCGAATGTAGCATAATTGGAGTTGACATCGTAATAAAATTCATGCTCACTATATTAAGACTTTGAGTTTTCAGTAATTGGACAATAATGACAAAATAAAATACATATTCAAACAATTAATAATATATAGTGTTACCATGATTCTACCTTTGGGTTACTCTTATAGTAAACTATTAACAATCATGGTGATTCCATTTCACCTAATAGGATTAATTGATAAGATATTTACAATTAAGTAGGTCCATTACCTTTGGGCCGGTAATCTTTTCCATCTCAACCGCGAACACCCACCAATTATCCTATTCTAATTCACTAGTCACTCAAAAGTGGTGCACCTTTGGGCCAACCTAATATTCTCGTGATTAAAGAATTGTAATTCACAAGGTCATTAATATTATTAACATTAGGGAATAGGTATGAAATTTCAATAATTTGATTTGATATCTATGTGTCATTCTGGTCAAGCCACTTTGGCGGTCATCGAACCATATCATAATATAAATTCAAAATCAAAATAATAACTTAGTAATAACTTTGCACAAACATTAGTTCAACAAATATATATAACGTAATTTACCTAAAAATCATAATTTTAATTTTGTTAAGAAACATTATTAAACTATGTGTCTATACGTACATTTAAACCATTAAACATTATCATTGATATCGATATTCAATTTGTATGCATGAGTTGAAGATTTTGGTAGGAACATAACACTGTCTCATAAATATGGTCACATCATAAATCCATAACATAATTCCAAAATTTTGAAATACACATAAATACCAATAAAATATATATAGCTTTTACCTACAAAAGTGGTATGTAGGAGCATACACTATTGTAAAAGACTATACATGGCTTAATTTTGAAACTGAGAACATATATGTTAAAGTCTTCTTAAAACATGGATTTTACAACTTCAAAGCACATGGCCGGTCCCACCTAAAATCAATACCTAATTCAAACCGTGCATAAATGCCATGAACGTGATCATTAGATTGCTATCAAATATATACCCATGGTTATTATATATACATCGGCCATCAATACAAAAACAGTAAACAATGACGAACCGCCGAGGCGCCAACCATGGAGAATTTACAAAAATCCGGCCAATACTTCAACAAATTATATATTTAATCGGAGAATTATGATGTTCTTACACACAAGCTTTGATACCACATTTAAGATTTCTTTAATATTGCTGGATTATTAACAATCGCATCAATTCAAGACCTAAAACTATCATGATTTTCAGAAATATATAAAACGGAAATTAAATAAACATAATAGAGTAAGGACCAGTTTCCTAGGATTACCATAATTCCATTTACCCATCAAAGTAGGAGTAATATTAAGAAACCACTTCTCTATTGACCAATCACATAATAGGTATATTTAAAGATACTATTAAACTTAAAACATTTTACCATATGTGCCAAAATCATGTAGGCCACTTAATGATTTAATTAAAATTCAAAATTAATCTTACAATTCATACACATCGGGTGAGTCATTGATTCATTCCTAGTAACGTAACTTGGTAATGCTATACCTAACATGCACTATAAAACAGCACCATAAAAATATATGGCAAATGGACCTCTTGTGAATAGCTAGGAGGTTATTTTTGTCAATTAACTCATTTGACGTTAGATGATGTAATTAGTAGATGTCTATAACATTTCCCAATCATTCTTACCTCCTTTCTTCTTCTTTCTTTTTACCTTCTTCTACTCTTTTTCTTCTTACTGTAAATTGTTGGGTCATGCCCCTCTCTTCACGAATTCTTTATTTCAATGATAATGAGACCCACACAATACTCACTCTTTCAACATTTTTATTTATTTTTTTTGTTTTAAGCAAGACTAGCATGTCTTGCTTAAAACATAATTGATTAAGCATCATGCACTCTCACGCACAGTATTCCAAAATCAAGTCTGTTTGCGTGAGGAGGGGGCTAAACATAATTGATTGATGTGGATGACTTTGGCTTGTAGACTAGAGTCTATGATTATGTTTGAGCGTGAGGAGGGGGTTAAACATAATTGTTGTAGATTGAAGTCTATGTTTGATAGTGATTTTTGTCTCCAAAGTCTAGTGGTTGGTCGGGTTCACTTTTCTTCAGTTACAGCTGGGAGTGTTACTCACTCAATGGTTTATCTGTAGTTGGTTCATGTACTCTGTTAGTTTGGCTAATCACGAAAAATAGATAGTAACCATGGTAAAAGACATTATTTGATATGTTTAAAATATATTTTAAAAATTATACATTATATAAGTCAAATTCGGGTTGGATTTGGTTGCCTGACCCCTCAAATTAAAATTGGGTTAGAATTTTCCAATCCAAACCCAACCTAATATATGGAAAACTATTGCTCAACCTTGTCCATCGACCCCCGTTGGATTCAAGTAGGGTAGGCTCAACCCGCCCAAATTACAGCCCTAAATGGTTATATGTATATCAGTTACACTTAGTAAGTTGGAACGTCCTCCATTTATTAAGCTATATAAAAATTAATGATTTGACTAGTGAACCTTCTCCTCTAGAATTCAGTTTTATTTCTTTTTTAACAATTTGTTTGGAAATTTTGGGGATAACATCTAAATTGGCCACATGCTATTTTAATTCGAATCCCTACATCTCTTCAAAAAATTGATGCATCGAATTGTAAAGTTCACGAGTTTTGGTGCAGTACGTATACAAAGGATTACTTTACTAGGAAGAGACGTCCAAAATTTTCATGCAGAGGAGCAACATATGTCATTTTTCTTCTTTTTTTTCTTTTTTGTTTTTCTTAAATTTTAAAAATAAATTTTATTACTGCTGATGATATTTTTTTTTGTTCTTGTTTTAAAACTTTAAATTTATTTGCTTACTACTTAACAAGGTCAAGATCCACAATGATGTTATTCGTTATGATAATAAAATATTATATGCAATTCATACACATCGGGTGAGTTATTAATTCATTTCTAGTAACGTATCTGGCCAATGGACCTCTTGTGAATAGCTTAGAGATTATTTTTGTCAATTAACTCATTTGACTTTAGATGATGTAACTAATAGACACTTATAACATTTCCCAATCATTCTTACCTCCTTTCTTCTTCTTTCATTTTACCTTCTTTTACTCTTTTTCTTCTACTGTAAATTGTTAGGCCATGCCCCTCTCTTCACGAATTCTTTAATTCAATGATAATGAGAGATCCACAGAATAGTCACTCTTTCAACATTTTTATTTCTTTATTTTTGTTTTAGGCAAGACTAAGCATGTGAGAATCTTCATATTCCATGACTTCCATCGGTTGGTTCCGGGCATCAGCCGAGACTCCATGCTAGTAAGAAGATAAGCCAGCGGACCATTCTTTTTTCTTTTTTTTAATTCTTGTATTTTCCTTGACAGTCAAGATCCACCTAGAGGGCACATTCTTCACAAAGGTACACATCACATTACCACTCTCACGCACAGTATTCCAAAATCAAGTCTATTTGCGTGAGGAGGGGGTTAGACATTATTGGTTGATGTGCAAGCGGCACCATCATATTACCATTCTGTGTGGATGACTTTGGCTTGTAGACTAGACTCTATGTTATTGTTAAACATAATTGTTGTAGATTGAAGTCTATGTATGATGGTGATTTTTGTCTCCAGAGTCTAGTTGTTGGCCGGGTTTACTTTTCTTCGGTTATAGCTGGAAGTTTTACTCACTCAATGGTTTATCTGTAGTTGGTTCATGTACTTTGCTACTTTGGCTTATCACGAAAAATAGATTGTCCTATTGCACTATTTCCGATCGATGACCTTGACTTGGACTGGGTAAGTCGTCCCAGCCAGGCAATCACCTTGAGTTGGGGCCTGTTTTGAAATTTCAAAAACTGGATCAAATTAGCTCCAGTCCATAACTGTTATCTAGTTTTTAAATTAACCAATTCACAATTGGTTTGAAAAAACCTTTGTTTATGCCTTATTTTTGGAACAAAGTTGAACTATTAAGCAAGAAAAAGAGATTTACCATGCAGTATGAAATCAAAATTGACCAAACTTATCCTCAACTGGCCAAGTTTTCAATTTTGCCAAACAGCTCGTTAGATTAGGCTATGCATGTTACAATTTGCTATTCATTTTAGGTTCTGCAACTTTTCTTCTTTGATCTTTTGCTAGGCACTTTTTTTTTTAATCAAATTTATCCCAATGTAATATTAATTGGGATTAAAAGGAACAAAAGAATGAAATGAAAATTAAGGAAAGTCTGGTCTTGGTGGCTAATAACACACCACAATCTAGCTCACAATTAAATAATGAAAGTATAAAAAATAATCAATCAATGAACAAATCTTTAGAATTGCAAACCAGACATGTCCCTAGAAACTTCATTGGCAACAAAACCTGGATCCGAAGACCACCACAAATCATAGGGGGTTGATGCTAGATACATGCATCAAACCACTTTCGTGCAGAAGATATGGATCCTCGATCATTTTTGTTCCATTGTTTTTGGTAGGGGTGCAACATGATTCTGGTAGACTTGAGGACTGGACCAATTCGATCAATTCGGTCGGGGTTCGGTCCAAACAGTAATTGGTCCGGTTTCGGTTTAAAATGTAAGGAATTGGTGTAGAGAAAAACTACAAAGCGGAACATAATAATAAACAAAAATCATAATACAATTCCTTAAAGCCCATGAATCTAACTGTGGTTCATACAAAATATAAAATCCTAACTAGAAGAAAAGTTAGAGCACTTACAGTTGATTCAAGTCTTCAAACTCTAAACTTTGAATTTCTGGACAGCAATGAATGATCCTTGAACAAGCAGTTATAGCATAAGTGCCCTACCTCCACGGTATCCATACCAAATGAAAGCCTTCAAGTTGTCTTCTAGTTCTCCTTAGGAATTGCTAGAGAAGGAGAATAAGAAGAGAGAGAGAGAAAGGCTTCTCTAATGTTCAGCCAAGGGGAGAGAGTGCAATGATTCTAATATCTAGCTTTGCGACGGTGAGGCACTATGGCTAGCCGCCTTTGTAAAACCTAACTATGCACTCATGGTTAAGGATTTTTGTCCTAAAATGTCCAAAAATGTGTTCCCCTTCGAAACACGGTCGTTTTGGCTTTTATTTCATCAAAATCGGACTTAATTTGACCCTTTTAAGACTTCTAAAGCGATTTGGAGTCAAAACCAGAGCGCAATAGAGAGGGCCCTCGGGTAACCGTCTAGGGTTGGACGGTCATCCGTCTAGGCCCAGACAGCTAACCATCTAGGCCTGGACGGTCACCCGAGGAGTCCGTCTTTAAGTGGGATTCTGACTCCCTCTTCCCTCCTATGACGGGTTCCTCCGCCCTTGTAAGTTGTTTCCTCCTAGGATTGTGTAAATTTGAGTTGTTTGAGCACCAAGAGAGTCTCTAATAGCCCTAGGATCATTATTTAATGAATTAATCTTAGCCATTGGTTTAGGAGGTTAGTTCTCTATATAAAGGACATGATATTCAGCACATAAGGGGAGGACCATTGCACTTTATACTTAGAGGGAGAGGGAGCTACGAGTTTGGAGAGCTAGAAGGACATCAAGAGGAGACTTTTCAACCCTAAGCAAACAAGAGAACAAGGATTTTGAAGGCAAGGAAGGTTCTACAAGAGGTAAACACTCCTTTTGACTACTGAATATAGGTCTTCTCTTTTTCCTTCTCCTTCTCCTTTCTTCTTCTATGATAGTTCTAGTACATGATGTAACTCCACATGATAGGTTAATCCAATGCTTTTATGATGTGTTATGAATGATTTTAAGATGATTTATCACTTTATATGCCTGATAATCCTTAGTTTACTAAGGATTTAAAAGCGTTACTCTTTTTATCTTCTTAAATCATGCATAGTTCATATGTCTTAGTTGCTCTGATAATTATCATGAGTTGATGCTCTTGTTAGTTAATATATATGATATGAATGATATTCATGATGATTTGAGCATGTGTTAGATTCGTTTCATAGGTTTTAATGCATAGTTGTGAAATTAGGGTTTTGATAACCCTAAATTCATGCAAGTTTCATACAGCATGTTTAGGATAATTTTGTAAGTTGTTGCTCATCATGGTTATTTTATATATGCTGCATATAGTTGAATCATGCTAGGTTTGTATTCATATAGTGGATTTTAGTAGGGTTTTGGAGAGATTATCCTTTTCTAAGGATAATTATCCTTTTTGTTAAGTAGGGTTTTGCATGAGAGCTTTCTGTGATGTGTTTAAGCATGAAATCACTTCTACTATGTTCTAGTATATATGTTTTATGTAGGATATGATAATTGTGCCTCCCCATAATGACTTTTTTACGTGAAATTATCTTAAGATAGTTTTTCTTAAGAAAGCTCACTGTAGGAAGGCCTGTTTTCATATTTTACATAAAATGTCATCTTTTTGGTTAGAATAGACTTTGCTATCATGTTTATTGATATTATTGGGGTCTCTCATTATTGTTAGTGTGTCTTTGGTAGGTTTTTAGGCATGTTAGTTAGGTTACTGCATGTAGGATTGAGTTGGGGTCCTTAGTTATTCATTATTCTTGTTATTTGCGTGATTAATGGACAATTTTAGGCCTTGATATGATTCTGTCCAGATTAGTGTTTTGTTCTCTTTGCATGGTTTTGAGCACTTGTAAGGGTGCAAACAGGTGTAATAATTGCCTCATTGCAAATAAGGTTGTTATCGCTTAAGCTTGCTCTCGCTTGGAGAAAATTGCACAAGGTAAGTAGGGTATGAAGTGCCCTAATTCACTTTTCTTAACTTTTCTTTCTCTTCTCCCTCCTAGGGTTATTTTCTAATAGAGGAATATGGTAAATTCTGGGGTTCTTTCCACCCCTTTTTCAAAAAGAGTTTATATCTTTTACTGAATTTTCATTGAGAATCATTGTGAACCACGGTCTTCGATCCAGAGGGAAAGGAAGGAGAACCCTTCTTTTAAAAAGACTTGTAGAGATTTAAATTAATAAAAATCTAGTTTTTAAAAGGTTCACAAAAACATATCAAGCAAGGAGTCGCCACCTCATTTTTAGGAAAAGAGGAAAACCATAAAAATAGTTTTTTTTAAGAAAACCTTTGAAAACAAACCACATGACTCCGATCAAGGAAAAGCAGGTCTATCAAAACAAGAGAGGATTCAGAGACTAAGTTACGATGTGGGAAAGTTCTAGGAAACATCCTATAGGCACCCACATCGCCCCAAAATGGGTCTCTGAATTTATATGGGCTATTTCAATCACTTCCTAATTAGTCACCATGCATATGCAAAGAATTATCCATAAACCATCCACATTCATCCATGAACATCCATAAAGCATATAAACATCCATGAATAGATAAGAGAGATATGGAAAGCAGGTAAGAGATAGAGAGAATGAGCAGACAAGTCCATCCTATCCACTAGCAAATATGTGATGGATAAATGAGCAAGCAAACAAATCCATCCTATCCACTAACAAATATATGATGGATAAATGATCAAGCATGGGTCCATCCTATTCACTAGCATATATGTGATGGACAAATGGGTAGAAAGAAAGAAGAAGAAAGAAAAAGAAAACCTAGGATACTTAGTATCCTAGGGCGGACTTGAACATCAAGTGAGCGCCTACGTACCTTACATACAAAGAAGTAAGGATCAAAGTCCACGTAGTTCGATTGAGAAGGGGTTACTCCCTTTACAATGAACTATAAACCCTAAGTTTCCATTAAAAGAAAAGAAGAGTTTAAAAAAGAAGAAGAGTTTCCAAAAAAGGAATTTGAGAAAAGATAGAAGTTGAAAAGAGATAGAACTCTTATCCAAAAAAGAAGTTTGAGAAAAGTAGAATTCTAAAAGAGATAGAACTCTAATTAAAACAGAATTTTAGTGAAAGTAGAATTCTAAAAGAGATAGAACTCTAATTAAAACAGAATTTTAAGAGAGTTGGAAACTTAGGACTTCCAATTCAAAGTAAAGACAATAACCCTAGGGGGGAGAAGAGAACAACTCACACAATACTCACCATGAACCACTTACCATATGCAAATTATCCCGAAACATCGAGAAAACACCAATTAATCACCCCATGTATTCTATAGGGCAATTATTAAGCTCAAACCATTTATATTCATGCTCAAATCATCATTAGAAGACCTAATTCAAATCTGGACAGAATACTAAATATGCATATAATGACCTAACACTCATGCAAATAATCCCGAAACATCGAGAAATCACCAGTTAATCACCCTATGTATTCTATAAGGCAATTATTAAGCTCAAATCATTCATATTCATGCTCAAATCATCATTAGAAAACCTAAATCAAATCTGGACAGAATACTAAATATGCATATAATGACCTAAAACTTATGCAAATAACAAGAATCAAAAGAAAAAACTCAATCCTATATGCTCCTATATGCTCTAAACACCCTAACATGCACAAAACTATCAAAAACATGCTAAATAGGCATTACCATGATGAAAATATCATATGACAATCCTAAACATGCAAAGAAAATCTAACATGATGCCTTAGGTAAGTACTTTATGTAAGAATGCGAAATAATCATCCTTACGGCGAGCTTTCTTAAGTAAAACTATCCGGAGATAATTTTACGTAGAAATCACTCCATATGAATGGTTTCTTCGCATATCCTACGTAAAATATATACCTAAGAATGCAATGAAACTCATAGCGCACTTAAACACACTCTAGAAAGCACCTATGCACAGCCTCACCCTCTAAGGACGATAATTATCCTCGAAAAGGATAATCATCCATACACCTATGAAGACGAGGCTTACACAGCAAGTGTCCTATACAAAAGATGCTTAAAATCATGCATATAATTGAACCATGAAGAGAAAACGGCCTAAACACATCAACTAATTTTTCATGCAAAACGTACCTCTATCCTTAAGGGAGAAACTATCCTACCAGCAAACAATTCACAATCCTAATCCACTAACATGCATTCTCATCATCTTTGAATCATATACACTCTAAAATATAGAGCATATATGATTCCTAAATCAATTCTAAACCATAACTATGCAGAGAATGGAGTAGAAGAAGAAGGAATTGTAAAAGAAAGCAAAGGAGACTTACAATGAAGCAAGGGTCTTCATTGCGTTCTTCTTTCTCTTTGGCTTGGTTCCCTTCTAGTTCCTCTTCAAAATTGCAGTAGAAAGCCTCCTCCAAGTGATATGGGTGTGTTCAAACTCGTGGTCCCTCTCTCTCTTATGAATATGAAGTGTCAAATAAGCCAAAAGTCCTTAATGCTGATGAATGAGCCTCTATTTATAACCAATCAACCATATGAACCAATGGTTGGGATTAATTCACCATAAAAACAATCTAGGGCTGTGATTAAATCCCATGAATGTTAAACAACTCAAAACCACCTCCCAATAGGCTTAGAAGTCCTTTAGAAGGCTGAAAATCGGAGTGGTAGAGTCCCATTTCGTCAAAAACTCAAAAAGAGAAAAATCAGGATGGGACTCTCGGGTGACCGGTTGGGGTGAAACGGTCCAACTGGTTGGTGAACCGGTCCAACCGGTTGGGCCCAACCGGTCACCCGAGAAGAATCCAAAAAATTTGGAATTCTAGCTCGGTTTGGACTCCGAACTTCAAACGGACACAAATTCTTCATTTTAACTCTGATTTGAGTGATTCAAAAGCCAAAATTTCAAGGATTCAGTGTAGAATAATCCTAGAATATTCTTGAACCAGGAATCCCTAACCACAGTCAGGTGGCTGGGTTTTCATGAGGCGATTACCCGAAAAAAGGTCAATTAAGCATAGGGTAATGTGGTGAACCAATCCCAAACCTATCAATAAATTAAATTGGCACTTCAATTAGGCTCATTTCATCATTTTAAGGTCAATGGAACACTCCGGAGCAAATTTGGAAGTCAATTGGAAGATATACGAAGTAAAAGATGAAATTGCCCTTCAAGTCGCAAAAGTTCTAATTAGCTATCCAAACCTATCTGGAATTGAACCAAATTTGACACACATATCTAAAATGATCCTAGAAACAAAATGCAATTGATGGGACTCAACAAAGAGACAAAAACATGCATGCAATGATGACCTATTCTCCTAAAGCTTAAAAGGGCAAAATTGTCCTTTAAGGCTTAGGGACTCCTAGATGCTTCTAAACCTAACCAAATGATATCATGATCTCATAGGGGTGAAAATGGGGTGTCTACAGATGCCCCTCATTGGTGGAGTTTGCTTCGCAAGCGACACCAATGCTAGAAAAGACAGCCCATTTTCACAAGAAAAGGGCGATGAACCAAGGCTTGAACTTCAACAGTAACTACTGAGGATGTTCATGACCGCTATAATGCACACTTGTACAAAATAGGGGGGGTTGTGTGTGACTCGAAAGTCATTTAAACACACGGTATTCTCATATGCCTATTCTTGCTAATAGGAACACATATGCTTCTATAATGTACGCTCATTCTTTATAATGAGGACACGCACAAGATAGGGGGCGCGTGTGACCACAAGGATCATTTAAACACACTATACTTTCATACGCTCACCTCACTGGATGAGAGACCTCATATGCTTCCATAATGTACGCTCACCTCACTGGATGAGAGACCTCGCACAAAATAGGGGGCGTGTGTGACCACAAGGGTCATTTAAACACACTATACTTACTAAACAAAATCATGAAACTTTAATTTTAACAACTTTGTTAAAATCAAGTGAGGGCAATCCATTCATTGTGCTATAATTTCCTCAAGAAATAAATAGCAATGCAAAGCAATCCATGTATGTGACTCAAAGAGTCATTTAAACATACTATCACAAACACTTCTATCCAAGCAATAACAAGCTTTATTTTAACAATCTTTGTTAAAATTAAGCGGAGCAAATATTCCAAATGTACTATAATTTCCTCAAGAAATTAATAGCAATGCAAAACATCCATGTATGTGACTCAAAGAGTCATTTAAACATACTTCCAAAACCAATTCTAATCAAGCATTCAAACGCTTTATTTTAACAATCTTTGTTAAAATTAAGCAAAGCACACGCTCTAATTACGCTATAATCTCCTCAAGAAATTAATAGCAATGCAAGATATTCCATGTATGTGACTCAAAGAGTCATTTAAACATACTTCCAAAACCAACTCCAATCAAGCATTCAAACGCTTTATTTTAACAATCTTTGTTAAAATTAAGCAAAGCACACATTCCAATTATGCTATAATTTCCTCAAGAAATTAATAGCAATGTCAATTTATGACAAAGAATTAAGAAATAACAGTTTCATGATCCTTACAAAGCATCCCAAGCATTCAATCCACTTATCATCCAATCAACAAAGCTTTATTTTAATCCGAGGATTAAAAATAAGCAAGAACACTCAATTAATCCCAACGTGCTATAATTTCCTCAAGAAATAAATAGCAATAGCAATTCAATCACAAGAAATCAAGGAATGTAAAATTCCATGGTTCCAAACAAATATCATAAGCATCATCCTTCCATCATCCAAAGATAAAGCCTTTTAACAAGGTAATTGTCAAAGTGGGCTTGCAAATATCACCATGAGTGCACTAATAATTCAATTAGTGACTAATCACTATTCATCTCATTCATTTCAAATCATTCACATCAGGTTCTAGGCCTTTCAAGAGAGATTTCATCAAAAAATCAAGCAAAAAGGGGCCCGGTTAAGCGAATTTGTGCGAAAATTGCACAAAATGAAAAACCGAATTGGGGGACCGGTTGGACCGAACCGGTTGGACCGGTTGGTGAACTAGTTGGACCGGCTGGGGCCAACCAGTCTCTCGAGCGCTTTTGCTGTTTACGCGTTTTACGACTTTTTTGATGCTTTTTCGACTTCTATTCCTTCTAGGACTCAAATTTGAGGCTAAAGGCTTATAAAAACACCCCCCACATGTTCATAAACCATTATTATTCATTTAACATCAATTCATGGAGACTTTTGATAGCTTTTTGACACATTGCTTCAGCAACATAAGTAAGGAAGACAAAAGGGTTTTCAAGAGTTATGGCTTGGACGCGCTCTATTCCCTCGCCAAAGTCAAGGTAAATTGGACAATGCTCTATGCTTCTACATACTTTTGGGATCCCGAACTTCATGTTTTCCGTTTCCATCACAATGAAATTTGCCCCACCCATGAGGAATTTTGTGCACTGTTCGGAGTGCAACCGTCAGGGCCTTTCATCCTTCCATACCTTCGACAGGGTTATGTTTCTTCTTTTGCTTCTCTTCTGGAAATCTCTACCCACGATGCTGTGGCCTTTATAAAAGATAACATGGTAGATTTGAACAAGCTAGCTGTGGACCCTGGAAAATTAACGCCCACGAGGGTTGAAAAGGAAAATAGGTTGAAAAAGAAAAAGGGAGTCGCCACCTTATTTTTTAAAGGAAACAAGGAAAACCCAAAAAAAGGGTTTTGTTTTAGGAAAACAAAAGATTGACTCCATATTTAAAAATAGTAAGGCAAAAAGTCTTTTGGAAACCAGAGATGGTGGATTCGGAGGCTAAGTTACGATATGGGAAGGTTCTAGGCAAAGCCTATAGGCACCCATATCGCCCTAAACGGTCTCTTAATTTAATTGGGCTAAATCAAAGTCTTAATCACACACAAATCAACAATTATCATCACAAGACAGCATGCATATTATTCATTCATTCATCCATATAATCAGGTAAATCAAAGAAAAACAAAAAAAGAAAGAGGGGAGAGAAAACCTATGATACTTAGTATCCTAGGGTGGACTTGAACCTCACAAAGAGCGCCTACGTACCATGTATGAAAATACATGGATCAAAGTCCACGTAGTTCGAAAGGGAATAGGGTTATAACCTAATAGAGGCCTATGGTAAACCCTAAGTTTCCTTTCAGGTAAAACATGGTAAGTTTCCAGAAATAAATAATTCTCAAAAGATCTTTAGTAAATATGGAATTTGATAAAGATGGAAACTTTGATTTAAAAGGTATTTTTATGAATGGAAACTATAGGAATTACCATATTCCCCTATTAAGAAATAACCCTAGGAAGGAGAAAGGGAAAGTTTCAAGAAAAGGAAAGAAAGGTGAATTGGGGCACCCTCATACCCTACTTACCTTTAAGCAAAAGCAACCTGTCAAAATAACCACCCTATTGCATAGGGTAATTATCTTATTTGCAAGATTTCATCTCGCAATAGCTAAAATAACCACCCCACATTGGTGGGGTAGTTGCACCTGTTGTACCTGTCAAAGCACTTGCAATTTGCATGCAAAATATACCAAAAATACCAACCAACCAAGCTAGGTTCCAATCAAGCAATTATCATGCTTAAACATAGGCTAACACATGCTCAAAACTCATCATTAAAGCCATTAAACAGATTTGGACAGAATTGAAATAGAGCTTAAAATCAACCATAAATCATGTAAACAACATGAATCATAAGCTAACTAAAACCCTAACTCAACCCTACATGCAATGACATGCAAAAAACCCTAAAATCAACTATATGAATGCTAGAAATATCATAGTTACCTAATATGGAGCACATATGCAGCAACTATGAAGAAAAAACAAAGAAAATCCCTAAGCTATCATGCTATATGCAACTAAACCAACACAAGGATGATAAAAACCCTAGAATCACACTAGTGCATAAAATCCCATAAAATAACTCTAAATCATGCAAAACTCATCATAGACATCATTCTAATCATGCATATTAATCAATAGAAGCATCAACACATGATAAAAATACAAGCTTGCACATGAAATATAGCTATTCTAAGCATAAACTCAATTTCAACACAAGAGAAACCCTAGAATTGCAAACATGCATTAAATCACATTAAACAGCCCACTAGCATTTTAAACAGCCCATGAATATCATCCTAAACATGCATATTGGCTAATGGAAACAACAAGACATAATAAAAACATAAGCTTGAATATGCAGAAGAGTTATTTCATGCAGAAAACCAATTTCAGCACTAAGGAAACCCTAAAGTCCCAAACATGCAGTAAATCACATGGAATAACATCCTAGCATACTAAACAGCCCATGAATATCATCCTAAACATGCATACTAGCTAATAGAAGCAACAAGACATGATAAAGACATAAACTTGAACATGAAATAATGACTAATCAATGCAAAACCCAAGGTAAGACTCTAAAAACCCTAAAAACACAGACACTCATAAAACCACATAGAATGACATTATATCATGCAAAGCCAGCCATAAACAATATCCTAATCATGCATACATACCAATGGAAGCAACAAGACATGATAAGAACACAGGCTTTGATATGCAATCATCCTATTCTATGCAAAACCCTAACTTTAAAAGAGAGAAGAGGAGGAAAGGGGGTATACCTATGGTGAAGTATCCTCTTGCTGCTGTATAGAGTCCTCCTTCCTCTTATGTATTGCTGGGAATTCCTTCCTTCAAGCCTTCAAGCCAAACTCCAGCCCTCCTTCAAGCTTTCTCTCACACTCTCTCACTCAAAGTTTAGGTTAAACTACCCTAAGGATGGCTGCCATAGCCTCCAATGTGCCTCTTACTTCAGAAATTGCCTCCCCTATTACTGAAGTATAAGGGGGTATTTATAGGGTTTGAGGGGAAACCCTCAATGGTTGGGATTAAAACCCTAGGTATTGATCCAAGGGCTCTTAGAGGTTCCCTTGGGGCTCAAGTAGGTCAAAAAGTGCTGAAAATAGGGTTAAATGGCGGCTGGAGGCGAGCAAATCCGAGGAAATAGGGAGGGAGCCGCATCAAGACTCAAAAAAGGAAAGTGGCTCGGGTGACCACCTGGGGCTGGGTGGCTAGCCACCTAGGCCCAGGCGGCTAGCCGTCCAGGCCTGGGTGGTCACCCGAGGCCCTGTCAGCTTCAGCCCATTTTTTACCCTTTCAGCTTCCAAATGTGTTTCAGGGCTCAAATCAACTCCGATTTTGACGAAACGAAAGCCAAAACGACCGTGTTTCGAAGGGGAATGTAATTTGAGTCACTTGAGGGCAAGAAACCCTAGCCATGGCTGCATGGTTGGGTCCTACAAAGGCGGTTAACCGCTATGCCTCACCATCGCTTAGCTTAGGTATGCACATAGGGTTGCACCGAATGCTTTCCAATTCGAAATTCAACCTCCCTAAACACATTTGGGGATGAAATTAAGACCAATCAAAGTTAAATGAGTAGTCATAGGGTGAAAATCATGAGCCAATTCGAGCTAACCCGAAATAGGTCTCTTAACCAACCTGAACCATATTGAGCCATTCTAATCCCGAACCATCAATTCATCGAATTAAACCCATAAATACCTCAAATGCATCCCTATGAACTCCAATTGACAACTTGGAGATCATTTCAAGGTTAAATGGAAAGTTTGTGACCTAAAAGACGGTTATGCCCCTCAAGTCACAAAAGCTCTTATTATCCCTCAAGATCAACTCCAAATTGAACCAAAATTCATATCCAATGTCCTTGTGATTCTAGAAAGCTAATGCAAGTAACTAGACTCAAAAACAAAACAAAAACATGCATGGAATGACAAACCCTAGTAAGGTGGTGCAAAAATGGGGTGTGACACTAGCAACATCTTTCCTGCCCCTTGGGAGGTCATGTGGGTTGCCTTTGTCTCGACCGCATCAGCACGCCTTAGCTTTCTGCTTGATTGGGAGGTTTCTCATCACCAATGGTACGTTGTTTGTTCCAATTGAAATTTGTGAGCTTGTAACTCCTCTTTCCAAGTCCCGAAACATAATTCCAATGGTTCTAGCAGAAACTCTCAATGGGCTAGACAAGGTACAGGATCAATTTGAGGCAAACTTTGAGGGCAGCCCCCTCCTTCTTCATATGTGGTTGCTAGAGCGGTTAAACCTCTTATCATCTCCTCGTGTTGCGAATTATGGGCCTCAGCACTTCCGTCTGCGTGTTCCTGAATTCCCGCCAGATGCTTCTCATGACAAATGGCTTGGCATGCTGTACCACACCTCATGGCGATCTATCTGTTGGCACGTGCATCACTGGAAGTGTGACGAAAAGGTGCTCCTGCGAACTGTGGGCTGTACACTTGTCAAGTTGATGGGCTTGAAAACGACTTCTTTTTACTGGCCATCTTGAATCCTTCGGCAATTTGGTGCAGTTCAATCAATTCCAAACAACCAAGCGAGTACCATTCAGACAAATTCAAGGCAAGTTCACCCCATTCAACCTGTTTCTCAATCTCTGGTCAAATGGATGGAGGATAGATGGAATAGCTGGAACTCCGCTACCTTAATACCAAACACTGGTGGACCTTATAAGCTTAGCAAGGAATACAAGAAGTGGTTATCTGAAGACATTGGCCACAAAGAAACAACAATGAGGGCTCAAGTAGCTGAGTTGATTGGGATTTCTTCATTGGGGAGTACAAAGAGGTCAAGGGAGGATGACACCAAAGCGAACAAGACTACTGGAACAAAGAAGACTTCCCAGAGAGCAAGGAATTAGCAACCTTTTTGAATTTTAAGCATGTTAAGCACAATAATAGTCCTTCAAGACTTGCAATTATTACAAGTAAAACTATTATCAATTTCTCTAGTTTTGAATGAATTGCCATCGAACAATTAACTTTGATTTATGAATTGCTTTATACATTGCCATGCCCCTTGTTTCTTTTTTTTTTTCTTTTTTCTTTTCTTTTTCAATTGGACCGCACCCAAGGTAACTTTATGGGCTGCCTACGTATCTCCATCATTTTTTTTTTCTTTTTTCTTTTTTTTTTCTTCTTTTTCTTTTTTTGAATGATGGAGAATCAGGCCCTCGTAGTTCATACTTTCTTTTGCTTAGGCCGCCCTTACGGGTTTTCAACCTATCAAGCTTTACACATGGTATCTCTTGAGTTGATCTAAATTGGTTGGTTGAGAGAACTCTACTCCATCCAAATCCATCAATCGAACTGCTCCTCCTGGCAATATCTCCTTTATGATGTAGGGACCACCCCAGTTAAGCCTGAACTTGCCCCTTGGATCAAAGATAGGCGCACAGATTTCTTTCAGCACTATGTCTCCATCTTTTAAGCCACGATCCTTGACGCGCTTGTTGAAAGCTCTAGCTATTCTGCGCTGATAACCTTGGACATGGTACAAAGCATTTAAACGCCTTTCATCAAGCAGAACTAGCTCATCATATCTGTTTCTTACCCATTCCACTTCAGATAGTTGGTCTTCCATTATTACTCTGAGAGAAGGGATTTCTAACTCGATGGGGAGAACCGCTTCCATGCCATAAACTAATGAGTACGGTGTCGCACCTGTGGAAGATCTGATCAAAGTGCGATAACCCCATAGGACGAGTGGCAACCTTTCTGACCAATCATTGTACTTCTTAGCCGACTTCTGTAGCATATTCTTTACATTCTTGTTAGCTGCTTCAACTGCTCCATTTGTCTGTGGCCTATAAGGGGAAGACTTGTGAACTCGGATGCTGTACTTCTGCAAGACCTCTTCTACCTCGCCTCGGAAGTGTTGTCCATTATCTGATATGATCTCATGTGGAACCCCATATCGACAAATAATATGGGTCTTAATGAAATGGGCCACTTGCTTTGACCCCAAGGTTTTGTAGGACTTCGCCTCTACCCACTTAGTGAAGTAATCTATTGCCACCAAGATAAACTCATGACCTTCCTTTGACTTAGGATGGATCTTTCCAATGATATCTATTCCCCAAGTTGAAAAGGGCCAAGGGGATGACATAGTATTCAAAGGCATTGATGGAAGGTGCTGAGCATTGGCAAAGATTTGACAATTAGGGTACTTCTTGACATGTAGATGACAATCTCTTTCCATGGTGGTCCAATAGTAACCGAGACGAGCAATCTTCTTAGTTAGCATATACCCATTCATGTGAGGTGCCCCTGCTCCTTCATGTACCTCTTCAATTATTCTTTGAGCTTCTTCTTCCGTCACACAAAGCAAGTGGATGCCGTCGTAGGATCGTCTGTATAGCTTTCTTCCGCACATGATGTAGTGGGTAGCCAATCTTCTTAGCGTATGCCTGTCAACCTTCGAAGCTCCTTCAGGATATTCCCTTTTCTCTACGAATCTCTGGATGTCATAGAACCACGGATGCCCATCTGTCACTTGACTATTCTGAACACTGCAACAGTACACTGGCTCTTTCCTTCTTTCAATCACGAGTGGACGAACATTTCCGCCTTCTGGGATTTCCACCATGGACGCAAGTGTAGCAAGAGCGTCAGCGAAGCGGTTCTTTACCCTTGACAAGTAGTGGAACTCTATTTTGTCGAATTCTTTGGCAAGTGCTTCTAGATAAGCATGATAGGGTAACAACTTCTCGTCTCGAGTCTTCCATTCTCCCTTGATTTGGCAGATAATCAATGCTGAGTCTCTGTACACTTCTAATTCCTCAACTCCCAACTCTAAGGCTGCTTCCAACCCTAGAATGCAAGCTTCATATTCGGTGATGTTGTTTGTGGCCTCGAACCCTAATTTCATTGCCAAAGGGGTGTGGGCATCATCAGGAGAAATCAACAAGACTCCTATATCGAAGCCCCTTTTATTTGCAGCCTCGTCGAAGTAGACTTTCCATGGCTTCTTTTCTATCTCCAATATGTCCTCGTCAGGGAACCCTTGTTCAATGCCATCTCCTTCTGAAACTGGATTTTCGGCCAAGTGTTCTGAAATGACTTTCCCTTTTATCGAGCTTTGTACCACATAATTGATATCGAATTCAGACAACAACATCAACCACCGCGCAGTACGATAGGTCAACATTGGCTTTTCAAGTAGATATTTGAGTGGATCCATGCGACTAACAAGGAACACCTGGAAAGATAGCATGTAATGGCGGAGTTTTTGGGAGGCCCACACCAATGCCATGCAAGTCTTTTCCACAGCGTTGTAGTTCACCTCATAGTCTGTCATTTTCTTACTCAGATAGTAAATGGCATTCTCTTTTCTCGACTCTTCCAAGTATTGTGCAAGCATTGCCCCCATAGCAGTTTCTGTGACGGTTAAGTACAGCAACAACGGCTCTCCTTCTCTAGGTGGAACCAGTATCGGTGGATTGCTTAAGTAGCGTTTAATGGCTTCAAAAGCATTCTGGCATTCCTTGTTCCATTCTTTTGGTTCTCCTTTCTTTAGTAGCTTGAAAACAGGCTCACAAATGGTAGTGAGTTGAGCTATGAACCGGCTTATGTACTGCAATCTTCCTAGGAAACCTCGGATTTCCTTCTCATTCTTAGGCGGCGGCATCTCCAGAATGGCCTTGATTTTTCTTGGATCCACTTCAATTCCCCTCTGTGTTATCATGAAACCCAGCAGCTTTCCCGCAGTGACTCCAAAAGCACATTTCTGAGGGTTGAGGCGAAGCTTATACTTTATGATTCGATCGAAGAACTTTCTAAGCACAGCCACATGTCCTTCCCTATCTTTTAACTTGACAATCATGTCGTCGACGTAAACCTCGACCTCTTTGTGTATCATGTCATGCAACAAGGTGGTAGCAGCTCTCTGATAAGTTGCCCCTGCATTCTTTAACCCGAATGGCATTACTTTATAACAATAGGTCCCCCACTGAGTGATGAAAGACGTTTTCTCCATATCTTCTGGTGCCATCTTGATCTGATTGTACCCTGAGAAACCATCCATGAAAGAAAGAAGAGCGTGCCCTGCAGTACTATCAACTAACACGTCAATGTGTGGTAGTGGAAAGTCATCCTTAGGGCATGCCTTATTCAAATCACGAAAGTCTACACACATACGCAGTCTGCCATCCTTCTTTGGAACTGGTACTATATTTGCAAGCCATTCAGGGTACTCCACAACCTTAAGGAACTTAGCTTCTATCTGCTTGATCACCTCTTCTTTTATCTTCAACGCCCACTCAGGCTTCATTCTCCTCAACTTCTGCTTAACAGGCTTCATGTCGGGATTGGTCGGAATGTGATGCTGCACTATATCTGTATCTACTCCAGGCATATTTTCATAAGACCAGGCGAACGCCTCAAGATTCTCTCTCAACAACTCAACCAATTGCTCTTTTTCAGAAGGGGAAAGTGTTGTACCAATTTTAATTATTTTTGGCAATTCATTCGTCCCTAGATTGATTGATTCTAATTCTTCTGTAATTAGTTGTGCTATCCCTTTGTTCCTTTGCTCAATGAGCTCGGGAGGGATATCAGCGTCTCTAGGGTCTATTTCCATGCCACACGCATTAAGAGACAAAAAGGCGCGAAGACAATGAATATAATCTCTGTGAGAAAACAAAGAAAGAAAGTACTAATCACTAATTGAAGACTCTGAAACAACAAAACAACACTTATGACAACTCTAAAGAACTCAACAAATGAAATACTTTAAATAAAGACAGATTGTTTGCTGACTCAAGACTCAAAAGAAAACCCATATATCCTCTACTGGCTTAGACTCTTCTTTCTTTAGAATAAGAACGGGAGATCCTTCGGTGTACCAATTCTGAAGTGGCTCACTGACTGTCTGGAATGCTAGAACTGGAACCTCTTCATAATCTTCGATGGCTAGCACACATTTTGAAAACAAACGGCCCATAACCTCGGAATCCATGCTGTCTGCCCAATCCTCTTCTTCTCTGTCGCTATCTATTGCAGAATCCTCAACCATGGTTGCTGTGATCAGATACCACTTAGTCTCAAAGAAAATTTCAAACCCAGGGACTCTTGCTCCGATGGACTCCACATAAGTAGGCTCAGGAAAACCACAATATGGGAAATCTTCCCCCTCTTGCACAAAGCACCCATTCAAGGTTGGCTTGTAAGGCTTAAGCGGGTGGATAACAGTGTGTCCACGTGCTTTAGCAGTCTCTTTCTCTTTTCTTAGCCGCGCTTGTTTCTTGTAATCTGCTTGTGTTGGCTTATATCCTAAGCCAAAGGTATGTAAGGCTGACTGGTGCTTAATTGGCTCTGAAATTCCTCGGTGCCTTGGTCCCATTCCCATGCCAGGAAAGAAACCCATGATCTTCATGATTTCAGCAACACGCAAGTTCCCATATGGTGAAAAGTCTAGTGGGATAAGTTCTCTACCTGCGGGTGCTAAGTTGATAACTTGCACATATTCGAATCCTGACAACGGCATATCTGAAGGATCGTGCTTGATCTCACAAATGGGGATTCTTGACATTTGACTGGCAGTGAGTTCATAGTCTCCTTGTAGGGTCACAATAGATCCTTTGTAGGGGAACTTAACTTTTTGGTGCAAGGATGACGGGATGGCCCCATTTGGATGGATCCATGGTCGGCCTAGCAAGAGATTGAAACAGGTAGGAACATCAAGAACTTGGAATTCAACTTCAAATTCTGCTGGTCCTATGATTAACGGTAAGGTCACCGTACCAATCACCTCCCTTCTTGTGTTGTCATATGCTCTCACTGATTGCCCAGATAGCACAAAATCTGTAGGCCCCAACCCAAGAGATGTAGCAGTACGAAGTGAACACACATTCAAAGCAGAACCATTGTCAATAAGGACAGTGGGAACCCGTTTCCCTAAGGTATCAACAGTTATGTTCAAAGCTTGCACATGATCTCTCCTCCCTTTTGGCAAATCGGCTTCCGTGAAGATTATGGTAGCTGCTTTCTCGATGGGGGTTATAAGACTCACCAATCCTTCCGGTGAAGTATCGATGGGTACCTGGACATGGTTCAAGAGTTTAATTATAGTCTGACGGTGCTTGAGAGAAGCCATAAGCAATCCCCATATGGTAATGTTGGCTTGAGTCTTTTTCAGTTGCTTTAAAACTTCATCCTCTTCATCGTAGATTTCAGATCTATGCCCCTTCTCTAGTGCTTCCATCGGATTTTCATTCTCAAGGTAGAATGGTTTGAAATGACGACCGCCCCTAGTCAAGTGGTCAACTTCTTCAGAGTCTGCCCATAGATCATTTATTTCTTTGCTACAGGTCTCACCCATGATGTCTCCCCATTCAAGCATATCTACCTCTTGCATTAGAAACTTTTCTGTCAGTCGTTCTTCTTTTAAGGATTTTCCCCATCCGGTTGCATGGACTGGGGATTTCTCTGTTGGTTGCTCATCTTCCCACGGATTTCCCCATCCGGTTGCACGAACAGGAATGGTTATCAGAGGTGGTGCGGTGTAGAGAACATAGACATCAAACTTCCCAGATAGTTCTCCCAATAAACCTACTTCAGGATCTCCGGCCTCATACCTTTCTTTCAACTGTTGCTGAAATGACTTTCGAGGCTTCCTTGGCTTCTTCGGCATTTCCTTTTCAACAACCTTTTCTTTCCCCATAGGCTTCTTCTCGGGATTTGCCCATTCTAGTATATCAATCTCTTGCATGTTTTCTTCATGTAGTGTGGGTAACAATGTAGGCACTTCGCATGGACTTGGCTGCGGAACTATCAGAATTCTCTCGTCAATCAAGTCTTGGACCATTTTCTTTAGCAAGGTGCAATCCTCAGTATCATGGCCAGATTTTCTATGGTATAGGCAAAATGATGGGTCAGGGACAAGCGAAAGCTGAGGTGGAAGGGGAGTGATAAGTCCTCTTTTCTTGCAATGGTGAAATTCATTGGCGAGACTCATAGGCAAAGTGGTGTAATGGCGAATGGGTCGAGGTGGATGAGGTGAATCTTCTATTGCATTGACATTAGAAGTAGGGGATGGATTGTGGGATGACAAAGGATTTTGAGTGACATTGGGACGGTTAGGAGGAGTAGGTGGGCCTATGATCTTCTTGTCAATGAGGTCTTGTATTTCATGTCTGAGATGGACACAACGGTTTGTTCTATGGCCTTTGGATTGGTGGAAATGGCAGTACTCATTTTCGTTGTACCGCCTAGGCAATGGGTTTGGTGGGGGTATTGGGTCTAGAGGTTTGAGGATGCCCCTTGCTTTCAATCTTTCATAAACCTTGTCTAGTGGTGCATACAAATCAGAGAATTGACGAGGAGTAGAATTATTGCCAATGTTCCATGGCTGTTGTGGAACGATTGCATTCACTTAAGCGGGTGCCTTTCCATTATTCCCTATCCGACGAAACCTTGAAGGATCTTCAACCTTGATAGTGCCATCTGTTATGGCGTCTTCCACTTGTGTCCCAGAACTAATCAGAGCTTTGAAAGTGGGGAAGTGATGAGCGAACAAGTGCTTGTGATATACAGGCAATAGGTTCTTGACCACCATTCGTATCTGTTCCTCTTCATTAGGCCTATCGAACATCTTAGAAGCTTTCTTCCTCCACCTAGTGATGTAGGAAGAGAAAGATTCATTTGCCGCCTGTTTGGTAGTCTCCAAGTCTCTCCTTGTCACATCAACTTCTGTGTTGTACTTGTAGTGATCGGTGAATTCTCTGCACACGTCTTCCCATGTTCTAGTCTTTGACTCATCCAAACTCAGAAACCAATGCAGCGATGAAGTGCTAAGTGATTCATGGAATAATTGGGCCATCAACTCCTCGGAAGCACCACGAGGTTGCATTGCTCGGACATACATTTTCAAGTGAGTCTTAGGGCAACCCGTTCCGTCAAACTTCTGTAATTCTGGCATCTTGAATGAAGTAGGCAATCTCGCTTGAGGGAAGAGAGAAAGAGTGTGGATATCCACAAAATCATCAGCACGGCGAATACCCTTTAAAGTCTTCTCCAAAGCCAACATCCTTGCAGCCATCATCTTTTGGTCATCACTCACAAGAGGGTTTTCAGTGGTAGGGATGAAAGTGGATGATTGGGTATAAATGGGGATATTTTGTAGCGGAGGTTGAGTATGTGGAAGTGGTAGATTTTGAGGCGATGATTGAGTATGTGGGGGTGGTGGATTTTGGGCTTGGCCTCCAGCTTGGGCAGATGGATTGGATTGATTATGGACAATGGGGACTTGAGTGTCAGGTATGGCATGATCTGTAGGAACATTGTGGATGAGGACAGGGGTTCGGTTGTTGATCTCTTGTGCCATTCTTATTGCAGTTTCAGATTTCACTGATACCTCTTCCAACTTCCCAAGTATGTCATTCAATAGCCTCTCAATCCTCCGTGGATCCGCAGGAGTCCCAGAAACAGATGTCCCCTCAGGTGTAGCCGGGTTATTCAATGCAAAAGTATCATCCATGGCGAGGTCTTGTTTAGTACTTCCTCTGATCAAACGGCCTGAAGAGTCACGAGTCCAAGCCAGCACTCTATTACATCCAAATGACTCATACTTAGTTACAAAGTGACACAAAGCGCCTTTAGTCTCCACAATTGATTTAAACGGGCGGGTAATGGTCCAATAACATTCCTTTAGTTGGGCCTCTCATCCTTATAAGCCCAATGGGCTTTAGGTAAGAAGGTCATACTAAAGGGATGTAGGTCAATTGATTTTAAAGTCATGTTACCCCTTAAAATTAACCACCCACATAGCATTCATTCATATCTCCAACCGCATTCAAGAGCAAGAAACCGGATCACTGTATCGAGGGCTTTGTATCATCTTCTCAAAGAACCATGACATGAATTGCATCGCCATCCATTCCATTCACATTCATTCCCACAACACACATTCATGCCACACATACATTCATTCCATACACACATACATTCAAACACACATCCACTCTGTACCTGCATTCATTCCACAAGCATGGTGACTTTAAACTAGGCGAGTCCATGTGTCCTAGACAGTCCACTATATGCACTAAAAAGGGTAGGATAGGGTCCCCTACTTGCTTGAATCAACTATATACCTATCACATGTGGCATGAGGGATGCCGCGTGAGTCAAGTGGTACGTGTTGATCCATTTAATATACCCAAGGGTAAAACCCAAGGATACGTGGCAAGAGGAGTTGATAGCTTCGCAAACATGACACCCGAGAACGAGGGGAACCGGGGTCAAGGCTAGGCCAATCAGAAAAGGCAAGGATACATCGACCTATCATTCAAATGCAATTGCGCACACAATGCAATAAAGTAAACACACATTCAAGCGTATGCAAGTGATTGATTTTAATTTAAGCAATTAAATTAGCCCATACAAATTCCTTGAGTCTAGTCCACTAATCCCCAGTGGAGTCGCCAGACTGTGAACCACGGTCTTCGATCCAGGGGGAAAGGAAGGAGAACCCTTCTTTTAAAAAGACTTGTAGAGATTTAAATTAATAAAAATCTGGTTTTTAAAAGGTTCACAAAAACATATCAAACAAGGAGTCGCCACCTCATTTTTAGGAAAAGAGGAAAACCATAAAAACAGTTTTTTTAAGAAAACCTTTGAAAACAAACCACATGACTCCGATCAAGGAAAAGTAGGTCTATCAAAACAAGAGAGGATTCGGAGACTAAGTTACGATGTGGGAAGGTTCTAGGAAACATCCTATAGGCACCCACATCGCCCCAAAATGGGTCTCTGAATTTATATGGGCTATTTCAATCACTTCCTAATTAGTCACCATGCATATGCAAAGAATTATCCATAAACCATCCACATTCATCCATGAACATCCATAAAGCATATAAACATCCATGAATAGATAAGAGAGATATGGAAAGCAGGTAAGAGATAGAGAGAATGAGCAGACAAGTCCATCCTATCCACTAGCAAATATGTGATGGATAAATGAGTAAGCAAACAAATCCATCCTATCCACTAACAAATATATGATGGATAAATGATCAAGCATGGGTCCATCCTATCCACTAGCATATATGTGATGGACAAATGGGTAGAAAGAAAGAAGAAGAAAGAAAAAGAAAACCTAGGATACTTAGTATCCTAGGGCGGACTTGAACATCAAGTGAGCGCCTACGTACCTTACATACAAAGAAGTAAGGATCAAAGTCCACGTAGTTCGATTGAGAAGGGGTTACTCCCTTTACAATGAACTATAAACCCTAAGTTTCCATTAAAAGAAAAGAAGAGTTTGAAAAAGAAGAAGAGTTTCCAAAAAAGGAATTTGAGAAAAGATAGAAGTTGAAAAGAGATAGAACTTGTGAACCCCGGAAATTGGGCCCACGAGGGATTGAAAGGAAAGTGGCGTTTGAAAAAGAAAAAGGAAAGGAGTCGCCACCTTATTTTTTAAAGGAAACAAGGAAAACCCTAAAAATAGTTTGTTTTAAGAAAACAATTTGAATGACTCCATAAAAAAGGAAAGGCAAAAACCAATCTTTTGAAAACCAAAGAAATCGGGGATTCGGAGGCTAAGTTATGACATGGGAAGGTTCTAGGCAAAGCCTATAGGCACCCATGTCACCCTTTCGGTCTCTCAGTTCATTTGGGCTAAATCAAGATCTTTCCATACAAAAAATCAGCAAGTATATCATCACAAGAATTGCATGCATATCATATATTTCATTCATCCATCCATGCATAATAAGCACATAAAAACAGAAAAAGAAAAAGAAGAAAAGAAAACAAAAATAAACCTAGGATGCTTGGATCCTAGAACGGACTTGAGCCTCACGAAGAGCGCCTACGTACCATGCAACGAAATACATGGATCAAAGTCCACGTAGTTCGATTTAGAATTAGGGTTGAATCCTAATATAAACCTATGGTAAAAACCCTAGGTTTCCTTATTTGATCAAAAGAGTTGAATATGATAGAAAGTTTGATTTTAGGAAGAACTCCACAAAATGGAAACTTTAATAAAAACCAGAATTTTATTTATGAAGGAAACCTTTGATTAAACCATAGACTTGTATTAAAAATTAACCCTAGATAGGGAGAAGAGAATGAGTTAAGAAGAAAGGTGAATTGGGGCACCTTCACACCGACTTACCTGAGCGCAATTAGCTCCAAGCATTAGCCATTTCAGACATAAGCAGCCCTATTTGCCATAGGACAAATACCACACCTATTTGCACCCTTACAAGTGCTCAAAACCATACGAAAACACTAACATGCAAATCTGGACAGAATAGTATTATGACCTAAAATCATCCACTAAGCATGCCAATAGCAAAAACAGCGAACAATAATAAGTCCTAACATATTCCTAGAACCATATCATGCATAAAAACCCTAAAACATACTAACATGCATGCAAAACTATCATGTTTACTCCATATGAAAAACATATACAGCAAACACGAAGAAAAACCAATAAAAAAGTCTACTTTATCATGCTATATGAAAGCAAACACAAAACAATGACTCTAAAACCCTAAACTCACAAATATGCTTAAAAACTCACAAGACATACTTTAATCATGCTAAAACCAAACTAAACAGAAATTATATCATGCATATTAACTAACTAAAGCAATATAACATGATGAAAATCCTAACTCTAACATGCAATGACACTAATCCTAGCACAAGGACAAACAGGAGCACAAGAATCATAACTATGCATTAAAAACCTAAAGGACAGCCCTAAAGCATGCTAAACAGTAGATAAAAAATAGATATTCCATGTATATTAACTAGCTAGAGTGTTAATACATGATAAAAAAGTTACCTTTAACATGCAATAGGCCTAACCCATATGAAAACCTATTTTAAGCTTGAATAGAGAAGGAGAATACCTTAGGAAGCCTTCCTTGCTGCTGTAGAGACTCTCCCTTTTGTAATTGTTCGTGGCCCCTCAGGTCTTTAGAGTGAATCAAACCAACACGAATCCTCCTCTTTGTCAAAGTGGTATCACAGCAAAGAGATCAAAACTCACTCAACTTTGAAAAGAAATAGAAAACAAAAAGAGAACAAGAGAAAAGAAAAGTGATTTTCGTCACTTTGCAGCAGCAGCAACTTCAATCGCGTTTTTGGGTATGAAAACGTTGGATTTGGACAAAGCTTGTGAAATACAAAGTTGTAGAGAATTGAATTATCTTTCTAACAAGACCAATTTCATCAAATTCTGACTTCGGATGAAAATGTTATGATTAAAATACGACTGCTGGTTTTCAGAAAATCTGCTGCTGAATTATGACGAATTTCACTCCCTCCAAACCCTCTTCTCCTCTCCCTTGTTTAAAGACATTAAGAGAGTATTTATAGCTGAAATCTGGAGTTTCCCTTTCCTTCCTGGACTAGGTTTTTTGGAGAATAATCAAAAGGTATTTTATAATGATAAAAGACTTCTAATCTGAATAGGAAAAGGAAATTGTCTTTTATAAAAATTGGGAGACTGACCGCTAACACGCATGCACTTGTATCGTATGTGCGTACACACACTCATCACATACGTACACGTGTTAGTGTCATGATAAAAATGGCTAATTTAATAAAATAATTTTCTTTTCATTTTAACCAAAAATCTCATGCTGTGATTCGCACTAATTCTTCAAGGATAATCCGTAAATAACCACACTAAACTCATCATCAGGGCACTTTCCATATCAAAATTGAACTTCATGAAACACTTTTGAGGGTAAAATGATGACTAATGAAAGTCAATTTGAAAAGATTTGGTTGGTAATTGTGAGTCAATTAGAGCTAACCCAAGGAAGGGTCAATTAACCAACTTGAACTACATCGAGCCATTTTAATCCCGAGCCATTGACTTACCAAATTAAACCTAGAAATACCTCATATGCATCCATATGAACTCCAATTGACAATTTGAAGATCATTCCAAGGTCAAATGAAAAGTTTGGGACTTAAAAGACGATTATGCCCCTCAAGTCACAAAAGCTCTTATTATCCCTCAAGATCAACTCCAATTTGAACCAAAATTCATATCCATTGTCCTTGTGACTCTAGAAAACTAATGCAAGTGACTAGACTCAAAAACAAAACAAAAACATGCATAAAATGATGAGCCCTAGTAAGGTGGTGCAAAAATGGGGTGTGACAGAACTCTTATCCAAAAAAGAAGTTTGAGAAAAGTAGAATTCTAAAAGAGATAGAACTCTAATTAAAACAGAATTTTAGTGAAAGTAGAATTCCAAAAGAGATAGAACTCTAATTAAAACAGAATTTTGAGAGAGTTGGAAACTTAGGACTTCTAATTCAAAGTAAAGACAGTAACCCTAGGGGGGAGAAGAGAACAACTCACACAATACTCACCATGAACCACTTACCATATGCAATTTATCCCGAAACATCGAGAAAACACCAATTAATCACCCCATGTATTCTATAGGGCAATTATTAAGCTCAAACCATTCATATTCATGCTCAAATCATCATTAGAAGACCTAATTCAAATCTGGACAGAATACTAAATATGCATATAATGACCTAACACTCATGTAAATAATCCCGAAACATCGAGAAATCACCAGTTAATCACCCTATGTATTCTATAAGGCAATTATTAAGCTCAAATCATTCATATTCATGCTCAAATCATCATTAGAAAACCTAAATCAAATCTGGACAGAATACTAAATATGCATATAATGACCTAAAACTCATGCAAATAATAAGAATCAAAAGAAAAAACTCAATCCTATATGCTCCTATATGCTCTAAACACCCTAACATGCACAAAACTATCAAAAACATGCTAAATAGGCATTACCATGATGAAAATATCATATGACAATCCTAAACATGCAAAGAAAATCTAACATGATGCCTTAGGTAAGTACTTTATGTAAGAATGCGAAATAATCATCCTTACGGCGAGCTTTCTTAAGTAAAACTATCCGGAGATAATTTTACGTAGAAATCACTCCATATGAATGGTTTCTTCGCATATCCTACGTAAAATATATACCTAAGAATGCAATGAAACTCATAGCGCACTTAAACACACTCTAGAAAGCACCTATGCACAGCCTCACCCTCTAAGGACGATAATTATCCTCGAAAAGGATAATCATCCATACACCTATGAAGACGAGGCTTACACAGCAAGTGTCCTATACAAAAGATGCTTAAAATCATGCATATAATTGAACCATGAAGAGAAAACGGCCTAAACACATCAACTAATTTTTCATGCAAAACGTACCTCTATCCTTAAGGGAGAAACTATCCTACCAGCAAACAATTCACAATCCTAATCCACTAACATGCATTCTCATCATCTTTGAATCATATACACTCTAAAATATAGAGCATATATGATTCCTAAATCAATTCTAAACCATAACTATGCAGAGAATGGAGTAGAAGAAGAAGGAATTGTAAAAGAAAGCAAAGGAGACTTACAATGAAGCAAGGGTCTTCGCTGCGTTCTTCTTTCTCTTTAGCTTGGTTCCCTTCTAGTTCCTCTTCAAAATTGCAGTAGAAAGCCTCCTCCAAGTGATATGGGTGTGTTCAAACTCGTGGTCCCTCTCTCTCTTATGAATATGAAGTGTCAAATAAGCCAAAAGTCCTTAATGCTGATGAATGAGCCTCTATTTATAACCAACCAACCATATGAACCAATGGTTGGGATTAATTCACCATAAAAACAATCTAGGGCTGTGATTAAATCCCATGAATGTTAAACAACTCAAAACCACCTCCCAATAGGCTTAGAAGTCCTTTAGAAGGCTGAAAATTGGAGTGGTAGAGTCCCATTTCGTCAAAAACTCAAAAAGAGAAAAATCAGGATGGGACTCTCGGGTGACCGGTTGGGGTGAACCGGTCCAACCGGTTGGTGAACCGGTCCAACCGGTTGGTGAACCGGTCCAACCGGTTGGGCCCAACCGGTCACCCGAGAAGAATCCAAAAAATTTGGAATTCTAGCTCGGTTTGGACTCCGAACTTCAAACGGACACAAATTCTTCATTTTAACTCCGATTTGAGTGATTCAAAAGCCAAAATTTCAAGGATTCAGTGTAGAATAAGCCTAGAATATTCTTGAACCAAGAATCCCTAACCATGGTCAGGTGGCTGGGTTTTCATGAGGCGATTACCCGAAAAAAGGTCAATTAAGCATAGGGTAATGTGGTGAACCAATCCCAAACCTATCAATAAATTAAATTGGCACTTCAATTAGGCTCATTTCATCATTCTAAGGTCAATGGAACACTCCGAAGCAAATTTGGAAGTCAATTGGAAGATATACGAAGTAAAAGACGAAATTGCCCTTCAAGTTGCAAAAGTCTAATTAGCTATCCAAACCTATCTGGAATTGAACCAAATTTGACACACATATCTAAAATGATCCTAGAAACAAAATGCAAGTGATGGGACTCAACAAAGAGACAAAAACATGCATGCAATGATGACCTATTCTCCTAAAGCTTAAAAGGGCAAAATTGTCCTTTAAGGCTTAGGGACTCCTAGATGCTTCTAAACCTAACCAAATGATATCATGATCTCATGGGGGTGAAAATGGGGTGTCTACAGATTTATCTTTGAAAACCACTATGGAAGGAAACCTAAGGTCTACCATAACTCTCTATTAGGGTTTAACCCTATTCTCATTCGAACTACGTGGACTTTGATTAATGTATTTCGTTGCATAGTACGTAGGCGCTCAATTGATGTTTAAGTCCGCCCTAGGATACTAAGTATCCTAGGTTTTCTTTTTCTTTTATCCATTTATCCATCACATATGATTGCTAGAGAAGTAGGATGGATTTGTTATTGATATGCATGCTGTATTTTATCGATTGATATTGATTTGCATGTGATTAAGTCATTAAGTTAGCCCAATCAAATTAAGAGACCAACTCGGGCGATGTGGGTGCCTATGGGCTTTACCCAGAACCTTCTCACGTCGTAACTTAGCCCCCGAATCCAATTTTCTGGTTTTGAAGACTTTGCTTTTCCTTTAATGGAGTTATGTGGTTTTGAAAATAAAACATTTTTATGGTTTTCCTCTTTTCTTTAAAAAATGAGGTGGCGACTCCCTTTCATTTGTTGTCTTTTAAAAAACCCAAACCCTTGTGGGCGCCGCGCTCTTTCGTGGGTTCACAGTTTGGCGATTCCACTGGGGATATCGAGGGCTAGACTCATTTAATTTGATTGGGCTAAATTAATTTCTTATTGTTTAATAAAATCAATCACTTGCATTTACTTGATTGTGTGCTTTCATTCACTGCATTGTGTGCGTAATTGTTGCATGATGACTTGATTGCCGCTTGATGTATCCTTGCCAACTGATAGCCTAGTTCGACCTTGGTTTTTATGATTCCATGTGTTGGGCGAAGCTATCAAATCTCTCTTGCCAAGTACCCTTGGGTATATCAAATGGATCAATCACGTACTACTGGACCCATGCGGCATTCCTGATGTCACATGTGGTTAGGTATAAAGATTGATACAAGCAAAGTTGAGGACCCTAGCCTACCCTTTTAAAAGATGAGAATGCATGTAATGGGCCTTCTAGGACACCATTGGATCACCTATATGCACACACATTGTTGTGATGATATGCTACTGTGTTTGTGATGTGTTGCCATGCTTTGTTGATTGAGTGGGTAATTAAAGGAAATTTTGCATCTTACACCCTTAATACGTACCCTTCCCCATGATCCCTACAAGGGTAATTGGTTAAGAGAACTAATTAAGTGTGTACATTGTAAAAATCTTGAGATAATTATGGAAGCTTAGGATGGACCCTTAGGCTGAAAAATTAAGTGTTTGCCCTTATATTAGAGGGAGAGACGTGCTGGCTTGGATCTATAATCAACAAGGGTGCCTAGTCAGTATTGATTCTGTCATCGAGTCAAATATGGCCGAGGAAAGAGCTAGCAACTGGGGTTTCAACCTTGAAGCCACTTTGAAAGCTATGATGGAAAAGCTTGACCACACTGCCCAGGTATCCGAGACTGCACTTAAGATGGCTCAAGACATTCAATAGAAGATCTCTGAACCTGAATCTAGGGCCCGTGCCACTGACAACAACTAAGGATCTAATGATTCTGAATTTGCAGAAGAGCCATTAGGAGAGGGGGAAGAACCACCCAAGACCAAGAAAGGGGAAACCAAGTCCACATCAAGAGAAAACTTAACTGTACTGGCAAACAAGGTTGAGGCCTTAGAGCGAACTTTGAAGGGAATCCACAAGTCTGATGATATGGTGGACATCTGCACTTTGTCCTTGTTCCCGAAAGCTCGCATTCCACTACAGTTCAAAATGCCGGAATTGGAAAAATTCGATGCGATAGGCTGTCCTAAGACCCACCTCAAGATGTATGTGCGAGCTATGTACCCTCGAGGGGCGAACGATGAGTTATTGGCTCAAATGTTTCATGAGTCATTAACGAGTTCCGCCTTGAAATGGTTCTTTTCATTGGAGGAGAACAGAACTAATACTTGGGAGGATGTATGCAATGCATTCACGGACCACTACAAGTATAACACTGAAGTGGACGTCACAAGAAGGGACTTGGAAACTACTAAGCAAGGGGTTAATGAGACTTTCTCCACATTCATCACTAGGTGGAGACAAAAGGCTTCCAAAATGACAGATAAACCGAATGAGGAAGATCATATTCAGTTGGTGGTGAAGAATTTGTTGCCCATATATCAGAAGCACCTCTTTGCTCACTACTTTCTGAACTTCAAAGCTTTTGTTGGGGCAAACACACAGGTTAAAGATGCAATTGCTAATGGAATAATCAAAACAAAGGAGGTCCAAATGAGTCAAATAACAGATTTTGGGGGAAAAACTAATGCCGAGGTCAATACCATAACCCAACCCACTCACCCTTTTTCCCTAAATGACTCCACTTCACCTCACCAATTCACCGAACTCTATATGCCACTCGAAAGAGTCTTTGAAAAGCTGAGAAGCCGTGACCTTTTGAAACCCCTTGACCCAAGGCCTCCACCAAACCCACTACCCAAGAACTACAATGAAAATGAGTATTGCAAGTTCCACCAAACCAAAGGCCATCAAACCAACCGTTGCTATCGTCTCTGCCATGAGATTCAAGATTTGCTTGATAAGTAGATCATTTCACCACCCACCGCACCAAATCGCCCAAATGCCACCCGAAATCCCCTCCCCACTCACAATGTACCTCCTCTCAACAACATAAATGCCATCAAACTTGACTCGTCCTAATGCCGTCAACCCATAAGGCAATACACACCACTTCCCATGACCTTAACTCAAGTTTTCCACCAGTATTGTGATAAAGGCCTCATATTGCCACACCATCCAAAGCCAAGACCTTCGACTCCTCACCAATTCAGCTTGTACCACCGTGCACCCAGGCATGATATGGAGAATTGTGTCATACTGAAAAAGGTGGTTCAAGACCTTATTGATCAAAAGGTTTTGGTATTACCAAAGAAGTCTATTCAGCAACAATTGAAAGAAAGGTTTGAGGCAGGAGATCCTAAAGTGGGCTTGTTGGGAGAGTCATTCGGAAAGTTTGATTATTATGTACTCTACCCCAACCCTACCTCTAATGAGCCTATAGTCCCCACAGGTTGGGATGAGTTACCAAATGAAGTTCAAATGGAGGAAATCGACATGATCACATAGGATGATCTCATGGGTGACATGTGTGAGATCGATGATATGTGGATGAGTGATGATGAGGTGGAGCACATAACTAAAAGAGGTCACCATTTCAAGCCTCCACACTTAGAGTCTGACAACCCGTTGGGAGAATTGGAAGGTAATCGCCACCTCGACTTGCAAGAAGAGGAGGATGAAGTGCTTAGGCAATTGAAAAAGACTAATGCAAACATCACTATGTGAACCCCGGAAATTGGGCCCACAAGGGATTGGAAAGAAAATAGTTTTTGTTTGAAAAGGAAAAAAAAAGGAGTCGCCACCTTATTTTTTAAAGGAAACAAGGAAAACCCTAAAAATAGTTTGTTTTAAGAAAACAATTTGAATGACTCCATGTTTAAAAAGGAAAGGCAAAAACTGTCTTTTAGAAACCAAAGAAATCAGGGATTCGGAGGCTAAGTTATGACATGGGAAGGTTCTAGGCAAAGCCTATAAGCACCCATGTCACCCTTTCGGTCTCTCAATTCATTTGGGCTAAATTAAAGTCTTTCCAAACAAAAATCAGCAAGTATATCATCAAAAGAATTGCATGCATATCATATATTTCATTCATCCATCCATGCATAATAAGCACATAAAAACAGAAAATAAAGAAAAAGAAAACAAAACAAAAAGAAACCTAGGATGCTTGGATCCTAGAACGGACTTGAGCCTCACGAAGAGCGCCTACGTACCATGCAACGAAATACATGGATCAAAGTCCACGTAGTTCGATTAGAACTAGGGTTAAGACTTAATACAAACCTATGGTTAAAACCCTAGGTTTCCTTATTTGAAAGAGAATCAAATAAACAAGTTTGAATTTAAGAAAACTTCCACAAAATGGAAACCTTTGATTAAAAACAGAATTTTATTTAACAAGGAAACCCTTGATTAGAACCATAGGATCATATTAAAAATTAACCCTAAGAGGGAGAAGGGAAAGAGTTAAGAAGAAAGGTGAATTGGGGCACCTTCACACCCACTTACCTGAGCGCAATAACTCCAAGCATTAGCCATTTCAAGCATTGGCAGCCCTATTTGCCATAGGACAATTACCACACCTATTTGCACCCTTACACGTGCTCAAGACCATGCAAAAACACTAACATGCAAATCTGGATAGAATAGTATTATGGCCTAAAATCATCCACTACACATGCCAACAGCAAAAACAGTAAACTTTCATAAGCCCTAACACAATCCTAGAACCATATCATGCATAGAAACCCTAGAATGAACTAACATACATGCAAAAATATCATATTTACTCTATATGAAAAGCATATACAGCAAACATGAAGAAAAACCAATAAAAAGACCTACTTTATCATGCTGTATGAGAACTAACATAAAACAAGGGCACTAACAACCCTAAACTCACAAATATGCTTAAAAACATATAAAACAAACTTTAATCATGCTAAAACCAAACTAAACAGAAATTAAATCATGCATATTAACTAACTAAAGCAATATAACATGATGAAAATCCTAACTCTAACATGCAATACCACTAATCCTAGCACAAGGACAACAGGAGCACAAGAATCACACCTATGCATTAAGACCTATGAACTAACTCTAAAGCATGCAAAACCCATCATGAACATCATTATTATCACATGTATTAACTAGTAGAAAACTCAATCCATGGTAAAAATTATAAGCATAACATGCAATAGAGCTATCCTACATGATACCTTTGTTTAAGCTTGAACAAAAAAGAGGAATACCTTGGGAAGAGCCTTCCTTGCTGTTGTATGGACTCCCTCTTGCTCTTGTGGATGTCTTCAATCAATGGTCTTCAAGGCTACAGCAGGTCCTCTAGCTCTCCTTCAAGTCTCTCTCTCTTATTCTCTCTTAAACACTCAAATATTAATGCATAAAGTGGCTCCCCTTGTGCTGAAGCATAGGGGGTATTTATAGACTTCAATTAGGATTAACCAATGGCTAGGATTAAAACCCTAAATATTAATCCAAGGGCTATTAGAGACCCTCTTGGGGCTTAAGTAACTCAGAAGTTACCAAAAATTAGAAGGAAACTCGTCCAAAAGAGTCCTTGTTCGTCAAAATAGGGAGGAATCCGCTTCAGCAAGGAAACACAAAGCAAATAGGAAAGTGCTCTCGAGTGACCACCAGGGCCTGGGCGGCTAGCTTCCTGGGCCTAGGCGGCTAGCCTCCTGGGCCCAGGCGGCTAGCCGCCCGGGGCTGGGTGGTCACCCGAGCCCACTCCGGATTTTTGCCCTATTTTGACTCCTAATCCTTCTAGAAGTGTTTCAGGGGGCAAATTAACTCCGATTTTGATGAAACAAAAGCCAAAACGACCGTGTTTCGATGAGGAATATGTTTTTGAACATTTTAAGGTGAAAACCACTAACCATGGGGGCATGATTAGGTTTGAACAAGGCGGTTAACCGCTATGCTCTACCTTTGCTAAGCATAGGTATGCACATAGGATCAAACCAAATGCTTTCCTCATCAAAATTGAACTTCATAAAACACTTTTGGGGGTAAAATGATGACTAATTAAAGTCAATTTGAAAAGATTTGGTTGGTAATTGTGAGTCAATTAGAGCTAACCCAAAGAAGGGTCAATTAACCAACTTGAACTACGTCGAGCTATTTTAATCCCGAGCCATTGATTCATCAAATTGAAACTAGAAATACCTCTTATGCATTCATATGAACTCCAATTGACAATTTGGAGATCATTCCAAGGTCAAATGAAAAGTTTGGGACTTAAAAGACGATTATGCCCCTCAAGTCACAAAAGCTCTTATTATCCCTCAAGATCAACTCCGAATTGAACCAAAATTCATATCCATTGTCCTTGTGACTCTAGAAAACTAATGCAAGTGACTAGACTCAAAAACAAAACAAAAGCATGCATGAAATGATGAGCCCTAGTAAGGTGGTGCAAAAATGGGGTGTGACAGAAGCCCCTCATTAGCGAACAAGTTACACTTGTGAACCAATGATAAAGAACAACCCATTTTTGTCAAAAAAACTTGGAGAAATCACACACTGACACCAACAACGATAGGAGGTTGAAAACCTGAGATTGAAATAAGGAAGTGTACTCAAGTCATGAGTATACTTAAACCACTGAGGGTTGAGAGTTGACAAGAGAAGCATATTCAAGCCACTACGAATGAACATACTTTTGAAATGGAAAGATATATTCTAGTCACGAATATATTTAACCAAGTGATTGAAAATGAGATCTGAGAAGTACGTTCAAGTGATGATCGTACCTTTGAAATGGAGAAATATATTCAGGTCACGAATATATTTAACCAAGTGATGAAAAAAAAGATGCTGAGAAATATACTCAAGTGATGAGTATACTTAGTGATTGAAAAATACTGAGAAGTACATTCAAGTGATGAACATACCTTTGAAATGGAGAAATATATTCTGGTCACGAATATATTTAACCAAGTGACTAATAAACATCTGAGAAGTATACTCAAGTGATGGGTATACCATTGAAATGGAGAAATATATTCAAGTAATGAATATATTTAACCAAGTAAGTGACAAGTATGTTCAAGTGATGAACACACCATTGAAATGGAGAAATATATCCAAGCGATGGATATACTTAACCAAGTAAGTGACAAGTATGTTCAACTGATGAACATACCATTGAAATGGAGAAATATATCCAAGCGATGGATATACTTAACCAAGTAAGTGACAAGTAATCTGAGAAGTATACTCAAGTGATGAGTATACCATTGAAATGGAGAAATATATTCAAGTGATGAATATACTTAACCAAGTGAGTGACAAGTATGTTCAAGTGATGAACACACCATTGAAATGGAGAAATATATTCAAGTGCTGAATATATTTAACCAAGTAAGATAGAGAATAATCTGAGAAGTGTACTCAAGTGATGAGTACACCATTGAAATGGAGAAATATATTCGAGTGACGAATATATTTAACCAAGTAAGTGACAAATTATCTGAGAGGTATACTCAAGTGATGAGTATACCATTGAAATGGATAAATATATTCAAGCGATGGATATATTTAACCAAGTGATTGAAAAAGACTGAGAAGTATACTCAAGTGATGAGTATACCATTGAAATGGAGAAATATATCCAAGCGATGGATATATTTAACCAAGTAATTGAAAGAGACTGAGAAGTACGTTCAAGTGATGAACATACCTTTGAAATGGAGAAATATATCCAAGTGATGAATATATTTAACCAAGTAAGTGACAAATAATCTGAGAAGTATACTCAAGTGATGAGTATACCATTGAAATGGAGAAATATATTCAGGTCACGAATATATTTAACCAAGTAGGATAGAGAATGAGGATTCGAAACTGAGAAGCATATTCAAAGGGTCAATACACTTTTGAAATGGAAGAACATATTCAAGTGATGAATATATTCAACCAAGTAGGATAGAGAATGAGGATTTGAAACTGAGAAGCATATTCAAAGGGTGAATACACTTTTGAAATGGAAGAACATATTCAAGTGATGAATATATTCAACCAAGTAGGGTGAAAGATCAAGATTTGAAATGAGGGTATATGATCCATTTATCAAGATTGAACAAGCATGGTGCAAGAGGAAAGTGGCTTAACACATTGTCACTTGAGTAGACATAGCACAGGGGAAATATATTCAACCCTTTCGAACATAAAATCAATTCAAAGAATTGATTTCAAGATGAAATTTGATTGATTTTAAGCTCAAAAAGTGTTGAATATCTCATTTGGAAGAGGGTTTAATCATGCGCCAAGGCGAGACAAAGCGAGGGAGAAAGCCAAAACAAGGTGGCTTGGGTGGTCACCCGAGCCTAATGCTGAAAATTCTAGGTTTTTAAAACACAAGGGGCACTATTCATACCCCTTGTTCAAAGAACCCGAAAATTGAGAGTTTCTCTCTCTATGAAGCATACCCCATTTTGCAAAATCACTTCAACACCCAAGGGCATTCAAATCCACACTTCAAGAGGGATTCATACACATGAAATAGCATCATTAGCATCCAATTTCACATCAAAAACAAGAAATTTGCAGCACTTTGCAAATCAAAAACCCATTAAACCCATTTTTGTTCAAAACAAGCTAGTTCATCCACCATGGATCCAAATGAAGACTCCACTTCAAAGTATCCATTCCTTGACTCAAAGAGTAGATACAAGGCACCAATATATGATGTTCCTCAAGGGAAATTGCTCCTAGAACCAAGGAATCATCTCTCCTTTATCCATTCCAAGCAAGAGGTAAGCTTACCCATTTTAAACTTTTCTTTGAAATTTTCATTTTTGTTGGTTGAAATGCACTCCCATGAACTCCCTATGAGTATTCCTAGCAATGTTTGCAATGCCCATTGATTTTGGCAAGGATTGGATGTGAAAAGAATTCAATTTGAAAACTTGGTGAATAGTGCCCACCAAGTGTTTGATAAAACGCTTGAATGATGAAAATTCATCCAGTCTTCGTAAAATTGATGTGTATTGCAAGGCAAAATCATAGGCATTCATTTCTAATTGATTTTAGAAACAAAACAAAGCACTTTCATGAACTTTGAAAAACAAAGTTTGCTATATTTTTGAAAAACCCATGTTTTCATGAACAAGGTTTGCTTATTTTTTCCTTAAAAAACCACTTTGGAAAACAAAGTTTGCTTATTATTTTCTTTGAAAAATCCATGTTTCCATGGTCTTGGAATGCATGGTTTACCAATGATCATGAGTTTGAAGAATAAAACCAATGTTTTCATAAACTTTCAAAGCAAAGTTTACTTGTTCATGAACTAAAAGACTTAGTCTTTGAAAAGCCAATTATCAATGCTTGCATATGATTTTTACACTAACTAGGTGAATCACTCTTCTTGATTAGCCCAACTTCCAAGACCTACGCACAAGGTCTTCGATAAAGAATCTTATTGGGTGGTGGAAGCATATGGAACACACCCAACCTTCCGCAAGAGAATTCATTAAGAAAGCGGGTTTTAGTTGGTTTCTTGACTCCTTATGGAATGAACAATGGGATAGGCAAGCCCTCCTTGCCTTAGCGAAGCTATGGTGGGATACCACCTGTGAACCACAGGTTTCGATCCAGGGGAGGAAGGAAAGAGAACCCTTCTTTTAAAAAGACTTGTAGAGATTTAAATTAATAAAAATCTGGTTTTTAAAAGGTTCACAAAAACATAACAAATAAGGAGTCGCCACCTCATTTTTAGGAAAAGAGGAAAACCATAAAAACAGTTTTTAAAGAAAACCTTTGAAAACAAACCTCATGACTCCGATTAAGGAAAAGCAGGTCTAATCAAAACAAGAGAGGATTCAGAGACTAAGTTACGATGTGGGAAGGTTCTAGGAAACATCCTATAGGCACCCACATCGCCCCAAAATGGGTCTCTGAATTTATATGGGCTATTTCAATCACTTCCTAATTAGTCACCATGCATATGCAAAGAATCATCCATAAAATAATCCACATTCATCCATGAACATCCATAAAGCAAGTAAACATCCATAAAGCATGTAAACATCCATGAACAAGTATGAGAGATATGGAAAGCAAGTAAGAGATAGAGAGAATGAACAAACAAATCCATCCTATCCACTAGCAAATATGTGATGGATAAATGAGCAAGCAAACAAATCCATCCTATCCACTAACAAATATGTGATGGATAAATGTATAAGCATGGGTCCATCCTATCCACTAGCATATATGTGATGGACAAATGGGTAAGAAGAGAGAAGAAAAGAAAAAGAAAACCTAGGATACTTAGTATCCTAGGGCGGACTTGAACATCAAATGAGCGCCTACGTACCTTACATACAAAGACGTAAGGATCAAAGTCCACGTAGTTCGATTGAGAAGGGGTTACTCCCTTTACAACGAACTATAAACCCTAAGTTTCCATTAAAAGAAAAGAAGAGTTTGAAAAGAAGAAGGATTTCCAAAAAAAAGAATTTGAAAAAAGATAGAAGTTGAAAAGAGATAGAACTCTTATCCAAAAAGAAGTTTTAGAAAAGTAGAATTCTAAAAGAGATAGAACTCTAGTTCAAAAAGAATTTTAAGAAAAGTAGAATTCTAAAAGAGATAGAACTCTAATTAAAACAGAATTTTAATGAAAGTAGAGAAATAGAATTCTAAAAGAGATAGAACTCTAATTAAAACAGAATTTTGGAAAACATTGAAACTCAAGAATTACAGTCCAAAGTAAAGAAAATAACCCAAAGGGGGAGAAGAGAACAACTCACACACAACTTACCATGAACCACTTACCATATGCAAATTATCCCGAAACATCGAGAAAACATCAATTAATCACCCCATGTATTCTATAGGGCAATTATTAAGCTCAAACCATTCATATTCATGCTCAAATCATCATTAGAAAACCTAATTCAAATCTGGACAGAATACTAAATATGCATATAATGACCGAACACTCATGCAAATCATCCCGAAACATCGAGAAATCATCAATTAATCACCCTATGTATTCTATAAGGCAATTATTAAGCTCAAATCATTCATATTCATGCCCAAATCATCATTAGAAGACCTAAATCAAATCTGGACAGAATATTAAATATGCATATAATGACCTAAAAATCATGCAAATAACAAAAATCAAAAGAATAACTCAATCCTATATGCTCCTATATGCTCCTATATGCTCTAAACACCCTAACATGCACAAAACTATCAAAAACATGCTAAATAGGCATTACCATGATGAAAATATCATATGACAATCCTAGACATGAAAAGAAAACCTAACATGATGCCTTAGGTAAGTACTTTATGTAAAAATGTGAAATAACCATCCTTACGGTGAGCTTTCTTAAGTAAAACTATCCGGAGATAATTTTACGTAGAAATCACTCCATATGAATGGTTTCTTCACATATCCTACGTAAAATATATACCTAAGAATGCAAAGAAACTCACAGCGCACTTAAACACACTCTAGAAAGCACCTATGCACAACCTCACCCTCTAAGGACGATAATTATCCTTGAAAAGGATAATCATCCATACACCTATGAAGACGAGGCTTACACAGCAAATGTCCTATACAAAAGATGCTTAAAATCATGCATATAATTGAACCATGAAGAGAAAACGGCCTAAACACACCAATTGATTTTTTATGCAAAACGTACCTCTATCCTTAAGGGAGAAACTATCCTAACAGCAAGCAATTCGCAATCCTAATCCACTAACATGCATTCTCATCATCTTTGAATCATATACACTCTAGAATATAGAGTATATATGATTCCTAAATCAATTCTAAGCCATAACTATGCAGAGAATGGAGTAGAAGAAGAAGGAATCATAAAAGAAAACAAAGGAGACTTACAACGAAGCAAGGGTCTTCGCTGTGTTCTTCCTTCTCTTTGGCTTGGTTCCCTTCTAGTTCCTCTTCAAAATTGCAGTAGAAAGCCTCCTCCAAGTGATATGAGTGTGTGCAAACTCGTGGTCCCTCTCTCTCTTATCAATATGAAGTGTCAAATAAGCCAAAAGTCCCTAATGCTGATGAATGAGCCTCTATTTATAACCAACCAACCATATGAACCAATGGTTGGGATTAATTCACCATAAAATCAATCTAGGGCTGTAATTAAATCCCATGAATGTTAAACAACTCAAAACCACCTCCCAATAGGCTTAGAAGTCCTTTAGAAGGCTGAAAATCGGAGTGGTAGAGTCCCATTTCGTCAAAAATTCAAAGAGAGAAAAATCAGGATGGGACTCTCGGGTGACCGGTTGGGGTGAACCGGTCCAACCGGTTGGTGAACAGGTCCAACCGGTTGGGCCCAACCGGTCACCCGAGAAGAATCCAAAAAATTTGGAATTCTAGCTCGGTTTGGACTCCGAACTTCAAACGGACACAAATTCTTCGTTTTAACTCCGATTTGAGTGATTCAAAAGCCAAAATTTCAAGGATTCAATGTAGAATAAGCCTAGAATATTCTTGAACCAAGAATCCCTGACCACGGTCAGGTGGCTGGGTTTTCATGAGGCGATTACCCGAAAAAAGGTCAATTAAACATAGGGTAATGTGGTGAACCAATCCCAAACCTATCAATAAATTAAATTGGCACTTCAATTAGACTCATTTCATCATTCTAAGGTCAATGGAACTCTCCGGAACAAATTTGGAAGTTAATTGGAAAATATACGAAGTAAAAGACGAAATTGCCCTTCAAGTCGCAAAAGTTCTAATTAGCTATCCAAACCTATCTAGAATTTAACCAAATTTGACACACATATCTAAAATGATCCTAGAAACTAAATGCAAGTGATGGGACTCAACAAAGAGACAAAAATATGCATGCAATGATGACCTATTCTCCTAAGGCTTAAAAGGGCAAAATTGTCCTTTAAGGCTTAGGGACTCCTAGATGCTTCTAAACCTAACCAAATGATATCATGATCTCATGGGAGTGAAAATGGGGTGTCTACACCACCAACACTTTGCACTTCAGTTTTGGGGAGATGACCATGACTCCCAAGGATTTTTCAATCATCACCGGTTTAAGCCTCAAAGGAAAGAGGTTGGAATTCTATGGAGATGCCAACACGGATAGTGCTTATCTCCTTACTATGTTGGGGATGGATATTGAGGCGGGCTTACGCGGTGTTAGGAGGACATGGCTATTCGAGAATTTTGCCAACCAAGTAGAAGGTGTGGGAGTGGCTCCCGAGTGCATAGCTAGGGCATTCTTGATCTATATGCTCTCTTGCACTCTCTTTGTTGGTGCCAATGACATGGCACAACTGGGCTATCTTGCTTCCATGGTGGATGTGAACAAGATGGGGAGGTATAACTGGGGAGGGGCAGCACTAGCCACCATGTACAGATCCATGTCTGACATGTCCCGGGGTGTTTCCAAGAATTTTAGTGGGCTTCCATTTGTTTAGGAGGTAAATAAAAATGTTTAATTTTTAAATTCCTCTCAAACTTGACTTAATTTTAATGCTTTTCTTGAATTTTGACAGATATGGTATTACGAGTATCTGGGACTGTGCCGCCCAACACTGGATAATGAGATACAGGAATGGCCCATACTTGGGAACTATGCTCCCAACAAGATAGCTGTGCGTGCCCCCAATAGGCATGACTACGCCCATGCCAGGGCATACCTGGCGAGTCTGAATGCTGATATGGTAATCCCCCTTCCTCATTCTTTCCTTTTATTCATTTTTATTATCTTGCTCCTCATTTTTTCCAAATTCAACAGGTAGAGTGGAGCCCATGGGGACTGTGGGAAGCTAGGCTGCCTAGGAGGTGTGTGTCCTGTTAGGGGTTAACTGGAAAGAGGGTACTCTTTGAGGGTCCCTCAGGGCGATACTGGTATTTGGGGGAGTGTGTCCTTAGGCAGGTGAAAGGACGAGTGGATGCCGCTCTTACCCCTGTCTTGCCTCCCATGAATATGAGGCACACCGACTTCTGGATGGGGATGAGCTGATGGAAGCTCTGACTGGATGGGATGCTGAGGAGTTCACCTCGCCCAATTCTGATTACATGACTTTTTGCAATCAATTCCTGATGCGTCCTAGAGTCATTGGCTTCCCACCTCAAGGGGTGAGTCTCTATTCCATTCTTTTCAATTATTGACTTATGCAAGCACTCTTCTTAGACAAATTGTTTATTGCAGGGCCGGTGAGCTCTTGGACGTAGTTCCACAATAGCGTCCTCTACAGGCATGACTCACGGAGATGAGGATTATGAGATGGGGGGAATGGCACAGCCACCTCTCCCAGTTCTCGACTGGCAAGTGAACCTATGCAATGGGTTGGAGTTCATGAGGACTGACATTACTCACCCTGCTTTTGATGAAGTCCCCAGGATTGACTCGAGCTATGAGCATGTAAGCTCTAAACCTTTGCCTTCCTGAAAACCTCTTGCATCATTTATTAACCATGTTCATCTTTTAGGTTCCCCGAGAGTACGCGCAGGAGTGCCTTGAACTCAGCGAGGGATTAAGGCGGGACCTTGTTAGGATGAGTTTGGCAAACTCTGTGCTAAAGGGGCGACTAAATCCCACTGTAAGACAGTCCTTTTGCTCATTCCAATCATAGGAGCTAAAGATATAACCCTTTTTATTAATTGATTTCTTTGCAACATGTCTCCACACTGCATCCACCACAGCCAATGCCACCCCAGAGGAACCCTCATGCCGGTCGTGGTAGAGGCGAATCAAGTAGGAAGAGAAGAACCACGGGAGATCATTAGATTAGCTTAACCTCTTGCTTTGTAATCGAATGAAACATCTTTCTTTATGCTTCGTAATCTCTCTTTGAACATTGGCTTTGGTACTTTTTATGAGACTTTTGGAATTCCATGGTGGTGATTTACTCATGTTTTTTGTGCAAAAATAAGCACAAAATAAGCTTCCCAAGGTCACATAACCATATAGGGGTCAAGGGGGGTCAAAAATAGGCAAAACTGGGCAAAATAGGAAAACGGCCTCGGGTGACCACCCGGGGCTGGGCAGCTAGCCGCCCAAGCCCAGGAGGCTAGCTGCCCAGGCCTAGGTGGTCACTCGAGCCCGAAGCGGAAATCCCACTTTAAATAGGAAACTTCCTATTCTGACGGGTTTTCTCCTTCTAAAACACGGATTTGTGACCTTTTCCCTATAAAAACACATCCAAGAGGTTCCTAAACCTACTTGTATTCATTCATTAGAAATTATGGAGGCTCTAGACAAATTTTTAGGAGGGTTTTTGAGAGTTATGAGTGCTGAAGCAAAATCTGAGTTCAAGTGCTTTGGCTTAGATCCATTGCTTTCCTTGAGGCATGTGAAGCTTGAAACGAACCTCTTGACTGCTGCTACATATTTTTGGGATCCCCAAGTTCATGTATTCCGCTTCAACTATGAAGAACTGTGCCCAACCATGGAGGAATTCTGCGTGTTGTATGGAGTTTTACCGGCGGGTCCTTTTATTCTCCCTACTCCTCGCCCAAGCTTTCTTACTTCTTTCTCCAACCTTTTTGGGATTCACCAACAATATGCCTCTACGTTTGTAAAAGACCATATAGTAGACTTGATGAAATTAGCAACCTCTTTTTTGGCCTATGATAGCAAAGGTATTCTGAAATTTACCTTTCCTATTAAACATGCACTTGCCTTTTGCCTCATTGGTCGTTTCCTTATTTCCACTGGTACTCCACATGTTCCCATACAAATTTGTGAGTTGATTCCTCTCCTTGCCAAGGGCCATAACTTGATTCCCATGGTACTAGCTGAAACCTTGAATAGCTTGGATGAAATCCATGAGGACCCAAAGGTTCCCTTAGGAGGTAGCCCCATTCTGCTGCAAATGTGGTTGCTTGAAAGACTGAATTTCTTATCACCCATTGTCATTACACCGTATAAGCCCCAGTATTACTACCTTCGCCGCATTGAACTGCCTGGAAAGTTTTCATTAAGGGATTGGCTAGGTTATTTCCAAACCCTTTCTTGGAGGAATGTCAAATGGTTTGTCTTCATATGGGGCTGCAGTGAACAGGTGCTTCTGCAGACTTTTGGATGTGCCATGGTGAGACTCATAGGACTGAAGTCTACTTTTTTTTATTGGCCTTCAAGGGTTCTTCGTCAGATGGGTGCCATGCAAACCATACCCACTTCCTTGAAAGGTGACTATCCTGTGGTGCCTGCGGGTCTTTCTGTAGTGACTTGGGCGAAGGATCGATGGCCTAGCAAGTTGACACTAACTCAAGTGACGAATACTGATGGTCCATATATGATGAGCCCAGAGTATAAGGAATGGTTGAAAAGCAATTTGGGTGAGAGAGAGACTACTCGAAGAGAAAGGATTTTTGGACTTATCAAGAATAACGAACTTAGATCTTGTAGAGAAGATATTATGGAAGCAGTGACAGCAGCTTATGAACATGACTTGAGGAAGAAAAGAAGACACGAAAGAGAGGATAAGAAAGCTGAAAAGCGAGCTGCAAAGAAGCCCAAGAAAAACTGAAGACTCAATAGAATAGGATATCTATGGCATATTTATAATTCTTTTACTTAATACCAATGAATTGCTATGTCAATCAATTTTAGTTTTGAATAAATTGCCAATAATGAATCAAATTTGGGATTTTGTTGTTTGATTTAGACCGCACCCAAGGTAACTTTATGGGTTGCCTACGTATCTCCATGATTTTTCTTTTTTACTTTTTTCTTTTTTGTTGTTGTTGTTGTTGTTTTTTTTTTTTTTTTTTTTTTTTTTTTTTTGAATGGAGAATCAGGTCTTACGTAGTTCTCATGCCTTAACTTTTGCCTAGGCCGCCCTTACGGGTTTTCAACCTAGCAGGCTTTAAACATGATATTTCTTTAATTGGTCTAGATTAGTTGGACGAGCGAACTCAATTCCATCTAAATCCATGAGGCGAACAGCCCTTGCTGGCAATATCTCTTTGATGATGTATGGTCCACCCCAACTTGGCTTGAATTTTCCCCGCGGATCGAATACTGGAGCTCTGATTTCTTTCAACACTACATCTCCTTTCTTTAGACCTCGATCTTTGACATGCTTGTTGAATGCTTTGGCAACTCTCCGTTGATACCCCTGAACATGATACAGCGCCCTTAAACACCTTTCATCCAGCAAAGCTAACTCATCATAGCGGCTCTTAACCCAGTCCACTTCTGTTATCTGGCTCTCCATGGCAACCCTTAGTGAGGGAACTTCCAATTCAACTGGCAATACGGCCTCCATTCCATAAACTAGAGAGTAAGGGGTAGCCCCTGTTGACGACCTTATTGATGTTCTGTAACCCCATAGAGCCAATGGCAACTTATCATGCCAGTCTGTGTGCGAGTCCGCAGTCTTCTGTAGTATCTTCTTAATATTCTTGTTAGCTGCTTCCATTGCTCCATTAGTCTGAGGACGGTATGGGGACGACAGATGGTGAACTATGCCGTACTTTTGCAAGAGCTCATGGGTTTCTTTCTGAAAATGCTGGCCATTGTCTGAGATAACTTCATGCGGTACCCCATATCGATAGATGATGCTGTGTTGTATGAACTGTGCTACTTTCTTGGAATTCAAGGTCTTAAAGGACGCTGCTTCCACCCACTTAGTGAAGTAATCAATAGCAACCAAGATGTATTCATGCCCATTTGATGCCTTTGGCTTGATTTGTCCGATGATATCTATTCCCCATTGTCACACCCCATTTTTGTCACCTTAGCTAGGGTTTGTCATTGCATGTGTCTTTTTGTTTCCTTTTTGAGTCTAGTCTTTTGCATTGAGTTTCCAGGGTCCTAAGGATGGTGTGTATGAATTTTGGTTCGATTTGGAGTTGATCTTGAGGGTTAATAAGAACTTTTGTGACTTGAGGGGCATAATCGTCTTTTTGATCACAAACTTTCCATTTGACCTTGAAATGATCTCCAAGTTGCCAATTGGAGTTCATATGATTGCATTTGAGGTATTTGTGGGTTCAATTCGATGAATTGAAGGTTCGGGATAAGAATGGCTCAACAAGGCTCAGGTTGGCTAAGAGACCTACTTCGGGTTAGCTCGAATTGGTTCATGATTTTCACTCTATGACTACTCATTTGACCTTGATTGGTCTTAATTTCATCCCCAAATGTGTTTAGGGAGGTTGAATTTCGAATTGGAAAGCATTCGGTGCGACCCCATGTGCATACCTAGCTAAGCGATGGTGAGGCATAGCGGTTAACCACCTTTGTAGGACTCAACCATGCAGCCATGGCTAGGGTTTCTTGCCCTCAAGTGACTCAAATTACATTCCCCTTCGAAACACGGTCGTTTTGGCTTTCGTTTCGTCAAAATCGGAGTTAATTTGAACCCTAAAACACATTTGGAAGCCGAAAGGGTTCAAAAATGGGCTGAGGATGACATGGCCTCGGGTGACCACCCAGGCCTGGGCGGCTAGCCGCCTGGGCCCAGGTGGCTAGCCGCCCAGCCCCAGGTGGTCACCCGAGCTTCTTTCCTATTTTGAGCCTTGACGCGGCTCCTTCCCTATTTCCTCGGATTTGCTCGCCTTTAGCCGCCATTTAACCCTAATTTCAGCCCTTTTTGACCTACTTGAGCCCCAAGGTAACCTCTAAGAGCCCTTGGATCAATCCCTAGGGTTTTAATCCCAACCATTGAGGGTTTTCCCTCAATCCCTATAAATACCCCCTTATACTTCAGCAATAGGGGGACACTTTGGAGGCATGTGTGAGACTTGGAGGCTATGGCAGCCATCCTTAGGGTAGTTTAACCTAAACTTTGAGTGAGAGAGTGTGAGAGAAAGCTTGAAGGAAGGCTGGAGTTTGCCTTGAAGGCTTGAAGGAAGGAATTCCCAGCAGTACACAAGAGAAGGAAGACTCTCTACAGCAGCAACCATAGGTATACCTCCCTTCCTCCTCTTCTCTCTTTTAAAGTTAGGGTTTTGCATAGAGTAGGATGATTGCATATCAAAGCTTGTGTTTTTATCATGTCTTGTTGCTTCCATTGGTATGTATGCATGTTTAGGATCATATTTGTGGGCTGTTTAGTATGCTAGGATGTTATTCCATGTGATTTACTGCATGTTTGGGACTTTAGGGTTTCTTAGGTGCTTAAAATGGTTTTCTGCATGAAATAACTCTTTGGTATATTAGAGCTTATATTTTTATTGTGTTTTGTTGCTTCCATTGGAATGTATGCATGTTTAGGATCATATTTGTGGGCTGTTTAGTATGCTAGGATGTTATTCCATGTGATTTACTGCATGTTTGGGACTTTAGGGTTTCTTAGGTGCTTAAAATGGTTTTCTGCATGAAATAACTCCTTTGCATATTAAAGCTTGTGTTTTTATTGTGTTTTGCTATTTCTATTAGTATGTATGCATGTTTAGGATCATGTTTGTGGGCTGTTTAGTATGCTAGGATGCTATTCCATGTGATTTACTGCATGTTTAAGATTCTAGGGTTTCCTTAGTGCTGAAATTGAGTTTATGTTTAGAATAGCTATATTTCATGTGCAAGCTTGTATTTTTCTCATGTGTGGATGCTTCTATTGATTAATATGCATGATTAGCATGATGTCTATGATGGGCTTTGCATGATTTAAAGTTATTCAATGTGTTTTTTAGCACAATTGTGATTCTAGGGTTTTTATCATCCTTGTGTGAGTTTAGTTGCATATAGCATGATAGCTTAGGGTTTTTCCTTGTGTTTTCTTCATAGTTGACATATATGTGCTGCATATTTGATAACTATGATATTTCTAGCATTCATATAGGTGATTTTAGGGTTTTTTGCATGTCATTGCATGTAGGGTTGAATTAGGGTTTTAGTTAGCTTATGATTCATGTTGTTGCATGACTTGTGGTTGATTTTAAGCCTTATTTCAATTCTGTCCAGATCTGTTATTTGTCCTTGATATGATATTTTGAGCATGTGTTAGCCCATGTTTGGGCATGATAATGGCTTGATTTGGCATCTAGCTTGTTTGGTTGGTATTTTTGGTATGTTTTGCATGGAAATTGCAGGTGCTTTGACAGGTACAACAGGTGCAACTACCCCACCAATGTGGGGTGGTTATTTTGGCTATTGTGAGATGAAATCTTACAAATAAGGTAATTACCCTATGCAATAGGGTGGTTATTTTGACAGGTTGCTTTTGCTAAAGGTAAGTAGGGTGTGAGGGTGCCCCAATTCACCCTTCTTTCCTTTTCCTTGAAACTTTCCCTTTCTCCCCCCCTTAGGGTTATTTCCTAATAGAGGGGTATGGTAACTCCTATAGTTTCCTTTCGATAACAAATACCTTTCGAATCAAGGTTTCCATTTTTATCAAAATTCCATATATTACCAAAAATCTTTTGAGAATCATTTATTTTGGAAACTTACCATGTTTTACTTGAAAGGAAACTTAGGGTTTACCATAGGCCTTGATTAGGTTATAACCCTATTCCCTTTCGAACTACGTGGACTTTGATCCATGTATTTCCATACATGGTACGTAGGCGCTCCTTGTGAGGTTCAAGTCCGCCCTAGGATACTAAGTATCCTAGGTTTTCTCCCCCCTCTTTCTTTTTTCTGTTTTTCTTTGATTTACTTGATTATATGGATGAATGAATGAATGATATGCATGCTGTCTCGTGATGATAACTGTTGATTTGTGTGTGATTAAGACTTTGATTTAGCCCAATTAAATTAAGAGACCGTTTAGGGCGATATGGGTGCCTATAGGCTTTGCCTAGAACCTTCCCATATCGTAACTTAGCCTCCGAATCCCCGATTTCTCTAGTTTCCAAAAGATCATTTGCCTTACCATTTTTAAATATGGAGTCAATCTTTTGTTTTCCTAAAACAAAACTGTTTTTTAGGGTTTTCCTTATTTCCTTTAAAAAATAAGGTGGCGACTCCTTTTCCTTTTTCAAACCTAAAACCCCTCGTGGGCCTTAACCTCCTTTTTAGGGTTCACACCCATACTGCGAATGGCCATGGTGACAACATACTTGTTAAAGGCATAGAAGGCAAATGTTGTCCACTGGTGAACAGTTGGCATTTGTGGCACTTCTTGACATGTGCGTGGCAATCTCTTTCCATGGTAGACCAATAATAGCCTAACCTCATGATCTTCTTAGCCAACATATAGCCATTCATGTGCGGAGCCCCTGTCCCTTCATGGATTTCTTCAATCAGATGCTCGGCCTCCTCCTCGGTGACACACAACAGATGGATCCCATCGTATGATCTCCGATATAGCTTTCCTCCACAAAGTACATAGTGACTCGCCAACCACCTTAGGGTTTTTCTGTCATTGCGAGATGCTCCTTCCGGGTACTCCTTTTCTTCAATGAACTTTTTTATGTCATAGAACCACGGACGGCCGTCATTCACTTCTCCTCCTCGAATTGCACAACAGTACACAGGCTTGTCTCAGCATTCTATCACCAATGGCTTCACATTTCCTCCTTTAGGTATCTCCACCATGGATGTTAGGGTTGCCAAGGCATCGGCAAACTGGTTCTTGTTTCTTGACAGGTAGTTGAATTCTATTTCTGAGAACTCCTTGGTTAGAGCTTCTAGATAGGCATGGTATGGCAACAGCTCCTCATCTCGAGTCTTCCATTCCTCTTTTATCTGACAAATGATTAGCGCCGAGTCCCCGAACACTTCCAGTTCTTTGATTCCCAATTCAAGTGCCGCTTCCAATGCTAGGATACAGGCCTCATACTCAGCAATGTTGTTGGTAGCTTCGAACCCCAACTTGATCGCCAACGGTGTCAATGCCTCTTCAGGTGAGACCAGCAGGACTCCTATCCCATAAACTCTCCAAGTTTTCCTTCCAATTTCTAGCACGTCCTCGTCTGGGAACTGATCATTGAACGGAGCGGAAGATGACACAGGACAGCTGGCTAGGTAGTCTGCGATGACGCTTCCTTTGATAGACTTCTGATTTACATACTTGATGTCGAATTCGTTGAGGAGAATTGACCATCGAGCAGTTCTGTACGACAATACTGGCCTTTCTATCAGGTACTTCAGTGGGTCCATGCGACTTATCAAGAACACTTCGAAGGACATCATGTAGTGTCGGAGTTTCTGCGTCGCCTATACTAGTGCCACACAAGCCTTTTTAATTGCATTGTACTTCACTTCATAGTCTGTCATTTTCTTGCTTAGGTAATAAATGGCATTTTCCTTTGTAGACCCTTCGAGATATTGAGCTAACATAGCCCCCGTCGCGGTTTCGGTGACCGTTAAGTATAACAAAAGCGGTGCACCTCGCCGTGGGGGAACTAAGATTGGAGGATTACACAAGTATCTCTTAATGGTCTCAAAGGCCTCTTGGCATTCTTCGTTCCACACTTTTGGCACACCTTTCTTAAGCAATTTGAAGATTGGTTCGCAAACTATGATCAAGTTGGCAATAAATCAGCTTATGTATTGAACTCTTCCCAGAAAACCCCGGATCTGCTTCTCCGTGCTAGGTGGCTCCATCTCCACAATGGCCTTTATCTTCCCTGGGTCCACTTCGATGCCTGCGGTGACACCAAAGGCGCACTTCTGTGGGTTGAGACGGAGATTGTATTTCTTTGCTCGCTCTAGGAATTTCTCTAGCGCCTTGAAATGCCCTTCCCTATCCACGGACTTCACGATCATATCATCGACATAAACCTCGACTTCTTTATGGATCATATCATGCAATAAGGTCGTTGCTGCTCTTTAGTAAGTAGCCCTGGCGTTTCTCAAGCCAAAGGGCATTACCTTGTAATAGTACGTTCCCCATTGCGTGATAAAGGCTGTTTTCTCCATGTCTTGAGGCGCCATTTTTATCTGGTTATACCCGGAGAATCCGTCCATGAAGGAGAGGAGTGCATGTCCCACTGTGCTATCTACCAACACGTCGATATGGGGTAAAGGAAAGTCATCTTTAGGGCTCGCGGCGTTGAGATCTCAGAAATCGACACACATCCTCACTTTCCCATCTTTTTTAGGCACAGGAACTATGTTTGACAACCACTCGGGATACTCCACAACTTGGAGGAACCCCGCGTCTAGTTGTTTAGTTACCTCTTCTTTTACTTTTAGAGCCCATTCTGGTTTTAATCTTCTGAGTTTCTGCTTTACCGGCTTCTTTAGGGAATTAGTGGGGATATAGTGTTGCACAATATCGGGGTCGATGCCAGGCATGTCTTCATAAGACCATGCAAAAGCCATAATGTTGGCTTTCAAGAGAGAGATCATCTTTTCTTTTTCAACGGGGGAGAGGGTTTTCCCAATTTTAACTATTCTTGGCAATTCATTCGTCCCTAATTTGATTGATTCCAATTCATCCATATTAGGTTCGGTGACGCCCCTTTTCCTTTGCTCAACGAGCTCCGGGGGGACATCTTTCCTAGGATCTATATCCATGCCATAAATATCTATAGAGGAGAGAAAAGAGACACTGCATATATAGAGAAAGAAAGCACACTTTATTGACTAGGAATAGTAGGAGTGACACACAAAAGAAAGAAGAAAAACAAACAAATCTGTATCAATACTATGACTCCACAAAGTGAGTTAAGTAGATACATCTTATTGAATTAGGGAAATATTATTAAACTAAGACACCTACAAGCTGCTATCAGGTAGGCCAAAGTCTTCTTCCTCATGGATCCCCGCAATGACACCACTTTCAAAGTACCAATTCAGGAATGGCACGGTAGCATGGCTAATGGACGAACCTTGGAGTTCTTCAATGGTCGAGTCTTCCACGGTGAGGATCATATCTTGGAACATTTCAGTTATAGCCCCTGCATCAAGGTTCTCTACCCAGTCCTCCTCTTTCTTTTCCCAGAACTCATCATTGATGGCTTCATCATCCACCATTTCAGCTGTGATTGGATACCATTCGGTGAAGAAGATTTCAAAACCTGGAACTCGGATCTTGATAGCTTGGTCAAAGGTGGGCTCTGGAAACCCGCAATATAGAAAATCATCCCCTTCTTTGACGAAGTAACCATTCAAAGTAGGTCGATATGGCGAGATCCTCAGGTCTGGCACCCTTTCCTCAGCTTTGGTTCTTACTTTCTCTTTGTTCCTCTTAAGCATTTCCGCATGATCATTTCTAGAGGGCTCATATCCTAGCCCAAAAGTGTATGAGGTGACACGGCTTTGAATAGACGTAGGGATCCCTTGTTGGCGACGCCCTAGCCCTATGCCTGGAAAGAAACTCATTCTTCTCATGATTTCACCAACGTGCAAGTTGCCATGGGGGCAAAAGTCCAAGGGTATTAACTCACCCTTTTCAAGCTCTTTCTCGATGCATTGGACATAGTCAAACCCAGATAGTGGTACTGTTGCTGATTCAGGTTGTATTTCACATATAGGCACATCTGCGAGTTTCAATTCATAGTCCCCTTGAAGTGTTACTATGGCTCCTTCATAAGGAAACTTCACCTTTTGATGGAGTGAAGATGGCACAACCCTAGCAGGATGGATCCAAGGTCGGCCCAACAGCAGGTTGAAACATGACGGCACATCCAACACTTGGAATTCCACCCTAAATTCAGTGGGTCCCATGATTAGAGGCAAGGTAACCACTCCTATTACTTCTCGGTGGGTGTTGTCATAAGCTCTTACGGTCTACCCAGATGGCATGAAATCGGTGGGTCCTAAACCCAATACAGTAGCAGTTCGGAGAGGACATACATTCAGCGCGGACCCATTGTCGATAAGGACGGTGGGAACCCTCTTCCCCATAGTGTCAACGGTCACATAGAGAGCTTGCGAATGGCTTGGCCCGCTTTTGGGTAGGTCCACATCGGTGAACACAATAGTTGAGTTCTTGGGAGTTGGATTCACCAAATGTACCAGCTCCTCGGGGGATGTATCAATGGGCACTTGTATCTGATTCAGCAGTTTCAACACAGTTTGTCTGTGCTTGTGCGAGGCCATGAGTAAGCCCCAAATAGTGATGTTGGCATTGGTCTTCTTCAGCTACCTAAGCACTTCATCCTCTTCTTCTTGCAAGCTAGGGCGCCTCTGCCCTTCTAAATCTTCCAACGGATTCTCAGATTCTAGGTGGGGAGGCTTAAAGTGGCGACCCCCTTTGGTTATATGGTCCAACTCATCATCACTAGCCCATATGTCATGGACTTCCTCGGAGTCATTCATTAAGTCATCCCATTCTATAATGTCAATGTTCTCCATTTCTGTCGGCAAGTCATCCCAACCTGTAGGGACTATCGGCTCATCTGATATTGGACTTGAGCTTGAGTACAGCACATAGTAATCGAACTTCCCCGACGATTCACCTAATAGGCCAACCTGAGGATCCCCTGCTTCATATCTTTCTTTCAGTTCTTGTTGGATAGATTTTTTGGGCAACAGAAAAACCTTTTGGTCAATGAGGTCTTGAATGATCTTCTTTAGTATAGAACAAGCCTCAGTGTCATGGCCGGGTGTCACACCCCATTTTTGCCACCTTAGCTAGGGTTCGTCATTGCATGTGTCTTTTTGTTTCCTTTTCGAGTCTAGTCTTTTGCATTGAGTTTCTAGGATCCTAAGGATGGTGTGTATGAATTTTGGTTCGATTTGGAGTTGATCTTGAGGGTTAATAAGAACTTTTGTGACTTGAGGGGCATAATCATCTTTTTGGTCACAAACTTTTCATTTGACCTTGAAATGATCTCCAAGTTGCCAATTAGAGTTCATATGGTTGCATTTGAGGTATTTGTGGGTTCAATTCGATGAATTGATGGTTCAGGATTAGAATAGCTCAATATGGCTCAGGTTGGCTAAGAGACCTATTTCGGGTTAGCTCGAATTGGCTTATGATTTTCACTCCATGACTACTCATTTGACCTTGATTAGTCTTAATTTTATCCCCAAATGCGTTTAGGGAAGTTGAATTTCGAATTGGAAAGCATTCGGTGCAACCCTATGTGCATACCTAAGCTAAACGATGGCGGGGCACAGCGGTTAACCACCTTTGTAGGACCCAACCATGCAGCCATGGCTAGGGTTTCTTGCCCTCAAGTGACTCAAATTACATTCTCCTTCGAAACACAGTCGTTTTGGCTTTCGTTTCGTCAAAATCGGAGTTGATTTGAGCCCTGAAACACATTTGGAAGCTGAAAGGGTCAAAAATGGGCATAAGCTGACAGGGCCTCGGGTGACCACCCAGGCCTGGGCGGCTAGCCGCCTGGGCCCAGGAGGCTAGCCGCCCAGCCCCAGGTGGTCACCCGAGCCACTTTCCTTTTTTGAGTCTTGACGCAGCTCCCTCCCTATTTTCTCGGATTTGCTTGCCTCCAGCCGCCATTTAACCCTATTTTCAGCCCTATTTGACCTACTTGAGCCCCAAAGGAACCTCTAAGAGCCCTTGGATCAATACCTAGGGTTTTAATCCCAACCATTGAGGGTTTTTCCTCAATCCCTATAAATATCCCCTTATACTTCAGCAATGGGGAGGCAATTTCTGAAGTGTGAGGCATGTGTGAGACTTGGAGGCTATGGCAGCCATCCTTAGGGTAGTTTAACCTAAATTTTGAGTGAGAGAGTGAGAGAGAAGGCTTGAAGGAGGGCTGGAGCATTGCTTGAAGGCTTGAAGGAGAGTGTTTCTAGCAGTACATAAGAGGAGGAGGACTCTCTACAGCAACCACCATAGGTATACCTCTCCCCCTTTCTCTCTTTCATTCAAATTAGGGTTTTCTGCATAGCTTTGCATTATTTCATGTTTAAAGCTTATGTTTTATCATGTGTTGATGCTTCTAATGCTTAGAATGCATGATTAGGATATTGTTCATGGCTGTTTTTGCATGATATAATGTCATTCTATGTGGTTTTATGAGTGTTTGTGTTTTTAGGGTTTTTAGAGTTTTTTCTAGGGTTTTGCATTGAATAGTCATTATTTCATGTTCAAGTTTATGTCTTTATCATGTCTTGTTGCTTCTATTAGCTAGTATGCATGTTTAGGATGATATTTATGGGCTGTTTAGTATGCTAGGATAATATTCCATGTGATTTACTGCATGTTTGGGATTCTAGGGTTTCCTTAGTGCTGAAATTGAGTTTATGATTAGAATAGCTTTATTTCATGTGAAAGCCTATGTCTTTATCATGTGTGGATCATTCTATTGATTAATATGCATGGTTAGAGTGCTGTTCATATTCTGTTTTGCATGATTTAGGGTTATTTCATGGGATTTTATGCACTAGTGTGATTCTAGGGTTTTTATCATCCTTGTGTTGGTTTAGTTGCATATAGCATGATAGCTTAGGGATTTTCTCTGTTTTTTCTTCATAGTTGCTGCATATGTGTTCCATATTAGGTAACTATGATATTTCTAGCATTCATATGGTTGATTTTTAGGGTTATTTGCATGTCATTGCATATAGGACTGAATTAGGGTTTTAGTTAGCTTATGATTCATGTTGTTACATGATTTATGGTTGATTTTAAGCTCTATTTCAATTCTGTCCAGATCTGTTTAATGGCTTTAATGATGAGTTTTGAGCATGTGTTAGCCTATGTCTGAGCATGATAATTGCTTGATTGGAACCTAGCTTCGTTGGTTGGTATTTTTGGTGTTTTTTGCATGGAAATTGCAAGTGCTTTGATAGGTACAACAGGTGCAGCTACCCCACCAATGTGGGGTGGTTATTTTGGCTATTGTGAGATGAAATCTTGCAAATAAGATAATTACCCTATGCAATAGGGTGGTTATTTTGACAGGTTGCTTTTGCTTAAAGGTAAGTAGGGTATGAGGGTGCCCCAATTCACCCTTCTTTCCTTTCCTTGAAACTTTCCCTTTCTCCCCCCTAGGGTTGTTTCCTAATAGAGGGGTATAGTAATTCCTATAGTTTCCTTTCGTAATAAATACCTTTTGAATCAAAGTTTCCATTTTTATCAAAATTCCATATTTTATCAAAAATCTTTTGAGAATCATTTATTTAGGAAACTTACCATGTTTTTCTTGAAAGGAAACTTAGGGTTTACCATAGGCCTCTATTAGGTTATAACCCTATTCCCTTTCGAATTACGTGGACTTTAATCCATGTATTTCCATACATGGTACGTAGGCGCTCTTTGTGAGGTTCAAGTCCTCCCTAGGATACTAAGTATCCTAGGTTTTCTTCCCCCTCTTTCTCTTTTTTCTGTTTTTTCTTTGATTTATTTGATTATATGGATGAATGAATGAATGATATGCATGCTGTCTTGTGATGATAATTGTTGATTTGTGTGTGATTAAGACTTTGATTTAGCCCAATTAAATTAAGAGACCGTTTAGAGCGATATAGGTGCCTATAGGCTTTGCCTAGAACCTTCCCATATCGTAACTTAGCCTCCGGATCCCCGATTTCTCTGGTTTCCGAAAGATCATTTGCCTTACCATTTTTAAATATGGAGTCAATCTTTTGTTTTCCTAAAACAAAACTGTTTTTTAGGGTTTTCCTTGTTTCCTTTAAAAAATAAGGTGGCGACTCCCTTTTCCTTTTTCAAACCCTCCTGTGGGCCTTGTAACCTTTTTTTTTTAGGGTCCACAGCTTTGGCGACTCCGCTGGGGACTTGTGGGCTAGACTCTATACAATTTGATTGGGCTAAGTTAATTTCTTTTGTTTAATTAAAATCAATCACATTGCATTCGCTTGATTGTGTGCCTTCATTTATTGCATTGTGTGCGCAAACTCTTGCATGTTAGGATCGATGTCCCTTGACACTGACGGGCCTAGCCTTAACCTTGGTTTTCCTGATTCCATGAGTTGGGGTGAAAGCTCTCAACCTCTCTTGCCAAGTACCCTTGGGCTTGCCCCTGGGTATATTAAATGAGTTAATCACGTACTGCTGGACCCACGCGGCGTTCCTGATGCCACATGTGGTTAGGTATAAAGATTGCTCAAGCAAGTGAAGGACCCAGCCTACCCTTATCATTAGTCCATATAGACAGACTTGTAGGGCACTATGGTTTCACTCTTATGCACCCACATTGTTTGTAATGATATCATGACCGTGTTTGTGATGTGCTTAATAGACAACTAATAGAGGACCTTTGCACCCTATATTCTTAATATGTACCTTTCGCCCATGACCCTTGCAAAGGTGATTGAATTGAAAGGGACTAATTGAGTATATATGGTGTGAAGTCATTGAGACAAATATGGAAGCCTAGGACATACCCTTAGGATGAGAGACTGATTGTTCCATTTCTTAGAGGAGTGAGAGGACGTACTGGCTTAGATCCGCGACCAGCAAGGGCGCTTAGTGAAGATTGATCCTACCAACTAGTTAGATATGGCCGACGAAGCAACTAGTGAAGGGGGTTTTGATGTTGAGACTTGTTTGAAGGCTATCATGACCAAGCTTGATTACACCACTGATGTATCCGAGAGAGCATTGAGAATGGCCCAAGATATCCAACATAAGATGTCGGAACCCGAACAGAATAATGGCCGTACCCCGGGGGATAACACCGAAAATGGGACCCAGTCTGGAGAAGGCACTAAGACCAATAAGAGAGGGAGTACTAAGCCCAAGGGAAATGAATCACCTGAAATTTTTAACCTAGAAGGGGGAAGTAAGGGGAAGACCTCTGATACAGATTCTGTGTTGGCTAGCAAGGTAGAAGCCTTGGAGAGAACTATAAAGGGAATCCGTAGGACAGATGACATGGTGGATGTACGTACCCTACCTTTGTTTCCTCAAGCTCGTATTCCACTACAATTTAAGATGCTCGAATTAGAAAAGTTTGATGGAACGGGTTGCCGTAAGACCCATTTGAAGATGTATGTACGAGCTATGCACCCTCGAGGAGCGACAGATGAACTCTTAGCTCAAATGTTCCATGAAACCCTAGCCACTTCTGCCTTAAAATGGTTCCTAGCCTTGGATGAGAATAGAACCCAGACTTGGGAGGACATATGTAATGAGTTTTCAGAGCACTATAAGTATAACACTGAGGTGGATGTCACAAGAAGGGACCTAGAGACCATGAAACAATGGGCTAATGAGACTTTCTCCGCTTTTATTACCAGGTGGAGGCAAAAGGCCTCGAAAATGGCAGATAGACAGAATGAGGAAGATCAGATTCAGTTGGTGGTTAAGAACCTATTGCCGGTGTATCACAAGCACCTCTTTGCTCACTATTTCCCTAATTTCAAGGCTCTTATTGGAGCAGGTACACAAGTTGAGGATGCCATTGTTGATGGGTCAATCAAGACAGAAGAAGTCCAAAAGAGCCGCAGGCCGAACTATGCTGGGAAAAACAATGCCGAGGTCAATGCCATAGCCCAACCCATTCAACCTATCTCCCTAAATGACACCAACCCACCTCGCCAATTCACCGAGCTGCGTATGCCACTTGAGAAAGTACTTGAAAAACTAAAAAGCCGAGGCCTGTTGAGACCTCTCGACCCAAGACCACCACCAAACCCATTGCCTAAGAGCTACAATGAGAATGAATACTGCAAATTCCACCAAGCCAAAGGCCACTCAACCAGCCGTTGCTATCGCCTTAGGCATGAGATCCAAGACTTGCTTGACAAACAAATCATCTCACCACCAACTCCACCAAATCGCCCAAATGTTACCCAAAATCCACTTCCCTTTCATAATTCATCCAACTCCATAAATGCCATTGAAGCCGACCCGTCTCGACCTTGCCTACCCATAAGACAATACACCCCATTACCCATGTCCTTGACCCAAGCCTTTCACCAATGCTATAACAAAGGCCTTATCATACCTCACCCTCCAAAGCCAAGACCCCAAACACCCCATCAATATTGCCAATACCATGGTATACCCGGTCATGACACTAAGGACTGTGCTATGTTGAGAAAGGTCGTCCAAGACCTCATTGATCAAAAGACCCTACAATTGCCAAAGAAGTCTATCTAACAGCGGCTGAAAGAAAGGTATAAAGCAGGAGACCCTCAAGTGGGGCTATTGGGAGAACCTTCGGGGAAATTTGATTACTATGTGCTTTATCCTGATCCATTGCCAAGCGAGCCCATAATTCCTATGGGCTGGGATGATATACCTGAGGAGGTACAAATAGAGGACATTGATATGATTGAATGGGATGACCTAATGGGTGACACAAACGAGATTGATGACATATATGCTAGTGATGAAGAAGTAGACCACATGACAAGAGGGGGCCGCCATTTCAAGCCTCCACACTTGGAGTCTGATAATCCACTGGGTGAGTTAGATAAGCGCCTTGATGTACAATAAGAAGAGGATGAAGTACTCAGACAATTGAAGAAGACCAATGCCAATATCACCATATGGGGCTTGCTTATGGCCTCTCACAAACACAGACAGACAGTGCTGAAGTTGTTAAATCAGATACAGGTTCCGGTTGATTTGTCTCCTGAGGGATTGGTGAATCTAGTAAACCCTGCTCCGAAGAATTCCACTATAGTGTTCACAGAGGCTGACTTACCTAAGAGTGGGCCAAGCCACTCCCAAGCTTTGCACATAACTATTGACACCATGGGGAAGAGGGTTCCCACAGTTTTGATTGATAATGGTTCCGCGTTGAATGTATGTCCCTTGAGAATTGCAACTGTTTTGGGCTTGGGGCCCACTGATTTCACTCCATCTGGGCAGACAGTGAGGGCGTATGATAATACCCGTAGAGAAGTAATTGGGGTGATCACTCTACCTTTAATCATGGGACCCACGGAGTTTAGAGTGGAGTTTCAGGTCTTGGATGTGCCGTCTTGTTTTAATTTGTTATTGGGAAGGCCTTGGATTCATCCTGCTGGGGCTGTACCATCATCATTACACCAAAAGGTAAAGTTCCCTCATGAGGGAGCCATTGTCACGCTTTAAGGGGACTATGATTTGAAAATGGCGGGTGTACCCATATGTGAAATAAAACCGGAATCAGTTGAGATACCCTTGTCTGGGTTTAAGTATGTGCAGTGCATAGAAAAGGAGTTAGAAAAGGAAGAATTGATACCCCATGACTATTGTCCCCATGGTAATTTACATGTTAGTGAGATAATGCGGAAAATGAATTTCTTCCCGGGTATGGGCCTAGGGCGTCGCCAACAAGGAATTCCCCATTCTATTCAAAGCCGGGTTGTTTCCTACACTTTTGGGTTAGGATATGAGCCCACCAAAAATGACTATGCAGAAATGACAAGGAGGAATAAGGAGAAGGGAAAGGCCAGAGCAGAAGGAAGGGTACCGGACTTTAAGATTTCACTATACAGGCCGACTCTGAATGGCTATTTTATCAAGGAGGGGGATGACTTCCTGTACTGTGGGTTCCCAGAGCCTATGTTCAATCCAACAACCAAGATCAGAATCCTGGGGTTCGAGATTTTCTTCACCGAGTGGTATCCAATCACCGCTGAAATGGTGGATGATGAAGCCATCAATGATAGCTATTGGGAGAAGAAAGAAGAAGAATGGGTGGAGCACATGGATTCCAAAACCATGGTCACTTTGTTTCAAGACATGGTCCTTACTATGGGGTTTGAAGGTGTACAAGAGTTCGAAAAGGAAGAGCCATCATACTATTGCACTTTTTACCCAAGTTCTGATCCAGCACTGGCAAATAGAGATTTCTGTGACAAGTACTTTACAGAGGGGCCGAATCTTTAGAGCTTGACAAGTTGGTACAATTCTATGGGAAAGAAGAAAGAAGACTGGGTAGAGCATGTGGATACCGAGGCTATGGTCACCATGTTCCAAGATATAGTTCTTACTTTAGGGGAGTCAGCAGCAGAAGATTGCCAAGATTCGTCAATTCACCATGTAACCATGCCGCTTCACAATTGGTACCTAGAAGATGGAGCCATTGCAGAGATCCTAGAAGAGGAAGATCATGACCTGCCTAATAGTAGCTTGTAGGTTCCTTAGTTAGAGTCTTTCCTGTTTTCAATAAGTGTGTCCGCCTATCCCACTTTGTGGAATTAGGAGTCGTTTCATAGTTGTGGCACCAAATTTTGTTTCCTTTTTGTCTTCAAGTTTAATGAAGTGTGTTTCTTTTATACATTGTTTGCTTGCAGTGTTTCCTTTCTCTCTTCTATGGATATTTATGGCATGGATATAGATCCTAGGAATGACGTCCCCCCGGAGCTCATCGAGCGAAGGAAAAGGGGTGTCACCGAACCTAACATGGATGAATTGGAATCAATCGATTTAGGGACCAATGAATTGCCAAAGATAATTAAAATTGGGATAACCTTCACACCACTTGAAAAAGAAAAGCTAATAACCCTCTTAAAAGCCAACATAACAGCCTTTGCATGGTCTTATGAAGACATACCCGGCATAAATCCAGACATCGTGCAGCATTTCATCCCCACCAATCCCCTTAAAAAGCCGGTAAAGCAAAAATTGAGAAGGTTAAAACCTGAATGGGCATTGAAGGTAAAGGAGGAAGTAACCAAGCAACTCGAGCGGGGTTCCTGCAGGTTGTGGAGTATCCAGAATGGTTATCCAATATAGTGCCTGTGCCTAAAAAGGATGGAAAAGTAAGGATGTGTGTGGATTTTCGAGATCTTAATGCAGCAAGCCCTAAGGATGATTTTCCTTTGCCCCACATTGATGTGCTGGTAGATAGTACTGTAGGACATGCGCTTCTCTCTTTTGTGGATGGATTTTCTGGATACAATCAGATAAAGATGGCACCGCAAGATATGGAAAAAATAGCCTTTATCACACAGTGGGGAACGTATTGCTACAAAGTGATGCCGTTCGGTTTGAGAAATGCTGGGGCTACCTATTAGAGAACTGCTACAACATTGCTGCATGACATGATCCATAAGGAGGTGGAAGTGTATGTGGACGACATGATCGTGAATTCTGTGGACCGAAAAGGACACTTCATGGCATTAGAAAGGTTCCTAGGGCGGGCAAAGAAGTATAACCTGCAATTGAATCCTCAGAAATGCGCCTTTGGTGTCACTGCGGGCAAGCTATTAGGATTCATGATTACTCAGAGGGGAATCGAGGTCGATCCAGGGAAAATCAAGGCCATTGTAGAGATGGAGCCGCCTAGCACAGAAAAACAGATTCGAGGATTTTTGGGGAGAATTCAGTACATAAGCAGGTTCATCGCTAATTTAACCATGGTGTGCGAGCCGATTTTCAAGTTGCTTAAGAAAGGTGTGCCGAAGGTATGGAACGAAGAATGTCAAGAAGCCTTTGAGACTATTAAAAGATATTTGAGTAATCCACCAATTCTAGTTCCCCCGCGACAAGGTGAGCCGCTATTGTTATATTTGACGGTCACTAAAACCGCGACGGGAGCTATGCTAGCTCAGTACCTCGAGGGGTCGAAAAAGGAGAATGCCATTTACTACCTAAGCAAGAAGATGACGGACTATGAGGTAAAGTACAATGCCATAGAGAAGGCTTGTGTGGCTTTGGTGTGGGCAACTCAGAAACTCCGTCACTACATGATGTCATATGAGGTTTTCTTGATAAGTCGTATGGATCCACTGAAGTACTTGATAGAAAGGCCGGTCTTGTCCTACAGAACTGCTCGTTGGTCGATTCTTCTCAATGAATTCGACATAAAGTATGTGACACAGAAGTCAGTGAAAGGAAGTATCATTGCAGATTATTTGGCTAGCTGCCCTGTGGCGTCATCAGAACAATTCAACGATCAATTCCCCGATGAGGATGTCCTGGAAATTGGAAAGAAGATTTGGAAAGTATACTTCGATGGAGCTGCAAACAAAAGAGGGTATGGGATAGGAGTTCTACTGGTCTCACCTAAAGAAGCATTTACACCCTTGGCAGTTAAGTTAGGGTTTGAAGCAACCAACAACATCGCCGAGTATGAAGCCTGCATCCTTGCGTTGGAAGCAGCACTAGAATTGGGGATCAAAGAGTTAGAAGTTTTCGGAGATTCAGCATTGATTATCTGCCAGATAAAAGGAGAGTGGAAAACCCATGATGAAAAGCTGCTGCCATATCATGCTTACTTAGAAGCCTTGACTAAGGAGTTTGTGGAAATAGAGTTCAATTATTTGTTGAGAAATAAGAATCAGTTCGCCGATGCTTTGGCAACTCTAGCTTCTATGGTGGAAATCCCGGATGGGGGGAATGTAAAACCGTTGGTGATAGAATGTAGAGAAAAACTCGTGTACTGCTGCTCTATTCGAGAAAGAGAGGTAAAAGATGGCCACCCTTGGTACCATGACATCATGAAATTCATTGAGGAAAGGGAGTATCCTGAAGGAGCATCCCGCCTTGATAGGAAAACACTAAGGAGGCTAGCAAGTCACTATGTTTTGTGTGGAGGAAAGCTATACCGGAGGTCATACGACGGGGTCCATTTGTTGTGTGTCACCGAGGAAGAGGCCGAACGTCTTGTTAGTGAAATCCATGAAGGAGTTGGAGCACCACACATGAATGGTTATATGCTAGCTAAGAAAATCATGAGGTTGGGTTACTATTGGTCTACAATGGAGAAAGATTGCCATGCACATGTCAAGAAATGTCATAAGTGTCAGGTCTTTGCTAATGGACAACACTTGCCTTCCATGCCTTTGACAAGCATGTCGTCGCCATGGCCCTTTGCAGTGTGGGGAATAGATATAATTGGGCAGATTAAGCCGAAAGCCTCCAATGGGCATGAATATATCTTGGTAGCTATCGATTACTTCACTAAGTGGGTAGAGGCAGCATCTTTCAAGACCCTGAATGCCAAGAAGGTAGCACAGTTCATACAGCTCAACATCATTTATAGATATGGGGTACCCCATGAGATTATCTCAGACAATGGTCAGCACTTTCAGAAAGAAACTAAGGAGCTTTTGCAGAAATACAATATAGTGCACCATCTATCTTCCCCTTATCGCCTGCAAACTAATGGCGCAGTGGAGGCCGCCAACAAGAATGTTAAGAAGATACTACAGAAAACAGCTGACACCTATACTGATTGGCATGAGAAGTTACCCTTAGCCTTGTGAGGCTATAGAACATCCATAAGATCGTCAACAGGGGCTACCCCTTATTCTTTGGTGTATGGGATGGAGGCTGTTTTGCCTATTGAGTTGGAGGTACCGTCATTACGGGTTGCCATGGAGAGTGAGATAGCAGAAGCAGATTGGGTTAAGAACCGTTATGATGAGCTGGCATTGCTCGATGAAAGGCGATTGAGGGCTTTATATCATGTGTAGGGATATCAGCGAAGGGTTGTAAGAGCATTCAACAAGCATGTCAAAGACCGAGGTTTGAAGACATGGGATTTGGTGTTGAAAGAAATCAGAGCTCCTATTTTTGATCCACGAGGGAAGTTCAAGCCAAGTTGGGGTGGCCCGTATGTTATTAAGGAGATATTGCCAGCAGGGGCTGTTCGCCTCATGGATTTGGATGGGATTGAGTTCGCTCGCCCTACCAATTTGGATCAATTGAAAAAGTATCATGTGTAAGGCCTGCTAGGTTGAAAACCCATGAGGGTGGCTTAGGCAAAAGTTAAGGCATTTGAACTACGAGGGCCTGATTCCCCATTCCTAAAAAAAGAAAAAGAAAAAGGAAAAAAAAAAAAAAAAAAAAAAAAAAAAAAGAGAAAAAAGAAAAAATGATGGGGATACGTAGGCAACCCATAAAGTTACCTTGGGTGCGGTCCAAACACCACCACAACAAATCTCAAAATTAAATTATTATTGGCAATTCATTTAGAACTAATTGATTGACAAAGCAATTTATTGATGTTAAATAAAGAACTATTGATATGCCATAGATATCCTATTTCCAAAGTCTTCAAGTTCTTTTGTTTTTCTTCAAAGTCTCTTGGTTTGCTTTCTGCTCCTTTCTTTCAAGTCTTCGCTTCTTTCACAAGTCATGGGCATGTGCTGCTTCCACTGCTTCCAGAATGTCTTCCCTGCAGAATCCAAGTGTTGTGTCCTTGATGAGGTCATAAATCCTTTCCTTGCGTATGGTTTCTCTGACACCCAAGCTAGTCTTCAACCATGTCTTGTATTCAGGGCTCATGACATAAGGCCCATCAGTGTTTTCAACTCAAGTCAGTTTCAGCTGGTCAGTCCATCTAGTCCTAGCCCACTTAACCATTGTGGGGCCCACAGGTTCAACAGAATGATCAAATACTACAGAAGTAGGTATGGTTTGCATGGCACCCATCTGGCGAAGGATTCTTGAAGTCCAATAGAAGGAAGTTAATCTCAACCCTATGAGCTTGACCATAGCACACCCAGAAGTTCAAAGAAGGATTTGTTCCTTGCATCCCCATACGAAGACAAACCACATAATGTTTCGCCATGAGAGTGTTTGAAAGTAGCCTAACCATTCCCTCAAAGAAAATTGACCAGGAAGTTCAACTCGACGGCAGCAGTAATGTTGAGGTTTGTATGGATTGATGGTGGTAGGAGACAGGAAGTTAAGCCTTTCAAGAAGCCACATCTGCAATAGAATGGGGCTCCCTCCTAATGGGGCTTGTGGGTTATCATGAACTTTGTCTAAGCTATTCAGGGTTTCAGCTAGCACCATGGGAATCAAGTTGTTATGTTCAAGAAGAAAAGGAATCAGTTCACATATTTGAATGGGGACATAGAGAGTCCCCGTGGAGATAAGGAAGCGACCAACCAAGCAAAAAGCAAGAGCGCATTGAGTCTTAAGGTTGAAATTCAAAGTACCTTTGCTATCATGAGCCAAAAAGGAAGTTGATATTTCCATGAGATTCACCATGTGATCCTTCACAAATATGGAGGCCTCTTGTTGAGAAATCCCAAGGAAGTTGGAGAAGGAAATTAGGTAACTCGAGCGTGGAGTAAGGAGGATGAAAAGTCCTACAGGTAAAACTCCATACAAAGCGCAAAATTCTTCCATTGTTGGGCATAGTTCTTCATAGTTGAAGCGGAATACATGAAGTTGGGGATCCCAAAAATATGTAGCAGCAGTAAGAAGAGTGGTTTCAAGCTTCACATGTATCAAAGAGAATAATAGATCCAAGCAGTAGCGCTTGAACTCCTTCCTTGCCTCCGCACTCATAACTTTCAGAAAATCACTCAAGAGTTTGTCTAGGGCTTCCATAACTTGCTCTCAATGAATGTAAGTAGGGTTTGAGACCCCTTGGATGTGCTTTTATAGGAAAAAATTCGGAAATCCGTGTTTTGGAAGGTGGAATTCCGTCAAAATAGGAAGTTTCCTAAAAATAGGCGAAACACCGCTTCGGGCTCGGGTGACCACCCTGGCCTGGGCGGCTAGCCGCCTGGGCCCAGGCTGCTAACCGCCCAGCCCCAGGTGGTCACCCGAGGCCGCCGCTTTGTTTCGCCCATTTTTGCCTTATTATGCCTTTGTTTGGCCCTTTTGTGATGTTTTGACTCTTTTGTGCTTGATTTAAGCCCGTTTTTCACACAATACAAGATCATATCATTGCAATAAAGTTCAACATAGATTCATCAAGTATCTATGATAGGAGTTCAAGGTTGGGAATTGAAATTCCTAATTAGTACATGACAAGAAGATAATAAGTTCCAAACATTCCTAACAAGAGGTGAGTGAAACTCAATGATTTCCCATGGGCCTTCTCTTTCGACATGGCCCAGCTCCATCATGTCCTGAACGAGGTGCTCTAGGAGGGGGAATATCCTGTGGTGGATGAGATGATGATGCCTGTTGCAAAGAAAGACAATGAGTTACGAGGGTAATGGTGCCAATCCTAGTTGAAAGTTAATAAGATGATCACTTACTTGGGGATTCAGGCGTGCTTCTAGAACTGAGTTCTCTAAACTCATTCGCACAAGATCCCTCCTCAATCCTTCATTGAGTTCAATGCATTCCTGGGCGTACTCCCGTGGAACCTAGAAGAGCATGAACATGGTTAACAATAATGAAAGAATCCAATTTCAAGAAGGTAAGAGTTTAGAACTCACATTCTCATAATATGGATCGATCTTGGGATATTCATCGAATGGTGGATGGGTAATGTCAGTCTTCACAAATTTTGTCCCACTGCACAAGTTCACATACCAATTTAGTTGTGGGAGGGGTGGAGGTTGATTTCCTTCAAGGTCATCATCCTCGTCATTGTAAGTCATCCTAGTGGCAGATCCAACTGTGGAGCTATGTCCCCTTGCCCGTCGACCCTGAAATTCAGAAGCTTGTCAAGTAGAGTCTTTCTTATGATCTTAAAGAGAGTTTAAGAGTTTGGGGAGCTCACCCCTTGAGGTGGGAGACCAGTGACCCTAGGATTCATCAGATACTATCGGCAGAAGGCAGTGTATTCTATGCGAGGAGAGGTGAATCCCTCAGCATCCCAACCCCTCAAAGCCTCTTCTAGTTCATCCCCCACTAGGTGGTTAGTATTGTGAACCCCGGAAATTGGGCCCACAAGGGATTGAAAGAAAATGGGTTTGAAAAAGAAAAAGGAAAGGAGTCACCACCTTATTTTTTAAAGGAAACAAGGAAAACCCTAAAAATCAGGTTGTTTTAGGAAAACAATTTGAATGACTCCATAAAAAAAGGAAAGGCAAAAACCAATCTTTTGAAAACCAAAGAAATCGGGGATTCGGAGGTTAAGTTATGACATGGGAAGATTCTAGGCAAAGCCTATAGGCACCCATGTCACCCTTTCGGTCTCTCAGTTCATTTGGGCTAAATTAAGATCTTTCCATACAAAAATCAGCAAGTATATCATCACAAGAATTGTATGCATATTATATATTTCATTCATCCATCCATGCATAATAAGCACATAAAAACAGAAAATAAAGAAGAACAAAACAAAAATAAACCTAGGATGCTTGGATCCTAGAACGGACTTGAGCCTCACGAAGAGCGCCTACGTACCATGCAGCGAAATACATGGATCAAAGTCCACGTAGTTCGAATAGAACTAAGGTTAAGACTTAATACAAACCTATGGTTAAAACCCTAGGTTTCCTTATTTGATCAAAAGAGTTGAATTTGATAGAGAGTTTGATTTTGGAAAGAAACCCACAGAACGGAAACTTTAATAAAAACCAGAATTTTGTTGGTTAAGGAAACCTCTAATTAAACCATAGACTTGTATTAAAAATTAACCCTAGATAGGGAGAAGAGAATGAGTTAAGAAGAAAGGTGAATTGGGGCACCTTCACACCCACTTACCTGAGCGCAATTAGCTCCAAGCATTTAGCCATTTCAGACATGAGCAGCCCTATTTGCTATAGGACAAATACCACACCTATTTGCACCCTTACAAGTGCTCAAAACCATGCAAAAACACTAACATGCAAATCTGGACAGAATAGTATTATGACCTAAAATCATCCACTAAGCATGCCAATAGCAAAAACAGCGAACAATAATAAGTCCTAACATATTCCTAGAACCATATCATGCATAAAAACCCTAAAACATACTAACATGCATGCAAAACTATCATGTTTACTCCATATGAAAAACATATACAGCAAACATGAAGAAAAACCAATAAAAAAGTCTACTTTATCATGCTATATGAAAACAAACACGAAACAATGACTCTAAAACCCTAAACTCACAAATATGCTTAAAACATACAAAACATACTTTAATCATGCTAAAACCAAACTAAACAGAAATTAAATCATGCATATTAACTAACTAAAGCAATATAACATGATGAAAATCCTAACTCTAACATGCAATGACACTAATCCTAGCACAAGGACAAACAGGAGCACAAGAATCATAACTATGCATTAAAAACCTAAAGGACAGCCCTAAAGCATGCTAAACAGTAGACAAAAAATAGATATTCCATGTATATTAACTAGCTAGAGTGTTAATACATGATAAAAAAGTTACCTTTAACATGCAATAAGCCTAACCCATATGAAAACCTAGTTTAAGCTTGAATAGAGAAGGAGAATACCTTATTCTCTCTCAAACACTCAAGTATTAATGCATAAAGTGGCTCCCCTTGTGTTTGTAATTGTTCGTGGCTCCTCAGGTCTTTAGAGTGAATCAAACCAACACGAATCCTCCTCTTTGTCAAAGTGGTATCACAGCAAAGAGATCAAAACTCACTCAACTTTGAAAAGAAATAGAAAACAAAAAGAGAACAAGAGAAAAGAAAAGTGATTTTCGTCACTTTGCAGCAGCAGCAACTTCAATCGCGTTTTTGGGTATGAAAACGTTGGATTTGGACAAAGCTTGTGAAATACAAAGTTGTAGAGAATTGAATTATCTTTCTAACAAGATCAATTTCATCAAATTCTGACGTCGGATGAAAAAGTTATGATTAAAATACGACTGCTGGTTTTCAGAAAATCTACTGCTAAATTATGACGAATTTCACTCCCTCCAAACTCTCTTCTCCTCTTCTTGTTTAAAGACATTAAGAGAGTATTTATAGCTGAAATCTGGAGTTTCCCTTTCCTTCCTGGACTAGGTTTTTTTGGAGAATAATCAAAAGGTATTTTATAATGATAAAAGACTTCTAATCTGAATAGAAAAAGGAAATTGTCTTTTATAAAAATTGGGAGACTGACCGCTAACACGCATGCACATGTATCATATGTGCGTACACACACTCATCACATACGTACACGTGTTAGTGTCATGATAAAAATGGCTAATTTAATAAAATAATTTTCTTTTCATTTTAACCAAAAATCTCATGCTGTGATTCGCACTAATTCTTCAAGGATAATCCGTAAATAACCACACTAAACTCATCATCAGGCCATATCAAAATTGAACTTCATGAAACACTTTTGAGGGTAAAATGATGACTAATGAAAGTCAATTTGAAAAGATTTGGTTGGTAATTGTGAGTCAATTAGAGCTAACCCAAGGAAGGGTCAATTAACCAACTTGAACTACATCGAGCCATTTTAATCCCGAGCCATTGACTTACCAAATTGAACCTAGAAATACGTCATATGCATCCATATGAACTCCAATTGACAATTTGGAGATCATTCCAAGGTCAAATGAAAAGTTTGGGACTTAAAAGACGATTATGCCCCTCAAGTCACAAAAGCTCTTATTATCCCTCAAGATCAACTCCAATTTGAACCAAAATTCATATCCATTGTCCTTGTGACTCTAGAAAACTAATGCAAGTGACTAGACTCAAAAATAAAACAAAAACATGCATGAAATGATGAGCCCTAGTAAAGTGGTGCAAAAATGGGGTGTGACAGAAGCCCCTCATTGGCGAACAAGTTACACTTGTGAACTAATGATAAAGAACAACCCATTTTTGGCCAAAAAGCCCGGAGAAATCACACACTGATACCAACAATGATGGGAGGTTGAAAACCTGAGACTGAAATAAGGAAGTGTACTCAAGTCATGAGTATACTTAAACCACTGGGGGTTGATGATTGTCAAGAGAAGCATATTCAAGCCACTACGAAGGAACATACTTTTGAAATGGAGAAATATATTCTAGTCACGAATATATTTAACCAAGTGATGAGAATGAGATCTGAGAAGTACGTTCAAGTGATGAACGTACCTTGGAAATGGAGAAGTATATTCAAGTCACGAATATATTTAACCAAGTGAGTGACAAAATATCTGAGAAGTATACTCAAGTGATGAGTATACCATTGAAATGGAGAAATATATTCAGGTCGCGAATATATTTAACCAAGTAATCTGAGAATGAAATCTGAGAAGTATACTCAAGTGGTGAGCATACCATTGAAATGGAGAAATATATCCAAGCGATGGATATATTTAACCAAGTAATCTGAGAATGAAATCTGAGAAGTATACTCAAGTGGTGAGCATACCATTGAAATGGAGAAATATATCCAAGCGATGGATATATTTAACCAAGTAGGATAAAGAATAATCTGAGAAGTGTACTCAAGTGATGAGTGTACTTTTGAAATGGAGAGATATATTCAGGTCACGAACATATTTAACCAAGTGATGAAAAAGATGCTGAGAAATATACTCAAGTGATGAGTATACTTAATGATTGAAAAAGACTGAGAAGTACGTTCAAGTGATGAACATACTTTGAAATGAAGAAATGTATCCAAGTGATGGATATATTCAACCAAGTAAGCTGAGAAGTACACTCAAGTGATGAGCATACCATTGAAATGGAGAAATATATCCAAACGACGGATATATTTAACCAAGTAAGATAAGAATAATCTGAGAAGTGTACTCAAGTGATGAGTACACCATTGAAATGGAGAAATATATTCTAGTCACGAATATACTTAACCAAGTAAGTGACAAGTATGTTTGAGTGATAAATATACCATTGAAATAGAGAAATATATCCAAGCGATGGATATACTTAAGCAAGTAAGATAGAGAATAATCTGAGAAGTGTACTCAAGTGATGAGTACACCATTGAAATGGAGAAATATATTCTAGTCATGAATATATTTATCCAAGTAAGTGACAAATAATCTGAGAAGTATGTTCAAATGATGAACATACCATTGAAATGGAGAAATATACCCAAGTGATGGATATACTTAACCAAGTAAGTGGCAAAATATCTGAGAAGTATACTCAAGTGATGAGTATACCATTGAAATGGAAAAAAAAAAATATACCCAAGTGGTGGATATACTTAACCAAGTAAGTGACAAATGATCTGAGAAGTATGTTCAAGTGATGAACATACCATTGAAATGGAGAAATGTATCCAAGTGATGGATATATTCAACCAAGTAAGTGACAAAATATCTGAGAAGTATACTCGAGTGATGAGTATACCATTGAAATGGAGAAATATATTCAAGTGATGAATATATTTAACCAAGTAAGTGATAATGAGGATCTGAAACTAGGAAGCATATTCAATGGGTGAACATGCTTTTGAAATGGAAGAATATATTCAAGTGATGAATATATTCAACCAAGTATGATAGAAAATGAGAATTTGAAGCTGAGAAGCATATTCAAAGAGTGAATACACTTTTGAAATGGAAGAATATATTCAAGCGATGAATATATTCAACCAAGTAGGATGAAAAATCAAGATTTGAAATGAGGATATATGATCAATTTATCAAGATTGAACAGGCATGGTGCAAGAGGAAAGTGACTTAACACATTGTCACTTGAGTTGGCATGACACAGGGGAAATATATTCAACCCTTTTGAACATAAAATCAATTCAAGGAATTGATTTCAAGATGGAATTTGATTGATTTTAAGCTCAAAAAGTGTTGAATATCTCATTTGGAAGGAGGTTTGATCACGCGTCAAGGCGAGACAAAGCGAGAAGCAAAACCAAAACAAAGTGGCTTGGGTGACCACCAGGCCTCGGGAGGCTAGCCGCCCAGGCCTGGGTGGTTACCCGAGCCCGAAGCAGAAATCCCACTTTGAATAGGAAACTTCCTATTCTGATGGGTTTTTTCCTATTTGAACTTGGATTTGTGACCTTTTCCCTATAAAAACACATCCAAGAGGTTCCTAAACCTACTTGTATTCATTCATTAGAAATTATGGAGGCTCTAGACAAATTTTTAGGAGGGTTTTTGAGAGTTATGAGTGCTGAAGCAAAATCTGAGTTCAAGTGCTTTGGCTTGGATCCATTGCTCTCCTTGAGGCATGTGAGGCTTGAAACGAACCTCTTGACTGCTGCTACATATTTTTGGGATCCTCAAGTTCATGTGTTCCGCTTCAACTATGAAGAACTGTGCCCAACCATGGAGGAATTCTGTGCATTGTATGGAGTTTCAACGGTAGGTCCTTTCATTCTCCCTACTCCTCGCCCAAGCTTTCTTACTTCTTTCTCCAATCTACTTGGGATTCACTCACAATATGCCTCTACGTTTGTAAAGGACCATATGGTAGACTTGATGAAATTGGCAACCTCTTTTTTAGCTTGTGATAGTAAAGGTATTCTGAATTTTACCTTTCCTATTAAGCATGCTCTTGCCTTTTGCCTCATTGGTCGTTTTCTTATTTCCACTGGTACTCCACATGTTCCCATTCAAATCTGTGACTTGATTCCTCTCCTTGCCAAGGGCCATAACTTGATTCCCATGGTGCTAGCTGAAACCCTGAATGGTTTGGATAAAACTCATGAGGACCCAAAGGTTCCTTTAGGAGGTAGCCCCATTCTACTGCAGATGTGGTTGCTTGAAAGACTGAATTTCTTGTCACCAGTTGCCATTACACCATACAAGCCCCAGCATTACTGCCTTCGCCGCATTGAACTACCTGGGCAATTTTCATTGAGAGATTGGCTAGGTTACTTCCAAACCCTTTCTTGGAAGAGTATCAAGTGGTTTGTATTCATATGGGGCTGCAGTGACCAGGTGCTTCTGCGGACTTCTGGATGCGCCATGGTGAGACTCATAGGACTGAGGTTTACTTCTTTTTATTGGCCTTCAAGGGTTCTGCGTCAGATGGGCGCCATGCAAACCATACCCACTTCCTTGAAAGGTGACTATCCTGTGGTGCCCACGGGTCTTTCTGTAGTGACTTGGGCGAAGGACCGATGGCCTAGCAAGTTGATACTAACCCAAGTTACAAATACTGATGGTCCGTATATGATGAGCCCCGAGTATAAGGAATGGTTGAAAAGCAATTTAGGTGAGAGAGAGACTACTCGAAGAGAAAGGATTTTTGGACTTATCAAGAACAACGAACTTGGATCTTGCAGAGAAGATATTATGGAAGCAGTGACAACAGCTTATGAACACGACTTGAGGAAGAAAAGAAGACATGCAAGAGAGGAGAAGAAAGCTGAAGAGCGAGCTGCAAAGAAGCCCAAGAAAAACTGAAGACTCAATAGAATAGGATATTTATGGCATATTTATAGTTCTTTTACTTAATACCAATGAATTGCTATGTCAATCAATTTTAGTTTTGAATAAATTGCCAATAATAAATCAAATTTGGGATTTTCTTGTTTGATTTAGACCGCACCCAAGGTAACTTTATGGGTTGCCTACGTATCTCCATGGTTTTTTTTTTCTTCTTTTTTTTTGTTTTTTTTTTTTTTTGTTTTTTTTTTTTTTTGTTTTTTTGTTTTTTTTTTTGTTTTTGAATGTTTTTTAATGGAGAATCAGGTCTTACGTAGTTCTTATGCCTTAACTTTTGCCTAGGCCGCCCTTACGGGTTTTCAACCTAGCAGGCTTCAAACATGATATTTCTTCAATTGATCCAAATTAGTTGGACGAGCGAACTCAATTCCATCTAAATCCATGAGGCGAACAGCCCCTGCTGGCAATATCTCTTTGATAATGTATGGCCCACCCCAACTTGGCTTGAATTTTCCCCGCGGATCGAACACTGGAGCTCTGATTTCTTTCAGCACTACATCCCCTTTCTTTAGACCTCGATCTTTGACATGCTTGTTGAATGCTCTGGCAACTCTCCGTTGATACCCCTGAACATGATACAGCGCCTTTAAACGCCTTTCATCCAGCAAAGCTAACTCATCATAGCGGCTCTTAACCCAATCCACTTCTGTTATTTGGCTCTCCACGGCAACTCTTAGTGAAGGAACTTCCAATTCAACTGGCAACACGGCCTCCATTCCATAAACTAGAGAATAAGGGGTAGCCCCTGTTGACGACCTTATTGATGTTCTGTAACCCCATAGAGCCAATGGCAACTTCTCATGCCAGTCTGTGTGTGAGTTCGCAGTCTTCTGTAGTATCTTCTTGATGTTCTTGTTAGCTGCTTCCACCGCTCCATTAGTCTGAGGACGGTATGGTGACGACAGATGGTGGGCTATGCCATACTTTTGCAAGAGCTCATGGGTTTCTTTCTGAAAGTGCTGGCCATTGTCTGAGATAACTTCATGCGGTACCCCATATCGATAGATGATGCTGTGCTGTATGAACTGTGCTACCTTCTTGGAATTCAAGGTCTTGAAGGACGCTGCTTCCACCCACTTAGTGAAGTAGTCGATGGCGACCAGGATGTATTCATGCCCATTTGATGCCTTTGGCTTGATCTGTCCAATGATATCTATCCCCCATACCGCGAATGGCCAAGGTGATGACATACTCGTTAAAGGCATAGAAGGCAAATGTTGTCCACTGGCGAACAGTTGGCATTTGTGGCACTTCTTGACATGTGCGTGGCAGTCTCTTTCCATGGTGGACCAATAATAGCCTAACCTCATGATTTTCTTAGCTAACATATAGCCATTCATATGCGGAGCCCCTGTCCCTTCATGGATTTCTTTAATCAGATGCTCGGCTTCCTCCTCGGTGACACACAGCAGGTGGATCCCGTCGTATGATCTCCGATATAGCTTTCCTCCACAAAGTACATAGTGACTCGCCAACCGCCTTAGGGTTTTTCTATCGATACGAGGTGCTCCTTCTGGGTATTCCCTTTCTTTAATGAACTTCTTTATGTCATGGAACCACGGACGGCCATCATTTACCTCTCCTCCTCGGATTGCACAACAATACACAGGCTTGTCTCGGCATTCTATCACCAACGGCTTCACATTTCCCCCTTCAGGTATCTCCACCATGGATGCTAGGGTCGCCAAGGCATCGGCGAACTGGTTCTTGTTCCTTGAAAGGTAGTTAAATTCTATCTCTGAGAACTCCTTGGTTAGAGCTTCCAGGTAGGCATGGTAGGGTAGCAGCTTCTCATCTCGAGTTTTCCATTCCCCTTTTATCTGACAAATGATTAGCGCCGAGTCCCCGAACACTTCCAATTCTTTGATCCCCAATTCAAGTGCCGCTTCCAGTGCTAGGATACAGGCCTCATACTCAGCAATGTTGTTGGTAGCTTCGAACCCCAACTTGACCGCCAACGGTGTAAATGCCTCTTCGGGTGAGACCAGCAGGACTCCTATCCCATAACCTTTCTTATTGGCTGCCCCATCGAAGTATACTCTCCAAGTTTTTCTACCAATCTCTAGCACGTCCTCATCTGGGAATTGATCGTTGAACGGAGCGGATGATGACACCGGACAGCTGGCTAGGTAGTCTGCGATGACGCTTCCCTTGATAGATTTCTGATTCACGTACTTGATGTCGAATTCATTGAGGAGAATTGACCATCGAGCAGTTCTGAATGACAATACTGGCCTTTCTACCAGGTACTTCAACGGGTTCATGCGACTTATCAAGAACACTTCGAAGGACATCATGTAGTGCCGGAGTTTCTGCGTCGCCCATACTAGTGCCACACAAGCCTTTTCAATTGCATTGTACTTCACTTCATAGTCTGTCATTTTCTTGCTTAAGTAATAGATGGCATTCTCCTTTGTAGACCCTTCGAGATATTGAGCTAAAATAGCTCCCATCGCGGTTTCGGTGACCGTTAAGTATAACAAAAGCGGCGCACCTTGCCGTGGGGGAACTAAGATTGGAGGATTGCTCAAGTATCTCTTAATGGTCTCAAAGGCCTCTTGGCATTCTTCGTTCCATACTTTTGGCACACCTTTTTTAAGCAATTTGAAGATTGGTTCGCAAACCATGGTTAAGTTGGCAATGAATCGGCTTATGTATTGAACTCTTCCCAGAAAACCCCGGATCTGCTTCTCAGTGCTAGGCGGCTCCATCTCCACAATAGCTTTTATCTTCCCTGGGTCCACTTCGATACCTCTCTGAGTGATCATAAACCCCAATAACTTGCCTGCAGTGACACCAAAAGCGCATTTCTGTGGGTTGAGACGGAGATTGTACTTTTTTGCTCGCTCTAGGAATTTCTCTAGTGCCTTGAAATGCCCTTCTCTATCCACGGACTTTACGATCATATCATCGACATAAACCTCTACTTCCTTATGGATCATATCATGCAATAAGGTCGTAGCTGCTCTTTGGTAAGTAGCCCCAGCGTTTCTTAAGCCAAAAGGCATTACCTTGTAACAGTACGTTCCCCATTGCGTGATAAAGGCTGTTTTCTCCATGTCTTGAGGCGCCATCTTTATCTGGTTATACCCGGAGAATCCGTCCATGAAGGAGAGGAGTGCATGTCCCACTGTGCTATCTACCAACACGTCGATATGGGGTAAAGGAAAGTCATCCTTAGGGCTCGCGGCGTTGAGATCTCGGAAGTCGACACACATCCTCACTTTCCCATCTTTTTTAGGCACAGGCACTATATTCGACAACCACTCGGGGTACTCCACAACTTGGAGGAAACCCGCGTCTAGTTGTTTAGTTACCTCTTCTTTTACTTTTAGAGCCCATTCTGGTTTTAATCTTCTGAGTTTCTGCTTTACTGGCTTCTTTAGGGAATTAGTGGGGATATAGTGTTGCACAATATCGGGGTCGATGCCAGGCATGTCTTCATAAGACCATGCAAAAGCCATAATGTTGGCTTTCAAGAGGGAGATCATCTTTTCTTTTTCAATGGGGGAGAGGGTTTTCCCAATTTTAACTATTCTTGGCAATTCATTCGTCCCTAAGTTGATTGATTCCAATTCATCCATATTAGGTTCGGTGACGCCCCTTTTCCTTTACTCAACGAGCTCCGGGGGGACATCGTTCCTAGGATCTATATCCATGCCATAAATATCCATAGAGGAGAGAAAAGAGAGACTGCATATATAGAGAAAGAAAGCACACTTTATTGACTAGGAATAATGGGAATGACACACAAAAGAAAGAAGGAAAACAAACAAATCTGTATCAATACTATGACTCCACAAAGTGAGTAAAGTAGATACATCTTATTGAATTAGGGAAATATTACTAAACTAAGACACCTACAAGCTGCTATCAGGTAGGCCAAGGTCTTCTTCTTCATGGATCTCCGCAACAACACCACATTCAAGGTACCAATTCAGGAGTGGCAAGGTAGCATGGCTAATGGACGAACCCTGGAGTTCTTCAATGGTCGAGTCTTCCACGGTGAGGATCATGTCTTGGAACATTTCAGTCATAGCCCCCGCATCAAGGTTCTCTGCCCAGTCTTCCTCTTTCAAGCTTCCATATAGATCTTGGATAGAGTGGTACCAACTTGTCAAACTTTGAGGATTCGGCCCTTCTGTGAAGTATCTATCACCAAAACTTTTATCTGCCACGGCTGGGTCGGAACTTGGATAAAAAGTATATGGGATGTACTGCTTTATAGAAGAGTAATGGCGTGATGATTCATTCAGCTCTTTCTCAATGCATTGGACATAATCAAACCCAGATAGCGGTATCGCTGCTGATTCAGGTTGTATCTCACATATAGGCACACCTGCGAGTTTCAATTCATAGTCCCCTTGAGGTGTTACTATGGCTCCTTCATAAGGAAACTTCACCTTTTGATGGAGTGAAGATGGCACAGCCCCAGCAGGATGGATCCAAGGTCGGCCCAACAACAAGTTGAAACATGACGGCACATCCAACACTTGGAATTCTACCCTAAATTCAGTGGGTCCCATGATAAGAGGCAAAGTAACTACCCCTATTACTTCTCGGCGGGTGTTGTCATAAGCTCTTACGGTCTGCCCAGATGGCGTGAAATCAGTGGGTCCCAAACCCAAAACAGTGGCAGTTCGGAGAGGACATACATTCAGTGCGGACCCATTGTCGATAAGAACGATGGGAACCCTCTTCCCCATAGTGTCAACGGTCACATAGAGAGCTTGAGAATGGCTCGGCCCGCTTTTAGGTAGGTCTACATCGGTGAACACGATGGTTGAGTTCTTGGGAGTTGGATTCACCAAATGTACCAATCCCTCGGGGGATGTGTCAACAGGCACTTGTATCTGATTCAACAGTTTCAACACGGTCTGTCTGTGCTTATGCGAGGCCATGAGCAAGCCCCAAATAGTAATGTTGGCATTGGTCTTCTTCAGTTGCCTAAGCACTTCATCCTCTTCTTCTTGCAAGCTAGGACGCCTCTGCCCTTCCAAATCTTCCAACGGATTTTCAGATTCTAGGTGGGGGGGCTTGAAATGACGACCCCCTCTGGTTATATGGTCCAACTCATCATCGCTAGCCCATATGTCATGGACTTCCTCGGAGTCATTCATCAAGTCATCCCATTCTATCATGTCGATGCTCTCCATCTCTGTCGGCAAGTCATCCCAACCTGAAGGGACTATCGGCTCATCTGATATCGGACTTGGGCTTGAGCACAGCACATAGTAATCATATTTCCCCGACGCTTCACCTAATAGGCCAACCTGAGGATCCCCTGCTTCATATCTTTCTTTCAGCTCATGTTGGATAGATTTCTTTGGCAACAACAAAACCTTTTGGTCAATGAGGTCTTGGATGATCTTCTTTAGTATAGAACAAGCCTCGGTGTCATGGCCGGGTGCACGATGGTATTGGCAATATTGGTGAGGGGTTTATGGTCTTGGCTTTGGTGGAAGTGGCATGATAAGGCTGTTATTGCGGCAAATGGTGAAGAGACGGGTTAAGGTCATGGGGAGCGGAGTGTATTGTCTTATGGGATGGCGAGGGCGAGAGGATTCAACCCCAATGGCATTTATGGTGTTAGGTGGGGATGTGTTGTTGTGTGATGGGAGAGGATTACGGGTGACATTTGGACGGGTTGGTGATGAAATGACTTGCTTGTCAATGAGGTCTTGGACTTGGTGGCGAAGGCGAATACAGCGATTGGTGGTATGGCCTTTGGATTGGTGGTACTTGCAGTACTCATTCTCATTGTAGCTCTTGGGTAAGGGATTTGGTGGAGGTCTTGGGTCGAGTGGCTTTAATAGGTCACAACTTATGAGCTTTTCGAGGACTCTTTCGAGTGGCATGAATAGGTCAGTGAATTGGCGAGGTGGGTTGACATCATTGAGAGAAAAGGGTTGGATTGGTTGAGTTATGGTGTTGACCTCGGCATTGTTCTTCCCAGTAAAGTTTGTCTTGCGACTCCTCACTTCCTCAATCTTGATTGTCCCATCATTGATAGCATCTTCAACCTGCGTGCCAGCCCCAATGAGAGCTTTGAAATTTAGGAAATAGTGGGCAAATAGGTGCTTGTGATACACGGGCAGCAGGTTCTTAACCACTAACTGAATTTGGTCCTCCTCATTCGGCCTATCCGTCATTCTCGACGCCTTTTGTCTCCACCTTGTAATGTAAGCGGAGAAAGTTTCATGAGCCCCTTGCTTGGTAGTTTCTAGGTCCCTTCGAGTAACGTCCACCTCTGTGTTATACTTGTAGTGCTCTGAAAACTCATTGCATATGTCTTCCCAAGTCCGGGTTCTATTCTCATCCAAGGATAAGAACCATTTCAAAGCAGAAGTGGCCAAGGTTTCATGGAACATTTGAGCTAAAAGCTCGCCAGTAGCCCCTCGAGGGTGCATAGCTCGCACGTACATCTTCAAATGAGTCTTAGGGCAACCCGTCCCATCGAACTTTTCTAACTCCGGCATCTTGAATTGTAGTGGAATACGAGCCGTTGGAAACAGGGATAGAGTCCGCACATCGACCATGTCATCAGCCCTGCGAATCCCTTTTATGGTTCTCTCCAAAGCTTCTACCTTGCTAGCTAACACGGAATCACTGCTAGTACCTTTCCCCTTGGCTTCCCCTTCTAGGTTGGTGACCTCAGGTTTCGAGCTACTTTCCCCCCTTGTCTTGGTGTTCTCATTGGATTGAGGTCCCTCTTCGGTGCCAGCCCCATGAGGTATACCTGAGGAATGGGCCTTAGAGCCATTTTGTTCAAGATCCGCCATCTTCTGTTGGTTCTCTTGAGCCATTTTCAATGCGGTATCGGATGTCTCGGCGTTATGGTTAAGTTTGGCCATGATGGCTTTTAGGCAAGCCTCAAGGTCAAAGTGCCCCTCACTAGTTCTTTCGTCGGCCATGTCTGTCTGATGGGTAGACTCAACACTCACTAGACGCCCTTGTGGATTGCAGATCCAAGCCAGCACGTCTATGGATAGAAAAGTTTTAACCTTTAGCCTAAGGATCTGTCCTAAACCTCCATATTTTCCTTAATGAATTCGGTCTCTACACCATGTTCAATTAATTCATTCCTTTTATCCAATTACCTTTACAGGGGTCATGGATTAAGGGTATGTTTTAAAGAATAGGGCATAGAGTCCTTCAATTAGGTTTAATTAATCCCCTAGAACTAGCACATCACAAACATAGCTTTACATCCTATTTCCTTAATTTATTCCTCCTAACCCATGGCCTTAACGAAGGCTAGGGTTTAAAGGTCTATATTAAGGGCATAAGATATAAAGCCTCACACCACAAACACGGCATAGCATCATTACAAACAATGTGGGTGCATAATGGTGAGACCGTAGTGTCCTACAAGTCTGTCTACATGAACTAATGATAAGGGTAGGCTGGGGTCCTTCACTTGCTTGAGCAATCCTTATACCTAACCACATGTGGCATCAGGAACGCCGCGTGGGTCCAGCAGTACGTGATTAACTCATTTAATATACCCAAGGGTACTAGGCAAGAGAGGTTGATAGCTTTCGCCCCAACACATGGAATCAGGAAAACCAAGGTTGAGACTAGGCCGATCGTTGGCAAGGATACATCGAGGGACATCGATCCTAGCATGCAAGAGTTTGCGCACACAATGCAATAAATGAAAGCACACAATCAAGCGGATGCAATGTGATTGATTTTAATTAAACATAAGAAATTAACCTAGCCCAATTAAACTTTATAGAGTCTAGCCCACAACATCCCCAGTGGAGTCGCCAAACTGTGAACCCCGGAAATTGGGCCCACAAGGGATTGAAAGAAAATGGGTTTGAAAAAGAAAAAGGAAAGAAGTCGCCACCTTATTTTTTAAAGGAAACAAGGAAAACCCTAAAAATCAGGTTGTTTTAGGAAAACAATTTGAATGACTCCATAAAAAAAGGAAAGGCAAAAACCAATCTTTTGAAAACCAAAGAAATCGGGGATTCGGAGGCTAAGTTATGACATGGGAAGGTTCTAGGCAAAGCCTATAGGCACCCATGTCACCCTTTCGATCTCTCAGTTCATTTGGGCTAAATCAAGATCTTTCCATACAAAAATCAGTAAGTATATCATCACAAGAATTGTATGCATATCATATATTTCATTCATCCATCCATGCATAATAAGCACATAAAAACAGAAAATAAAGAAGAACAAAACAAAAATAAACCTAGGATGCTTGGATCCTAGAACGGACTTGAGCCTCACGAAGAGCGCCTACGTACCATGCAGCGAAATACATGGATCAAAGTCCACGTAGTTCGAATAGAACTAAGGTTAAGACTTAATACAAACCTATGGTTAAAACCCTAGGTTTCCTTATTTGATCAAAAGAGTTGAATTTGATAGAGAGTTTGATTTTGGAAAGAAACCCACAGAACGGAAACTTTAATAAAAACCAGAATTTTGTTGGTTAAGGAAACCTCTAATTAAACCATAGACTTGTATTAAAAATTAACCCTAGATAGGGAGAAGAGAATGAGTTAAGAAGAAAGGTGAATTGGGGCACCTTCACACCCACTTACCTGAGCGCAATTAGCTCCAAGCATTTAGCCATTTCAGACATGAGCAGCCCTATTTGCCATAGGACAAATACCACACCTATTTGCACCCTTACAAGTGCTCAAAACCATGCAAAAACACTAACATGCAAATCTGGACAGAATAGTATTATGACCTAAAATCATCCACTAAGCATGCCAATAGCAAAAACAGCGAACAATAATAAGTCCTAACATATTCCTAGAACCATATCATGCATAAAAACCCTAAAACATACTAACATGCATGCAAAACTATCATGTTTACTCCATATGAAAAACATATACAGCAAACATGAAGAAAAACCAATAAAAAAGTCTACTTTATCATGCTATATGAAAACAAACACGAAACAATGACTCTAAAACCCTAAACTCACAAATATGCTTAAAAACATACAAAACATACTTTAATCATGCTAAAACCAAACTAAACAGAAATTAAATCATGCATATTAACTAACTAAAGCAATATAACATGATGAAAATCCTAACTCTAACATGCAATGACACTAATCCTAGCACAAGGACAAACAGGAGCACAAGAATCATAACTATGCATTAAAAACCTAAAGGACAGCCCTAAAGCATGCTAAACAGTAGACAAAAAATAGATATTCCATGTATATTAACTAGCTATAGTGTTAATACATGATAAAAAAATTACCTTTAACATGCAATAAGCCTAACCCATATGAAAACCTAGTTTAAGCTTGAATAGAGAAGGAGAATACCTTATTCTCTCTCAAACACTCAAGTATTAATGCATAAAGTGGCTCCCCTTGTGTTTGTAATTGTTCGTGGCTCCTCAGGTCTTTAGAGTGAATCAAACCAACACGAATCCTCCTCTTTGTCAAAGTGGTATCACAGCAAAGAGATCAAAACTCACTCAACTTTGAAAAGAAATAGAAAACAAAAAGAGAACAAGAGAAAAGAAAAGTGATTTTCGTCACTTTGCAGCAGCAGAAACTTCAATCGCGTTTTTGGGTATGAAAACGTTGGATTTGGACAAAGCTTGTGAAATACAAAGTTGTAGAGAATTGAATTATCTTTCTAACAAGACCAATTTCATCAAATTCTGACTTCGGATGAAAAAGTTATGATTAAAATAAGACTGTTGGTTTTCAGAAAATCTGCTGCTGAATTATGACGAATTTCACTCCCTCCAAACCCTCTTCTCCTCTTCTTGTTTAAAGACATTAAGAGAGTATTTATAGCTAAAATCTGGAGTTTCCCTTTCCTTCCTGGACTAGGTTTTTTTGGAGAATAATCAAAAGGTATTTTATAATGATAAAAGACTTCTAATCTGAATAGGAAAAGGAAATTGTCTTTTATAAAAATTGGGAGACTGACCGCTAACACGCATGCACATGTATCGTATGTGCATACACACACTCATCACATACGTACACGTGTTAGTGTCATGATAAAAATGGCTAATTTAATAAAATAATTTTCTTTTCATTTTAACCAAAAATCTCATGCTGTGATTCACACTAATTCTTCAAGGATAATCCGTAAATAACCACACTAAACTCATCATCAGGCCATATCAAAATTGAACTTCATGAAACACTTTTGAGGGTAAAATGATGACTAATGAAAGTCAATTTGAAAAGATTTGGTTGGTAATTGTGAGTCAATTAGAGCTAACCCAAGGAAGGGTCAATTAACCAATTTGAACTACATCGAGCCATTTTAATCCCGAGCCATTGACTTACCAAATTGAACCTAGAAATACCTCATATGCATCCATATGAACTCCAATTGACAATTTGGAGATCATTCCAAGGTCAAATGAAAAGTTTGGGACTTAAAAGACGATTATGCCCCTCAAGTCACAAAAGCTCTTATTATCCCTCAAGATCAACTCCAATTTGAACCAAAATTCATATCCATTGTCCTTGTGACTCTAGAAAACTAATGCAAGTGACTAGACTCAAAAACAAAACAAAAACATGCATGAAATGATGAGCCCTAGTAAGGTGGTGCAAAAATGGGGTGTGACAAGTATGCCTCATGTTCTTTGGTGGCATGGAAGGTGTCACAGCTGCATTCATATTTCCGTGGACTTGTCTCAGGACTCGTTCCCCAAGATACCAGCATCTACCTGTGGGGCCTTCAAAAAGGACCCTTTTGCTTGTCAACTCCAAACAAGAAGAGTACTTCTCGGGAAGCCTATACTCCCACAGCCTCCATGGATCCCATTCCACCTGTTGAGTTTGAAATGAGAAATGAGAAAAAATGAGAAAAAATGAGAAAAAAGATAAAAAAGATAAAAAGAGAAAGAAATATTCTACCATATCAGCAGTCAAGCTGGCAAGATATGCCCTTGCATGGGCATAATCATGTCGATTAGAGGCTCTTGTAGCCAAGCAAGATGGAGCGTAATTCTGAAGAATGGGCCATGACATGGCATCACTAGCAAGAGTTGGGCGATACATGTTCAGGTACTCGTAGTACCATATCTGTGGAAAATCAAAGAAATAGAGGAAATCATGTATGTGTTAAGTTTCGGGAAATAATAGAGAATTGAATGTTCTTTGTTACCTCCCAAACGAAAGGAAGTCCCCCAAAGTTCTTTGCAACTCCTCAGGACATGTCAGTTATGGAGCGATACATGGTTGCGAAAGCAGCCCTACCCCAGTTGTATCTCCTAATTTTGTTCACATCCTCCATGCTAGCTAGCAACTCTAGTCGAGCCATGTCATTGGTGCCCGCAAAGAAGGTGCATGAAATCATGTAGAGCAAGAAAGCTCTCACAATGTATTGGGGATCCGTCCCCTCACTCTCTTCCACAATGGCAAAGGTGTTGTAGAGCCAAGTACGGCGAACACCTTTTGGGCTTAGTTCCGCTTCAACCCCGAGTAGAGCTACTGTGTAGTTTTGATCCATGTTGGCATGTTCATAGTATTCCAAGCGCTTGCCTTTCAAGCTCAACCCAGTTATCATAGTGAAGTCCTTAGGAGTCATGGTCATCTCCTCGAAGCTAAAATGGAAAGTGTTGGTGGTGTCCCACCATAGCTCTGTCAAGGCAAATAATGCTTGCCTATCCCATTGCTCATTCCATAGAGCATCTAGGAAGGGCCCAAAACCCGCCTTCTTTACTATCTTGCGAGCACGTGGTTGGGCATGTTCCATATGTCTCCACCATGAGATGAGCCCCTTTATTGATGTCCTTGTACGGAGACCTTGGAAGTCGGGCTATGTTAAAGAATTGAGTATTGAGTTAGCATTGAAAACATAAAGATATTGGGCATACATTGATAATTGATTTCAAAAAAAAAAAAGAAAAAGGTTTTTCCAAAAGTCTTAAAATATGGGTTTTGATTCATGAAATGAATTAGAAATGAATGCCCATGACTTTGTGTATTCAAATTCATTGATTTTGTAAGGATTGAACATGGTTTTGTCTTTCGGGCATTTTATCAAACACTTGGTGTGTGACTTGTTTTCAAGCATTGAAATAAAAGATTTTGTATACCAAATCCTTGCCAAAACCATATGACTTGGTTCTACAATGCAAACCTATTGATTTTTCAAGAATTGAACATGTTTTTGTCTCTTTGGCATTTTATCAAACACTTGGTGGGCATCTTTTCTCAAGCATTGGGAAACAAGCTTTTTGCACATTCAATCCTTGCCAAATCAATGAACTTGGCTTAACAATGATAAAAACAATCAAAAGAAGATCATGGGAATGCATTTTATCCAATAGAAATCAAGATTTCAAGATAAACATGTTAAGTTGGGAAGAACTAACCTCATGTTGGGAATGGAGGTATGAGAGATGCTTCTTGGGTTCAAGCAACACCTTGTCTTGGGATTCATCATACATTAGTGCCTTGTATGTATTCTTGATCACATAATATGGATACTTGATGTTGGAATCATTGCTAGAAGCCATTGTTGATGGTTAAGCTTGTATGTGAGAAAAATGGGTTTAATAAGAAGGATAATGAATTTGATCTTGCAACTTGATGATTGATGCTTGTTTTTGTTGTTGAATGGCTTGTTCTTGATGCTATTTCATGCACACAACTTGAATTGAAAGTGCAACTTTGAGTGAGAATGTGTTTGTGAGTGTTTGGAGAAGATGGAATGAGTTTCTAGAGAGAGAAACTCTCTATTTTCGGGTTTGGAGAAGTGTGAGCATGAAATGGGGGTCAAGGGGTTAAAAAAACCTCAAATTGGGCAGCCCTAGCCTCGGGTAACCGCCTAGCATGGGGCGGCAAGCCGCTTAGGCTTGGGCGGCAAGCCACCAGCAGCCAGGTGGTCAGCCCCCCTTGCTTACTCCGTTGCGCTCGTTTGGCCTTTGCTCGCCTATTCGCGCTTTCGAACCCTCTTTGAGATGAAATCTCAAGCTTGTTTTGAGTTGAAAAATGAGTGAATATCTTGACTTTGTTTGACATGAAATGTTTTTGAAATGGATTGCATTGGTGGCCCTTGTGTGGGCATGGCATGCTAGTAGGGGTGAACAACCCTCTCTATGCATATGGTTTTTGATCATTAGGGATGAATTCCCTCCTATGTCACTATGATTCATTGTCATTTGGGATAAAGATACCTTCCCTATATACATGTGAATGATTGCTTTGATGAGGAGAATGTGTCTCCTATATGAGTTGATGTTTGAGTTGAGGCATGAATAGCCTCCATGTGAAATGACTTGGTGAGATTGTTGAGTGTTGGTAAGTAGAAGCTTACCTTTGTCTTGATGACTTAGTGAGAGAAAGATGCAATCTTTCTCATGATTACATGCTTACCTTGATGACTCGAAAGATGCAATCTTTCCCATGACTTGTGTTTACCTTGATGGTTTGAATATGAGAAAGACGTGATCTTTCTCATGCTATGTGTTCACCTTGAGAGTTTGATATGAGAAGGATGCAATCTTTCTCATGTCACATTTTTACCTTGATAGTTCGAAAGATGCAATCTTTCCCGTGGTATGTGTTTACCTTAATGATTTGAGCAAGAGAAAGACGTGATCTTTCTCGTGTTATGTGATTACTTTGACATCTGAATGATAACCTTGATGGTTTGAAAGACGTGATCTTTCCCGTGCTATGACATTTGAATGATAACCTCGATGATTTGAATATGAGAAGGATGTATCTTTCTCAAATTTTGAGATAGCCTTGATGGCATAGTGTTACCTCATATTATTCGCCAGAGCCATTGGCGTAGTATGGGAAGACCTTTCATTGAACGAAGTTCGATGTAAGCTATGGATACCCCGTATTATTCACCAGTGTCACTGGTGTAGTATGGGAAGACCTTTCATCAAACGAAGTTCGATGTAAGCTATGGATACCCCGTATTATCCAGTGTCACTGGTGTAGTATGGGAAGACCTTTCATCGAACGAAGTTCAATGTAAGCTATGGATACCTCGTACTATTCGCCAGAGCCACTGGTGTAGTATGGGAAGACCTTCGTTCGATGAAAGCTATGGATACCCCGTATTATTCACCAGTGTCACTGGTGTAGTATGGGAAGACCTTTCATCGAACAAAGTTCGATGTAAGCTATGGATACCTCGTACTATTCGCTAGAGCCACTGGGTGTAGTATGGGAAGACCTTTCATCGAACGAAGTTCGATGTAAGCTATGGATACCTCGTACTATTTGCCAGAGCCATTGGCGTAGTATGGGAAGACCTTTCATCGAACAAAGTTCGATGTGAGCTATGGATACCTCGTATTATTCACCAGTGTCACTGGTGTAGTATGGGAAGACCTTTCATCGAACGAAGTTCGATGTAAGCTGTGATTACCTCATCTTGTCCCCTAGTGAAACTGGTGTGCAGTATGAGAAGAGTTCTGTAGAACTTATGAGGAGTACCTTTGTGCTTGGGTATGGTGAATTCGAAGAATTCAATGATATGATCACTCTCTTTCCCCCAGTGGGTCTTGATGAAATCAATTCCCCGGGCAAAAATGGGTTGTTCTTTTAGTCATTGGTTCGCAAGTGAAACTTGCTCACCAATGAAGGGCTTCTGTCACACCCCATTTTTGCCACCTTAGCTAGGGTTCGTCATTGCATGTGTCTTTTTGTTTCCTTTTCGAGTCTAGTTTTTTGCATTGAGTTTCTAGGATCCTAAGGATGGTGTGTATGAATTTTGGTTCGATTTGGAGTTGATCTTGAGGGTTAATAAGAACTTTTGTGACTTCAGGGGCATAATCGTCTTTTTGGTCACAAAATTTTCATTTGACCTTGAAATGATCTCCAAGTTGCCAATTGGAGTTCATATGGTTGCATTTGAGGTATTTGTGGGTTCAATTCGATGAATTGATGGTTCGAGATTAGAATGGCTCAATATGGCTCAGGTTGGCTAAGAGACCTATTTCGGGTTAGCTCGAATTGGCTTATGATTTTCACTCCATGACTACTCATTTGACCTTGATTAGTCTTAATTTCATCCCCAAATGTGTTTAGGGAAGTTGAATTTCGAATTGGAAAGCATTCGATGCAACCCTATGTGCATACCTAAGCTAAACGATGGCGGGGCATAGCGGTTAACCACCTTTGTAGGACCCAACCATGCAGCCATGGCTAGGGTTTCTTGCCCTCAAGTGACTCAAATTACATTCTCCTTCGAAACACGGTCATTTTGGCTTTCGTTTCGTCAAAATCGGAGTTGATTTGAGCCCTGAAACACATTTGGAAGCTGAAAGGGTCAAAAATGGGCATAAGCTGACAGGGCCTCGGGTGACTACCCAGGCCTGGGCAGCTAGCCGCCTGGGCCCAGGAGGCTAGCCGCCCAGCCCCAGGTGGTCACCCGAGCCACTTTCCTTTTTTGAGTCTTGATGCGGCTCCCTCCCTATTTTCTCGGATTTGCTCGCCTCCAGCCGCCATTTAACCCTATTTTCAGCCCTATTTGACCTACTTGAGCCCCAAGGGAACCTCTAAGAGCCCTAGGATCAATACCTAGGGTTTTAATCCCAACCATTGAGGGTTTTCCCTCAATCCCTATAAATACCCCCTTATACTTCAGCAATGGGGAGGCAATTTCTGAAGTGTGAGGCATGTGTGAGATTTGGAGGCTATGGCAGCCATCCTTAGGGTAGTTTAACCTAAATTTTGAGTGAGAGAGTGAGAGAGAAGGCTTAAAGGAGGGCTAGAGCATTGCTTGAAGGCTTGAAGGAGAGTGTTTCCAGCAGTACATAAGAGGAGGAGGACTCTCTACAGCAGCCACCATAGGTATACCTCTCCCCCTTTCTCTCTTTCATTCAAATTAGGGTTTTCTGCATAGCTTTGCATTATTTCATGTTTAAAGCTTATGTTTTATCATGTGTTGATGCTTCTAATGCTTAGAATGCATGATTAGGATATTGTTCATGGCTGTTTTTGCATGATATAATGTCATTCTATGTGGTTTTATGAGTGTTTGTGTTTTTAGGGTTTTTAGAGTTTTTTCTAGGGTTTTTCATTGAATAGTCATTATTTCATGTTCAAGTTTATGTCTTTATCATGTCTTGTTGCTTCTATTAGCTAGTATGCATGTTTAGGATGATATTTATGGGCTGTTTAGTATGCTAGGATACTATTCCATGTGATTTACTGCATGTTTGGGATTCTAGGGTTTCCTTAGTGCTGAAATTGAGTTTATGATTAGAATAGCTTTATTTCATGTGAAAGCCTATGTCTTTATCATGTGTGGATCATTCTATTGATTAATATGCATGGTTAGAGTGCTGTTCATATTCTGTTTTGCATGATTTAGGGTTATGTCATGGGATTTTATGCACTAGTGTGATTCTAGGGTTTTTATCATCCTTGTGTTGGTTTAGTTGCATATAGCATGATAGCTTAGGGATTTTCTCTGTTTTTTCTTCATAGTTGTTGCATATGTGTTCCATATTAGGTAACTATGATATTTCTAGCATTCATATGGTTGATTTTTAGGGTTATTTGCATGTCATTGCATATAGGACTGAATTAGGGTTTTAGTTAGCTTATGATTCATGTTGTTACATGATTTATGGTTGATTTTAAGCTCTATTTCAATTCTGTCCAAATCTGTTTAATGGCTTTAATGATGAGTTTTGAGCATGTGTTAGCCTATGTCTGAGCATGATAATTGCTTGATTGGAACCTAGTTTGGTTGGTTGGTATTTTTGGTGCTTTTTGCATGGAAATTGCAAGTGCTTTGATAGGTACAACAGGTGCAGCTACCCCACTAATGTGGGGTGGTTATTTTGGCTATTGTGAGATGAAATCTTGCAAATAAGATAATTACCCTATGCAATAGGATGGTTATTTTGACAGGTTGCTTTTGCTTAAAGGTAAGTAGGGTATGAGGGTGCCCCAATTCACCCTTCTTTCCTTTCCTTGAAACTTTCCCTTTCTCCCCCCTAGGGTTGTTTCCTAATAGAGGGGTATAGTAATTCCTATAATTTCCTTTCGTAATAAATACCTTTTGAATCAAAGTTTCCATTTTTATCAAAATTCCATATTTTATCAAAAATCTTTTGAGAATCATTTATTTTGGAAACTTACCATGTTTTTCTTGAAAGGAAACTTAGGGTTTACCATAGGCCTCTATTAGGTTATAACCCTATTCCCTTTCGAACTACGTGGACTTTGATCCATGTATTTCCATACATGGTATGTAGGCGCTCTTCGTGAGGTTCAAGTCCGCCCTAGGATACTAAGTATCCTAGGTTTTCTTCCCCCTCTTTCTCTTTTTTCTGTTTTTTCTTTGATTTATTTGATTATATGGATGAATGAATGAATGATATGCATGCTGTCTTGTGATGATAATTGTTGATTTGTGTGCGATTAAGACTTTGATTTAGCCCAATTAAATTAAGAGACCGTTTAGGGCAATATGGGTGCCTATAGGCTTTGCCTAGAACCTTCCCATACCGTAACTTAGCCTCCGGATCCCTGATTTCTCTGGTTTCCAAAAGATCATTTGCCTTACCATTTTTAAATATGGAGTCAATCTTTTGTTTTCCTAAAACAAAACTGTTTTTTAGGGTTTTCCTTATTTCCTTTAAAAAATAAGGTGGCGACTCCCTTTTCCTTTCTCAAACCCTCCTGTGGGCCTTGTAACCTTTTTTTTTAGGGTCCACAGCTTTGGCGACTCCGCTGGGGACTTGTGGGCTAGACTCTATACAATTTGATTGGGCTAAGTTAATTTCTTTTGTTTAATTAAAATCAATCACATTGCATTCGCTTGATTGTGTGCCTTCATTTATTGCATTGTGTGCGCAAACTCTTGCACGTTAGGATCGATGTCCCTTGCCACTGACGGGCCTAGCCTCAACCTTGGTTTTCCTGATTCCATGAGTTGGGGTGAAAGCTCTCAACCTCTCTTGCCAAGTACCCTTGGGCTTGCCCCTGGGTATATTAAATGAGTTAATCACGTACTGCTGGACCCACGCAGCGTTCCTGATGCCACATGTGGTTAGGTATAAAGATTGCTCAAGCAAGTAAAGGACCCCAGCCTACCCTTATCATTAGTCCATATAGACAGACTTGTAGGGCACTATGGTTTCACCCTTATGCACCCACATTGTTTGTAATGATATCATGACCGTGTTTGTGATGTACTTAATGGACAACTAATAGAGGACCTTTGCACCCTATATCCTTAATATGTATCTTTCGCCCATGACCCTTGCAAAGGTGATTGAATTGAAAGGGACTAATTGAGTATATATGGTGTGAAGTCATTGAGACAAATATGGAAGCCTAGGACATACCCTTAGGATGAGAGACTGATTGTTCCAACGGCTCGTATTCCATTGCAATTCAAGATGCCGGAGTTAGAAAAGTTTGATGGGACAGGTTGCCCTAAGACTCATTTAAAAATGTATGTGCGAGCCATGCACCCTCGAGGGGCCACCGATGAGCTTTTAGCTCAAATGTTCCATGAAACCTTGGCCACTTCTGCTTTGAAATGGTTCTTATCCTTGGATAAGAACAGAACTCGGACTTGGGAAGACATATGCAATGAGTTCTCGGAGCACTACAAGTACAACACAGAGGTGGATGTTACCCGGAGAGACCTGGAAACTACCAAGCAAGGGGCTCATGAAACTTTCTCCGCTTATATTACAAGGTGGAGACAAAAGGCGTCGAGAATGACAGATAGACCAAATGAGGAGGACCAAATTCAGTTGGTGGTTAAGAACTTGCTACCCATGTACCATAAGCACTTATTTGCCCACTATTTCCCAAATTTCAAAGCTCTCATTGGGGCTGTCACGCAGGTTGAAGATGCTATCAATGATGGGACAATCAAAACTAAGGAAGTGAGGAGTCGCAAGACAAACTTTACTGGGAAGAACAATGCCGAGGTCAACACCATAACTCAATCCATCCAACCCTTCTCTCTCAATGATGTCAACCCACCTCGCCAATTCACTGATCTATTCATGCCACTCGAAAGAGTCCTTGAAAAGCTTGTAAGCCGTGACCTACTGAAGCCACTCGACCCAAGACCTCTACCAAATTCCCTACCCAAGAACTACAACGAGAATGAGTACTGCAAGTACCACCAATCCAAAGGCCATGCCACCAACCGTTGTATTCGCCTTCGCCACCAAGTCCAAGACCTCATTGATAAGCAAGTCATCTCACCACCAACCCGTCCGAATGTCACCCGTAATCCTCTCCCATCTCACAACAACACACCCCCACCTAACACCATAAATGCCATTGGGGTTGAATCCTCTCGCCCTCGCCAACCCATAAGACAATACACTCCACTCCCCATGACCTTAACCCATCTCTTCACCATTTGCCGCTTCCACCAAAGCCAAGGCCATCAACCCCTCACCAATATTGCCAATATCATCGTGCACCCAGCCATGACACCGAGGCTTGTTCTATACTAAAGAAGATCATTCAAGACCTCATTGACCAAAAGGTTTTGCTGTTGCCCAAAAAATCTATCCAACAAGAACTGAAAGAAAGATATGAAGTAGGGGATCCTCAGGTTGGCCTATTAGGTGAATCGTCGGGGAAGTTCGATTACTATGTGCTGTACTCAAGCTCAAGTCCAATATCAAATGAGCCGATAGTCCTTACAGGTTGGGATGACTTGCCGACAAAAATGGAGAGCATTGACATAATAGAATGGGATGACTTAATGAATGACTCCGAGGAAGTCCATGACATATGGGCTAGTGATGATGAGTTGGACCATATAACCAGAGGGGGTCGCCACTTTAAGCCTCCCCACCTAGAATCTGAGAATCCGTTGGAAGATTTGGAAGGGCAGAGGCGCCCTAGCTTGCAAGAAGAATAGGATGAAGTGCTTAGGCAGCTGAAGAAGACCAATGCCAACATCACTATTTGGGGCTTACTCATGGCCTCGCACAAGCACAGACAGACCGTTTTGAAGCTACTGAATCAGATACAAGTGCCTGTTGATACATCCCCCGAGGGATTGGTACATTTGGTGAATCCCACTCCTAAGAACTCAACCATCGTGTTCACCGATGTGGACCTACCCAAAAGCGGGCCAAGTCATTCTCAAGCTCTCTATGTGACCGTTCACACTATGGGGAAAAGGGTTCCTACCGTCCTTATCGATAATGGATCCGCACTGAATGTATGTCCTCTCCGAACTGCCACTGTCTTGGGTTTGGGACCCACCGATTTCATGCCATCTGGGCAGACCGTAAGAGTTTATGACAACACCCGTCGTGAAGTTATAGGAGTGGTTACCTTGCCTCTAATCATGGGACCCACTGAATTCAGGGTGGAATTCCAAGTGTTGGATGTGCCGTTGTGCTTCAACTTGCTGTTGGGCCGACCTTGGATCCATCCTGCTGGTGCTGTGCCATCTTCACTCCATCAAAACGTGAAGTTTCCTTACGAAGGAGCTATAGTAATACTTCAAGGGGACTATGAATTGAAACTCGCAGGTGTGCCTATATGTGAGATACAACCTGAATCAGCGGCAGTGCCATTATCCAGGTTTGACTATGTCCAATGCATTGAGAAAGAGCTTGAAAAGGGTGAGCTGATATCCTTAGACTTTTGCCCCCATGGCAATTTGCACGTTGGTGAAATCATGAGAAGAATGAGTTTCTTTCCAGGCATGGGGCTAGGGCGTCGCCAGCAAGGGATCCCTACGTCTATTCAAAGCCATGTCACCTCATACACTTTTGGGCTAGGATATGAGCCCTCTAGAAATGATCATGCGGAAATGCTGAAAAGGAACAGGGAGAAAGTAAGAGCCAAAGCCAAGGGAAGGGTGCCAGACCTGAGGATCTCGCCATATCGACCTACTTTGAATGGTTACTTCGTCAAGGAAGGGGATAATTTTCTATATTGCAAGTTTCCAGAGCCTACCTTTGACCAAGCTACCAAGATCCGAGTTCCGGGTTTTGAAATCTTTTTCACCGAATGGTATCCAATCACAGCTGAAATGGTGGATGATGAAGCCATCAATGATGAGTTATGGGAAAAGAAAGAGGAGGACTGGGCAGAGAACCTTGATGCAGGGGCTATGACTGAAATGTTCCAAGATATGATCCTCACCGTGGAAGACTCGACCATTGAAGAACTCCAGGGTTCGTCCATTAGCCATGCTACCGTGCCACTTCTGAATTGGTACCTTGAAAGTGGTGTCATTGCGGGGATCCATGAGGAAGAAGACTTTGGCCTACCTGATAGCAGCTTGTAGGTGTCTTAGTTTAGTAATATTTCCCTAATTCAATAAGATGTATCTACTTAACTCACTTTGTGGAGTCATAGTATTGATACAGATTTGTTTGTTTTTCTTCTTTCTTTTGTGTGTCACTCTTACTATTCCTAGTCAATAAAGTGTGCTTTCTTTCTCTATATATGTAGTGTCTCTTTTCTCTCCTCTATGGATATTTATGGCATGGATATAGATCCTAGGAACGATGTCCCACCGGAGCTCGTTGAGCAAAGGAAAAGGGGCTTCACCGAACCTAGTATGGATGAATTGGAATCAATCAACTTAGGGACGAATGAATTGCCAAGAATAGTTAAAATTGGGAAAACCCTCTCCCCCGTTGAAAAAGAAAAGATGATCTCCCTCTTGAAAGCCAACATTATGGCTTTTGCATGGTCTTATGAAGACATGCCTGGCATCGACCCCGATATTATGCAACACTATATCCCCACTAATTCCCTAAAGAAGCCGGTAAAGCAGAAACTCAGAAGATTAAAACTAGAATGGGCTCTAAAAGTAAAAGAAGAGGTAACTAAACAACTAGACGCGGGGTTCCTTCAAGTTGTGGAGTATCCCGAGTGGTTGTCAAACATAGTTCCTGTGCCTAAAAAAGATGGGAAAGTGAGGATGTGTGTCGATTTCCGAGATCTCAACGCCGCGAGCCCTAAGGATGACTTTCCTTTACCCCATATCGACGTGTTGGTAGATAGCACAGTGGGACATGCACTCCTCTCCTTCATGGACAGATTCTCTGGGTATAACCAGATAAAAATGGCACCTCAAGACATGGAGAAAATAGCCTTTATCATGCAATGGGGAACGTACTGTTACAAGGTAATGCCCTTTGGCTTGAGAAACGCCGGGGCTACTTACCAAAGAGCAACAATGACCTTATTGCATGATATGATGCATAAAGAAGTCGAGGTTTATGTCGATGATATGATCGTGAAGTCCGTGGATAGGGAAGGGCATTTCAAGGCGCTAGAGAAATTCCTAGAGCGAACAAAGAAGTACAATCTCCGTCTCAACCCACAGAAGTGCGCCTTTGGTGTCACCGCAGGCAAGCTATTGGGGTTCATAATCACTCAGAGAGGCATCGAAGTGGACCCAGGGAAGATAAAAGCCATTGTGGAGATGGAGCCGCCCAGCACTGAGAAGCAGATTCGGGGTTTTTTGGGAAGAGTTCAATACATAAGCCGATTCATTGCCAACTTGACCATGGTTTGCGAACCAATATTCAAATTGCTTAAGAAAGGTGTGCCAAAAGTGTGGAACGAAGAATGCCAAGAGGCCTTTGAGACCATTAAGAGATACTTGTGCAATTCTCCAATCTTAGTTCCCCCACGGCAAGGTGCACCGCTTTTGTTATACTTAACGGTCACCGAAACTGCGACGGGAGCTATGTTAGCTCAATATCTCGAAGGGTCTACAAAGGAGAATGCCATTTATTACTTAAGTAAGAAAATGACAGACTATGAAGTGAAGTACAATGCAATTGAAAAGGCTTGTGTGGCACTAGTATGGGCGACGCAGAAACTCCGACACTATATGATGTCCTTCGAAGTGTTCTTGATAAGTCGCATGGACCCATTGAAGTACCTAATAGAAAGGCCAGTATTGTCGTACAGAACTGCTCGATGATCAATTCTCCTCAACGAATTCGACATCAAGTATGTAAATCAGAAGTCTATCAAAGGAAGCGTCATCGCAGACTACCTAGCGAGCTGTCCTGTGTCATCTTCCGCTCCGTTCAATGATCAGTTCCCAGACGAGGACGTGCTAGAAATTGGAAGGAAAACTTGGAGAGTTTATTTCGATGGGGCAGCCAATAAGAAAGGTTATGGGATAGGAGTCCTGCTGGTCTCACCTGAAGAGGCATTTACACCATTGGCGGTCAAGTTGGGGTTCGAAGCTACCAACAACATTTTTTAGTATGAGGCCTGTATCCTAGCATTGGAAGCGGCACTTGAATTGGGAATCAAAGAACTGGAAGTGTTCGGGGACTCGACGCTAATCATTTGTCAGATAAAAGGGGAATGGAAGACTCGAGATGAGAAGCTGTTGCTATACCATGCCTATCTAGAAGCTCTAACCAAGGAGTTCTCAGAAATAGAATTCAACTACCTGTCAAGAAACAAGAACCAGTTTGCCGATGCCTTGGCAACCCTAGCATCCATGGTGGAGATACCTGAAAGGGGAAATGTGAAGCCGTTGGTGATAAAATGCCGAGACAAGCCTGTGTACTGTTGTGCAATTCAAGGAGGAGAAGTGAATGACGGCCGTCCGTGGTTCCATGACATAAAAAAGTTTATTGAAGAAAAGGAGTACCCGGAAGGAGCATCTCGCATTGACAGAAAAACCCTAAGGCGGTTGGCGAGTCACTATATACTTTGTGGAGGAAAGCTATATCGGAGATCATACGATGGGATCCACCTGTTGTGTGTCACCGAGGAGGAGGCCGAGCATCTGATTGAAGAAATCCATGAAGGGACAGGGGCTCCGCACATGAATGGCTATATGTTGGCTAAGAAGATCATGAGGTTAGGCTATTATTGGTCTAGAAGCTAGTAGTAGTGGTACACCCTTCGCCTACGCTTAGGCTAATATGGGGGGTGGAAGGCGCCCACATTCCGATGTGGGACAAACAAACAATACCTTCCGTGGGGGTGTCACACCCCATTTTTGCACCACCTTACTAGGGTTTGTCATTCCATGCATGTTTTTGTTTTGTTTTTGAGTCTAGTTACTTGCATTAGCCTTCTAGAATCACAAGGACATTGGATATGAATTTTGGTTCAATTTGGAGTTGATCTTGAGGGATAATAAGAGCTTTTGTGACTTGAGGGGCATAATCGTCTTTTAGGTTACAAACCTTTCATTTAACCTTGAAATGATCTCCAAATTGTCAATTAGAGTTCATGAGGATGCATTTGAGGTATTTATGGGTTCAATTTGATGAATCAATGGTTCGGGATTAAAATGGCTCAATAAGGTTCAATTTGGTTAAGAGACTCACTTCGGGTTGGCTCAAATCGGCTCATGATTTTTACTCAATTCCTACTCATTTTACTTTAATTAGTCTTAATTTCATTCCTAAAGATGTTTTGGAAGGTTGAATTTTGAATTGGAAAGCATTCGGTGCGACCCTATGTGCATACCTAAGCTTAGCGACGGTGGTGCATAGCGGTTAGCCGCCTTTGTAAAACCCAACCATGCAGCTGTGGCTAGGGATTTTTGCCCTAAAATGTCTTAAATTACATTCCTCATCGAAGCACGATCGTTTTGGCTTTCGTTTCGTCAAAATCGGACTCCGTTTGACCCCCGAAACACATTTGGAAGCTGAAAGGGCTCAAATAAGGCAATTGTTTACGGCGCGCTCGGGTGACCACCTGGGGCTTGGCGGCTAACCGCCCAGCCCAGGTGGTCAGCCGCCCAAAGCCAGGTGGTTAGCCGCCCAGCCCTGGGTGGTCAGCCGAGGGACTTCGTCATTTTTAGGGTTTTTTGATACTCCTTCCTATTTTGACGTATTTTTCCGCCTTCAGCCGCCATTCCTCCTTATTTTCAGCCCTATTTGACCTACTTAAGCCCCAAGGAAGTCTCTAATGACCCTTGGATTGATATTTAGGATTTTAATCCCAACCATTGGTTGATTCCCCTCAAACCCTATAAATACCCCACTATGCTTCAGCATTAGGGGAGCCACCTAGAGGCAATGACAGCCATCCTTAAGGCATTTAACCTAATTTCTTGAGAAAGAGAGTAAGAGAGAGTTCCAAAGGAGAGCTAGGGTTTGTGTGGAGGCTTGAATGAGAGTGTTTCAAGAGGAGAAGAAGTCTCTACAGCAGCAAGGAGACATCCACCATAGGTATACCTCTTTTCTCTTTATGCTGAAATTAAGGTTTTACTTAGAATAATTCTATTGCATGTTCAAGATAGTATTTTTATCATGTGTTGATGCTTCTAATAGTTAATATACATGGTTTAAATGTTATTCATAATGATTTATGCATGTAATTGGATTATTTCATGTGGTTTAATGCATAGTTGGGATTTTAGGGTTTCTATTGTGCTGAAATTAGAATAGCTCTATTTCATGTTCAAGTTGGCATTTTTATCATGTGTTGATACTTCTATTGGTTAATATACATGACTAAAGTGTTGTTCTTGAGGAGTTATGCATGTTATAATGTTATTCCATGTGATTTTATGCATAGTTGTGATTCTAGGGTTTCTAGTGTCTTTTTTAGGGTTTTGCATTGAATAGCTATTATTTCATGTTCAAACTTGCATTTTTATCATGTGTTGATGCTTTCATTAGTTAATACATATGATTAGAATGTCATTTATGTTTAGTTTTGCATGATTTCGGGCTGTTTCACATAGTTTAAAGCATGTGTGTGAGTTTAGGATTTCTTTTGCCGTTGTTTTAGGTTTGTTGCATATAGCATAGTAGTTTAGGCTTTTTGTTGTCTTTTTCTTCATAGTTGCTATATATGTATTGCATATAGAATAGCTATGATGATTTTCTGCATTCATGGTAGTGGATTTTAGGGTTTTTGCATGTCATTGCATATAGGGTTGAATTAGGGTTTCTATGAATTCATGATTTATGTTATTCACATGACTTATGGGTGATGTTAGACCTTATTTCAATTCTGTCTAGATTTGTTTATTGTTCTTATGGTCATACTTTGAGCATGTGATTGCCTATGTTTAAGCATGATAATTGCTTGATGGGAAACTAGTTTGGTTGGGTGGTATTTTCGGTATGTTTTGCATGCAAATTGCAGGTGCCTGACAGGTACAAACCCATAGAAAGTGGGATTTGACAGGTGCAATTACCCCACCAATGTAGGGTGATCGTTTTGGCTATTGTAAGAAGAAATCTTACAAATAAGGTAATTGCCTTATGAGATAGGGTGATTATCTTGACAGGTTGCTATTGCTATGGTAAGTAGGGTTTGAAGGTGCCCCAATTCGCCTTTCCTTCCTTAAAACTTCCCTTTCTCCCTCCTAGGGTTATTTCCTAATAGGAGAATATGGTAAGTCCTATAGTTTCCTTTCGTAAAAAATTTCTTTTTTGAATAAAAGTTTCTATCTTTATTAAAATTCCATATCTTCTAAAGATCTTTTGAGAATCAATTATCTTTGGAAACTCTTTTACTTATGGAAGGAAATTTAGGGTTTACCGTAATCCCTTATTAGGGTTTAACCCTATTCCTATTCGAACTACGTGGACTTTGATCCATGTATTTCGCTACATGGTACGTAGGCGCTTTGAGGTTCAAGTCCACCCTAGGATCTAAGTATCCTAGTTTAGTTTAGTTTTTTCTTTGTTTTGTTTGTTTGTTATGGATGAAATATATGATATGCATGCAATTCTTGTGATGATATCTTGCTGATTTTTGTATGGTAAGATCTTGATTTAGCCCAAATAAACTAAGAGACCGAAAGGGTGATATGGGTGCCTATAGGCTATGCCTAGAACCTTCCCATGTCATAACTTAGCCTCTGAATCCCCGATTTCTTTGGTTTTCAAAAGACTGTTTTTACCTTTCCTTTTTAAACATGGAGTCATTCTTTTGTTTTCTTAAAACAAAATTGGTTTTTAGGGTTTTCCTTGTTTCCTTTAAAAAATAAGGTGGCGACTCCCTATTTTCTTTTAAATCCTTGTGGGCCACTTTTTGGGGTTCACAGGGGGGGGATGCTCAAGAAAGGGCGATATACCCCCACACAAAAAGGCGCCTTTTTGTGTGGGGGTTTTTTGTCACTGCGCATTCTTACGCGTGGACTGTTGTTGCTGCACATTCTTACGCGTGGACTGTTCCCCCCCCCCCCCCCCCCACTTGAAGGAATTATTTGTTTGTCCCACATCGGAATGTAGGTGCCTCCCACCCTACTATATTAGACTGAGCTTGAGCGAAGGGTGTACCACTACTTCTAAAATTCTGAGTGCATAATTGTGGGGATTATATTTATACTAAGGAATCATATGAGAATTGGCGAGATCCTAATCTAGCTAGTAGAGTCCCTTTCAATTTACGTGCACCATGTGGCACGAGGGTCATGCAATGGAACCTTAATGCATTCATGCATTTTATACTTCACACAAAAAAAAAAATAAAAAAATAAAAAAATAAAATCCCAAGAGAGTGAAATTCCCCATCCTAAGTATATATTACAGCCCCTCAATAACCTTCTGAGATGGTTAAAAGGTAGCCGACAAGGCGACTATGTACAATTTCTTCCAATTTCTTTGTATTGAACTGTTAGTAGCCATTCTTCTTTAAGTTTTCAATTAAATTAAAAGTCATTTATTAAAAGATTAGTAGTAATTTATATTGAACTGCAATTATTTTTTTTAGCCCGACCAATAAAAAATTTCCCCATAATTGGTAAATTATATGCGTAAACTCAAATCGAAGGACGTAGTTGGCAAATATTTGTGTTCCAAATTACCCATATCAGGCTGTGCTTGTTGGGATTCGTGAACTGAGAATCGAAGTGGTGTATCCTTTCATGGGTGGTTATGTTTGGCTTAGTAGGCTTTTCGTGGAATAAAGTCATGAACACATCTTTTTCTTATTGGTAAAAATAAGTATACAAAAATTTAAAATTGCTTTTACTCTTATTAAGCAGCATGATATAGTATGATTAAGTAGCCCGTGGATTGTAATACCCTGCGATTCCACGTCGCTTGGTTAGAAAAAATTTATTACGTTATATATGTAAATTATGCTCCACAAGTAATATGACACGTTTTGAGACCGTGAGAGGTAACCTAAAGCGGACAACATCATACTTGTGGACCAGAAAGGATTGAGGAGTGGCTGGTAAGGGAAAAAATGTAAGTGTTTTGGTTAAAACTAAACTCTGTTAAAGGTCAATTGACACCATTGTACATAAGGGAAAAGGCGTAATAAATCAACAGTGACCTGCCTGATTACTAACCGTGGGATAAGTGAAGGACAAAGTACGTGGCTCCTTGACAGCCGTGAACTGGAGGAAAATGGAGGGTAAAGGACTGGAGGTGGCTCCTTGCTTAGTAATGATAAGTCATTTCCTTCCTAATCCGTTCCTGAATTATCTTCTGTTCCTTGATGGTTACTACAAGATTATCATCAAGCAGAAAACAAAAATCTTTTTGTCTATGTATGATAGGTGGAAAATTCAAAACAGTCAACACTTTGAGACAGTTGGAAATAGTATATATATTAGGGACTAAATTTCTTTACTCCGGCGGCTGCAGATTTTTTTGTGTAATAAGATTTTCTTTTTTTTTTTTTTTTTTTTGGGTAATTCTATGCCTCAGTTTACAGGCTTGAATTTATTTCTACATTTTGTATGAGAGTATGTAGCAGATGGCTCCTGCAAATATCATTAAAGGTGTGGTTCCCATCCTTATTAGGGGACAGACCATATATCCCACATGCGCGATCATGAAATTGGAAATTAACTTTATCTTTAGGAAGCAAAAAGATAATAGAAAAAAAAAATGCTGTGGTAGGAGAAAAATGAAAGGAAATCGATGTGATTGGAAATTGAATGAAAGATGATTGAAATACAGTGGTCCCCTTGCACATCAATGGATTCACAAAATATCATCCTCTGCCGTTTTTTCTACCTCATATATAGTTTGTAGCCCTTTACCATTACCCCACTATTTTTATTCTTTTTTTTTTTTTTTTTTTTTTTTTTTTTTTTTTTTTTTTTTTGGTGAACTGTGATTGTAGCCCTTTACCTTTAGAGTATTACTCGTGGTCAATATATTAGGCTTTCATGTTACCTACAAGGGTACTTTACATGGAAGATCTCTCATGACTCATGAGTCTTGAAAGATATCCTCAAAAGGAATCGATTGAAGTGGAAGCTCGTGACATAAATTATGTATTCTTTTATTTATTAATTTTTTTGACAATAGATGGAAACCGTACCCTTTATCCTTAATCCCCTTAATATCAATCAACAAATAAATATCAAAACTTCTTTATAAGCTTGGACCTGAGATCACTCACTTAATTTGAGATCACTCACATTAATTGAGCACGTTATTATAGAAAATGAGGAGCAACTCGATTCAATCAAAGTTGGATTTAGACATTATATGTTTTTCTTTTCATTGATACTACCCGATTATGCTTGCTAGTATTCAGATTGCCCATGAGATAGTTGAGATCTATATATATATATATATATATATATATATATATATTTTAGGTAATTGAAGAAGATCAACACCTCCTAATACATTGTACGACCAACTAAATCTTCCCAAATAATGACCAAGAGATAGTTGAGATATAAAGGGCCAGGCTATTGCCACCACATAAAATACTCTAAGCCCCCCATTTAATTTACATTTTTAAGGTTTTATGAAAAATATAAAAATATATAAAAATACAAAAACTAATCACATAGTCTACTGAAAAACATCATCCTAGACAACTTTGTAGAAGAAAGTTTTTCCAAAATCTGTCATTTAAGTAGACTTTTTGGCAATTTTTCATGGAAAATGAAATAGAGATTGTAAATGGCCAAAAAGTCTACTTGAATGATAGATTTTGGAAAAAATTTCCTCTACAAAGTTGTTCAGAATGATGTTTTCTAATGAACAATGCTATTAGTTTTCGTAAAAACCTTTTATATTTTTTATAAAACCTCAAAAAGTGTAAACTAATGGAGGCTTTGAGTACTTTATGTGGTGGCAATAACCTCACTCGATATAAATTGCTATAGTTTTTTCTAATATAATTTATTAGTTATCAGACTATAATAGTTTACAACATATTAGTTATAAGGGATTAAGATAACCTATTCATAAAATATTAGGGAAATTAGCAAAGTCCATTTTATAGGGACTTATGGAGGCATAAGTCAATGAGAGAAACTTATGCAGCCATAAGTTCATTTTTAAGTGAAATAATAGTATTTTTATGAGGGTGGTAAATACATAAAGTCATAGTTACCCTCAAGTATTATTTTTTGTTTGCAAACTTGAAAATGGTATAACTCTCATTATACACATCCGTTTTTTATAAAATTTATATTTTTAGAATATATTTGTCAAGATCTTCAAAACAAGACCCATGTTGAGTGTGAAATTATGAAAGAAAAAAACACAGTTACATTGAACATAGAATGTAACTACTTCAAAATTAACTATATATTAGTATGTCACTATTTTAGAAAAATTGAAATTAAATAGTTTTTAGTAGAGTTTAATTTAAATTAATGGTTCTATGAGTAAGTTTAACAATTAAATTATGAATAAAATTATTAGATTTGATTTTAGTGGTTTGTAAATTTGTGGATTTGAGAGAATGGAGTACATGCTTTTGAAATAGTTACATGTAACTATTTGAAAAATATAGGCCACGATCACATGAGGAAAGTTTGTTTATACATCCTATTGTGACAAATCCCCATTAACCACATATCACTAATTGAAAAATAAAAAAAGAAGCAATTCATTAGGTAGTAGTGGTTTGGAAAGTTTTAGATTTGAGAAAGAAGTGTTTTTGAAATAGTTACATGTAATGTTTTCAAGAATATAATAATGGATGATTCAGTTTCAACAGACTAGTGCCGATTAGCCACGGAGGGGTCGATATGTGAAGAATATTTATAACGACTACAATATCTCACAAAGAGATGGTCAAAACTCATAGGTATACAAACAATAGAGGAAAAAAAATAAATGGTTCAATATTAGCATCTCACAATGGATGATGGTTCAATTTTGCCTTGCGCTACTGGTAATTCATCATCTCTAGAACTTTAGAAGCAAATGATGCATGTAGAGAGGAAAAAAAAAAACAAAGAAAGAAATAAAGGCAATGATTTCTCTTCACAACTAAGTGTGGGTTAATACAATTAGGACGAATCTTTGGTTGAAACTCGCTTCTAAAAGGGACAATAAGTGACGAATATTTCATGGTTTGATTGATCGGGAAAAATGGAGTTGAGTTTCACTGACATCGGTAGCCATTGCACAGGGATAGTGATAAAAATGGAGTCAAGTTCCTAACTCTTGCATAGTGCACATAGAGAGAGAGAGAGAGAGAGAGAGAGAGAGAGAGAGGGGGGAGAGGGTATTTTGGTCTAAAAAAGTGTTATGTGAACTTGAGGTAGTATAAGATTTATGTGTGGACTTATGCCTACATAAGTCTTATTTTATGGACTTATGGCCAAAGCCCTCTAAAATAATTTAGGATAAATTACAGGAAACCCCCTAATATATGATCAATTTTCACATAACTCCCCTAATCAAAAAATTGTTGCAATGTGCCTCCCTCCACACATTGAATGTTAAATAGAGTTAATGGAGACACAAAAAAACCAACTTGCCCTTCACCCTCCATCTCACTTGTTTACTAATTACACTCATTTTTTCCAGGAATTCATTTTTCCAGCAAATTGATTCTCCATCATCCCAAGAAAAGAAAATCCAAACAAAAATAAGAAATAAATCCATAAGAGGAATAGATTAAAAAATAAATAAAAAATAAAAAAAAATAAAAGGAGGCATGAAGCAACTATGGTTGCCATAGGTGCCATGGTAAAAAATGGACCGAATCTAAAATCCATTTTTAATCATAATATTAGGATCTTAATGTCCCACATTAGTTAAGAATGAGTAGCCCTGGCAATTGGGTGGGTTTAGATGGGTGGAATAAAATGTCACCCAAACCCGACCGAACCACCCATTTAAGTAAACGCAAAATCACCCATTTATTTTGCAAGCAAACCCAACCTAACCTGTGAAGCGCTGACCACCGTCGAGTACATCTAAAGGGGCTACTGAACCTCACACTATGATAATCCAATGGGTTGTTGCACCATGGTATATCTAAAATTCCATAATGGAGTAAAGGCTTAAGATAGCATAGAGAGTTAATAAGAGGTTTGGTTGTATCGCCGACGTTTTCTTCTCGGATTCCCATCGTCGGTGTCCCGCCTCCGCTGTCCCCATTACAGCCACCTCCAACATTTCCCCTCCTTGAAAACGCATGAAAACAGAGCAAAAAACAAATAAGCATCAAAACCCCATGTTTTCAAACCTCATTAATTGTCGAATTAGAACTTTATAGCACTAAGATCAATTGATTTCCCCTAATTTTCCCAGTCGAGAAAACGAAAGAAAATCACACCCATTTCAAAGGTCATAAAAATCTTTTGCCCATTTGAGAAGCACAAGAACAAGGTCAACCCAAAAAGGCTTACCTCCATCTTCTGGGTTTCCACCCACCACCGCCACCAAGAAGAAATGGACGAACAAGACACCTCTATTCGTTGCCTTTATCGTCATCGCTGAGATTTCCTTCCAGCCTGGTGGTTAGTCGGGGAAGGAGGTGGAGGTAGTGGTGTACCTGTAAAAATCTGGAATGCCAATTGCATTACTTTTCATTGATTGGTGTAGAAATATATACACATGATAGAGATGCAAAAGTATTAGACAAATCCCATAATTTTAGGACTAGGATCTGATAGATGAAAGGCTATTAAATAAAAAGGTCAATACATATGGGCACATCAGATCTTGTATATCTTATACAACGTGAAGGAACTGAGTCTTCTTGACTTTGCTACAGCTTGATATCCTTGACTTTTAACACTCCCCCTCAAGTAGGAGTATGAATGTTAAGAATGCCCAACTTGCATAAGAGAGATTGGAATGCCACTTTACCCAACGGTTTGGTGAACATATCAGCAACTTGTGTAGCTGATGGAGTGTAGACAGTTGAAATTATCCCAGATTGAATTTTTTCTCGAACTAAGTGGCAATCTAATTCTATGTGTTTAGTCCGTTCGTGAAACACAGGATTGGCTACAATGTGTAAGGCAGCTTGGTTGTCACAATATAATTTTGCAGGTTCTAAGTCAGTAACCTAGAGATCATTCAAAAGGTAACGCAACCAAGTAATCTCACAGCTAGCAGATGCCATTGCTCGATATTCTGCTTCAGCTGACGAACGAGAGACACTAGTTTGTTTCTTACTCTTCCAAGAAATAGGAGAATTCCTAAGAAAAGTGCAATAGCCTGTTACTGATCTTCTTGTGGTTAGGCAGCCAGCCCAGTCTGAGTCACAATAACCCTTCAATTGTAAGGTGTTTTGTGCAGGGAACAAAAGTCCTTGGCCAGGTGTTCCTTTCAAGTAATGTAGGACACGTAAGGCTGCATCAAGATGTGGCTTGCGTGGTTAGTGCATAAATTAACTGAGAACGTGGACTGAATAGTTAATATCCGGCCGAGTGATAGTGATGTAGATGAGTCTACCTACAAGGCGTCTATACTGGGAAGGATTTTGAAGAAGATCACCATCGGAAGGGGTGAGTCTCAAGTTTTGTTCCATGGGAAAGTCAGATGGACGTGCACCAAGAACACCCATGTCGTCAAGTATATCTAGTGCATACTTGCGCTGGGAAATGTAAATTCCTTTCTTAGAGCGAGCAACTTCAATTCCCAAAAAATATTTGAGAGCACCAAGGTCCTTAATACTAAAATGATTGTGGAGAAATCGTTTGAAATTGCTGATGGCGGATGGATCATTTCCTGTAATTATCATATCATCCACATAAATGAGAATGGCAGTGAAAGAATCCCCAGATGCTCGAGTGAATAGAGAATAATCAGCCTTTGATTGCTGAAATCGTGTATCTTGTATAGCAGAAGAAAATTTTGAGAACCAGTTACGTGATGCCTGCTTTAATCCATATAGGGACTTATTTAGTTGACATACTAAATTCTCCCCCTGTCGACAATATCCGGGAGGTGGAAGCATGTAGACTTCTTTAGCAAGGTCACCATGAAGAAAGGCATTGTGCACATCTAATTGATGAAGAGACCAATTGCGGGCTGCAGCAATGGCAAGGAGACACCGGACGATGACTAGTTTAGCGACAGGAGCAAAAGTTTCATGATAATCTAGACCTTCAGTCTATGTGTACCCCTTTGCCACCAAACGGGCCTTGTGGCGTTCTATAGAACCATCAAATCTGTACTTTATTTTATAAACCCATTTGGAGCCAATTGGTTTCTTGCCCACTGGGAGAGAAGTGAGAGTCCAAGTTTTATTTTGTTCCAATGCTTTAATTTCAGAGGCCATGGCTTGTTGCCACTTAGGATCCTTTTCAGCTTGGGAAAATGTATTAGGTTCCACAGAACTTGAAATACTGGCAACAAAGGAACGATGAGAGCAAGATAATCGACTGTCAAAAATAAAATACCATAAAGGATATTGAGTACCTTTTGTGCGGACTAGCATCAAATTAGACGAGGAGCTGGGTAAAGGCAGTATAGGCATCGAGCAGTTATAATCTTTAAGCCAAACAGATGGTTTCTTCAACTGTTCTGACCGTCGTGGAATAGATAAAACTGGCTTAGGAGATGAAGTATCAGGGACAACATCACTAGTGTTTAACGGGGTTGAAGTGGTAATAGGATCTGGTTCAAATGGGTTTGAAGAATCATTGTGTGCAATGTTTTCATGGACAGGAAGGGCAAAACAGGATTATGCGAGAATGTATCATATTGATCTTGCCTAAAAGGAAAAACATTCTCATGAAAGACGACATCTCGACTCGAAAAAAATTGTTTAGTCATTAAATCATAGAGTCGATTTGCCTTTTGGCCAAAGGGATAACCTACAAAGATACACTTTCGAGCACGCTGATCAAATTTGTGACGAGGATTAACATTTGTTGCATAACAAAGACATCCAAGAACACGCAAATGACTATAGGTGGGCGTGTGCTTATAAAGGACTTCATAAGGTGATTTCCCCGACAACAAAGGTGTGGGCAACCTATTGATATGGTAGGTTGCTGTAAGAACACATTAACCCCAAAAGATTAGTGGAAGATGAGCATGAAACCTGAGAGCACGTGCCATTTCTAAGAGATGGTGATGTTTCCGTTCAACTACCTCAATTTGTTGGGGTGTAGAGACACAAGAATGCTGAAAAATAATGCCATATTCCCAGAAGAAGTCACGCATAGAATAAAATTCACTCCCATTATCAACACGAATTTGTTTAATTTTGTGGTGAAATTGTGTCTCAGCAAGAGCAAAAAATGATTTTAATAACTGTTGCGTTTCAGATTTGTAACGCATCAAATATACCCATGTGCACCAAGTAAAATCATCCACAATGGTCAAAAAATAATGGGCACCAGAATGAGAGGCAGTTTTGTAAGAACCCCAAATATCACAGTGAATTAATTCAAATGGTTCAGTTGTAGAAATAGAACTTAGACCAAAAGGTAATCTTATTTGCTTAGCTAAAGGACAGATATCACAATGACTATATTGGCTAATGGAAATTTCAGAAATAGACTTAGCCAATTGTTCTAAGCGTGCCTTCGAAGGATGTCCAAGACGCTTGTGCCATAAATTGTGTATGGTGGGATTATTTTGAGAGAAAGCTGTTGACGAGGACAATAAAGGAGACAAATAGTAGAGACCACCAAGTTGCTTACCCAGTCCAATCGTCTTCTTCGTTGCTAGGTCCTGCAAAAGGCAAGAGTCAGGGAAGAAAGTGATGGAAAAATTGAGTGAATGAGTTAGTTTACTGACTTATATTAAATTAACATGAAAAGAGGGCACACAAAGGACATCATGGAGGTGTAAATTGGAATTGAGTTGAGTTGAACCCATAGAAGTGATATAAGCCAATTCTCCATTAGGCAACTTAACTGATGGAGATTGAGAAGAAGTTAGGGAATGGTTCAAAAGGGTAGGTGATGATACAATATGGTCAGTGGCACCACTATCGATTATCCAATCATTCAGAACAAAGTGAGAAGTATAACAAGAAGGAATAGTCAAACCTACAACATTTCCTTGAGGCTGAGAAATACCGTCATTTAACGATGTCAAAATTTGACGAATTTGCTTGGCTGTGAGACTCGGAACAGTATTTTGTGTGTTGAAGGCAATAGACTGTTTCTCATTCCCAATTGGTGGTTTGTTGGATAGTTTTCCATTGGTCTTGTGTAACCGATGACCAGGTGGGAATCCGTGCAAGAAGAAGCATTTTTTAATGGTGTGATTATTCCCATTGCAATGTTCACAGTGAAGTTGCTCTCGCTTATTCCCACGATATTTCCCAAAATGTTGCCGGAATAGGACCCATTCTTATTTCCAACCTCGGCTAACATTGCCATCCTTTCACCACTTGGTTGAGTGGTAATAAGCTCTCTCTGTTTTTCTTCTTGAAGAATAAGAGAATATGTCTTCCCCATGGTAGGCAGAGGATGCATTAATAAAATTTGACCACGTATGGCAGAGTATGAGTCATTTAAGCCCATAAGAAATTGCATGACTCTCTCTCTTTGATCGCGTTCAGCATGTGTTTTCATAGCTCCGCAAGTGCAAGTGGGTAGATCATTATAGGATGCAAGTTCATCCCAAAGACCCTTCAACTTGGTAAAATATGTCGCAACTGGCATCTGCTTCTAGGCATGCGATGCGATATCTCGTTGAATCTGAAAGATCCTTGGAGCATTGCTCTGTGAGAATCGTTCTTTGAGATCATACCACACTTCACGAGCTGAATTGGTGTAGATCACGCTATTTGCAAGATCACTGTCAATGGAATTAAGAATCCAAGACAATATCATGTCATTACACTGCTGCCAAAGAAGATGTTCTGAGGGCTTCTCAGTTCGTGACGGCTCTACAATTGAGCCATCAATGAAGCTAATCTTGTTTTTTGCGCTAAGAGCTATGCTTATGGCACGACTCCAGGTGCCGTAGTTTTCACTCGTTAATGGTTTTGAAACCAAGACCATCCCTGGGTGATCTGAGTGATGAAGATAATAGGGGCCTGAAGAATCAGTGGAACCTTCAGGTGTTCTAGTTTGGCTTTCTTCCGTTATTTTAATTTGTGGAGGGAAAGACACTGGTAAGTCTCAATCCACGAACAAGATAGAAGAAGCAAAATAAAGATGTGAGCAAGATGGCTCTGATACCATGTAAAAATCTGGAATGCCAATTGCATTACTTTTCATTGATTGGTATATAAATATATACACATGATAGAGATGCAAAAGTATCAGACAAATCCCATAATTTTAGGACTAGGATCTGATAGATGAAAGGCTATTAAATAAAAAGGTCAACACATGTGGGCACATCAGATCTTGTATATCTTATACAACCTGAAGGAACTGAGTCTTCTTGACTTTGCTACAGCTTGATGTCCTTGACTTTTAACACCTGAGCTACCGAAGCTTAAACCAGATGTGGTGGCATGGCAGGAAAACTGTGGTATTGAAAGAGACGATCGCCGCTATAGTAGACCTGTGGTGTTGAAGAAGATGAGCTGCGGTGGAGCTCGATTCAAAATCTCAAAGCCTAAGAGTAGGCAGGGAGTTCTCCCCTTGATCAGGTTTTATCACACCCAATGAGTCTTTAGCGTAAACCCAATAACACTTGATTATTAGTTGGGTTCGTTTCGGGTACCCATTTACAACCCAATTAATAAAATGATTTGTCCACAACCATTTAACTTGAACGGGTTTAGACGAGTTTATGGGTTTGGGTGCAAATTGTCAGCTCTAAGTATAAGCTTGACTATGTGTATATTAGTTCTTGGGCACTTCCTTTTGCAAGCTGGATCCAAGGGTTTATATCATTTGGTATCAAATGCGTATGAGATGTAGCTCTTTGTGGTTAGTTGCCACAGAAGGGGCACCCTATAGGCTGGATTAAGGTGAGTTAGTATTATGTATGGGCATAATATAAGTGACTTCAGTGCATGAGTAAAACCATCAAAGAATAAATACAAGTGCCACCGCCCCAAGTCGAATACTTGAACTGTTGACTACGTGGCCTCTGCAGTACCTA
>CM077830.1:17697411-17726937 GCA_039720395.1 Liquidambar formosana
ACTTTAGCTAGCAAAATGATATTTTTTTAAATAGCTAACTAATTATCCAAGTGAGTAATCCAAAGATATTAGTTATCTTTTAGTTATTTCAAAATTTTTATTAATAATATCTCTTTTTTTAATCATTTGATGGAGAGATAAAAAAGGAATGATGCATAAAGAGAAGACAAGTGCCACTTTTTTAACTAAAAATAGTTTAGTTCACGAATGTTCGCTAGCTAAATGTAGCTAGCCAAAATGAAGATAGCTAAAATACCTAGCCATATAGCCAGCTCCTTAGAGAAGAAAAAAAGTATTTTGACTAGTTAAAATAGCTATTGCGGGTTCGATAGTTAGCCCATTGGAGATGCTCTTAATATTATTATTATTTTGTCATTCCACCTTAGTTACTATGTTTGGATCTTTTCATATCTATATCTGTACTTTCAGTCCCGATTAGGTGAGCACATATTGATATCAACACCATGCATATACGTATTAGGAGTTATATCGTGTGTAATATACTCTGTAACCTATTAATACATGAGATACAACCCTTAATGTCAAGGTTGATATATATAAATTATATCAATATGTGTTCACTTGAATGTCATCTCGATGTGGTATATATATGTTTCGTTGACGATCTCTCTCATTCTCCCGGCCTTACCATTCATTTTCTTTTCTCATTAACTATTGCCCCACTTTTAAATTGATACGACATTTTTAGAATGTTTCAAGAAATTAATTCAAATTGGAAGATACTTCAAATTTAAATTGTCACACATTATCCACCATTCATCTCTTATATATTACAACTCAAATTCTTATAATTATCTAAGGAGTATTTATTTATTTTCATATAAAATTGAGTATGGTTAAAAATTTAAAAATAAAAATAAAGGTAAATATCTAAAATATCCCTCAAAAAAATATTTCTATTCTATCCAAAAAACTCATAAAATAATTTTTCTATCTAAAAAACCTAAATAAAGTTATAGAATATCCAAAAAACACAACACCTTAACTTCCATCCAACTCCATTTAAATTATACAGTTTTTGGATCGACATACCCTTTTTATAATTGTATGTTTATTCGTTTTCTTTTTCCTTTTACTTTTTCATTTTTTTCCTTTTTTATGATAAATGGCAAATAATCCATTTGTTAGATAAAAAATATGGTAATACAAATTTTGAATAATTATTTTTATATTTTAATAAAAATGTAATAAAGGTATTTTAATCAAGAAAATTCATCACTCAAACGGGGTTGGATGAAAGCTAAGTTTTTGAGTTTTTTTTTTCTTTTTTTGGATATAGTTTAACCTTATTTGGGTTTTTCGGATAAGAAAATTATTTTATGAGTTTTTTAGATATAATTATTTTTATGAGGGATATTTTGGTATATTTACATATTGTGGATGGGATACCATGGTTTTCTAATAAATTTGCAAAGTTTTTTTTATATATATTTTGTGTGGCTCAGATTCCAAATCATACAATTGAGCCAATGAGTTTTGGGCATTATGGCATGTCTTCATCCTTAAAAGGGAAATGGTAAAGAGCAAGTTAAGGGGGTTCAGGACTATAAGGGCTAATAGTTCGACTTCCCTTGAGTGCATGAGTTGGGTGTGTATGCTTATCTTACTAAGTAAAAATAAAAATTAAGAAAATAAACATAAAACGGATTTTTTTTTTTTTTTTTTTTTGTTTTTGGATTAAGGCTAATTCGTCAAACCATACCTATGCATACTATGAGGTATTTTTAATTCCCCAATAACTCGCCAATAGGAAATTCGATGATGCTCTTATTGGCAAACTTCGTCGGAGGATTTTAACCAACAACAATAATTTTTGGGTAAAGCTCATGAAGGATAAATATCTAAGGCGTTCTAACTTTTTGATGCACGTCCAGGTAGTCATTCCTCTTCTAATGTGGACTACATTGGATTATGTGAATGGGAAGATTGTAAATTTTTGGAAAGACAATTGGGTTTTATTCTTATCCTCCGATAAATTTAATTGGACAAGATATTCGCAATGAAATAGATTAATTATCGATAATTATAAAGTGAGATAATCAATGGCGTGTGGATGGTCTTAGGAATTCTTCTTAAGAGTTTGGATTTGTTGTTGTGCTGCAAGAACACAGCATGGTATTGAGGTGGGTGAGATCGTGATATGTGGCAAACAACAACAATGGAAGGGAAAAATGACCATTAGTGCTGAATGTCAGAAAATATGAATTTTTCACTACAGCCGTTAGATTTCTCTTTTTTTTCTTTTATGTATTCCAATCTTATTCACCATGCAACCAACAAGAGTTGGCCTGGCAGCAAAGGAGTGAGTTGTAAACTTAGACATCCCGGGTTCGAAACCAGTCAATCTCTTTTGGCCAGCCACTAGTCCAGGCTATTAGCCTGGACGCTTGGCAAAAAATTTAAAAAAAAAAAAAAAAAATCTTATTCATCATGCTAATGTGCTATGTTTTTGCACGACAGTAACAAATCCAAACTCTCTTCTTCAAGAGATTATTAAAGGTATTCCATGATATAAATATAATCTTTCTGTTGGTTTTTCCACCTCGCAGAAGATACTTCATATTTTTCTATAATATTTTTTTGTAAACCAAACGTATACGGAAAAAAATTATTTTGAAACATTATCCATCTTCTTTTCCGTACTTCCTCTCCCGCATTCTAATAACGCCAACCAAATGGAAGGTTAATGATACACAAAAATTGCCCTTTGTGGCCTGAAATGTAGGACGGCTTGGGGCCGGACCCACCCACAAAGCATTATTCCCACTCAATTAGGATGCATGGGATAAGAGGCCCTACTTCAATTATTGCCCTTGATGTTTTCTCCTGAACAATTATCATCTTCTTCGCTCTATCATATAGCTAACTTGAAAATCACTTAAGAGAATTGAATTCATGTCCATTCGGATGACCTGTTTAAAAAATATCTCCAACTTCTCTTCCATATGTGATCCTACTTGTTTTTAAGAGTTCTTGTATCTCACCATCCAAAAAATTTTGAGCTGTTTTCATGTTTTTTTATCTTTGAAAGAGGGAAATGAGGTATAACTAGATTTTTTTTCCCCTCTAATAGAAAACTAAAGTGGTATGGATTACATCCTCTATCCCACAAAGATAATCAATTTTGTTACTTCTATTACCTTAGAATGTTTGTCTATTTTAAAAAGTTAAATTATAAACTTTTGAACTTTCTTATATTATCCTTTGTTATTTTAATAATTACTTTCAACACAAAATCCAATACCAAATAAATGAAGATATTTATGGAAAGATGAATTTAAGTCCATATAATGATAGCTTTTGAATGATTTATCTTGGGATGGAGGGAGTATTAGTTTTGCAAAGACAAACATCTTTCTTAAGAACTGGGATTTGGCGCTATAACAATATTATGGTGTGCCCAATGGCCACACCTTTGTTACGGAGTGTTTTGCTAATGCGTGGACCTAATGTATTTATCAAAGATCAATCATGGCCTTATAGGTGTAATATATTTACCCCAAAATTAAATCAGCGTCGCTGTTTTGGGGCCTTCTGTCTCCTTCACTTTGCTCTCACAATCTAGCTCACAGTGTCAAGAGAATAAATAAAGCCACAGCGGCCCTCTCTTCCTCTGCCATACATTTCTCCTTTAATTTCTGACCCTTGTAGATTAATAAAGAAAGGAAGGAATGGATGCCTTCTCTTCCTCCTTCCTCTCTACATTCTCACACCCAAAGCTGCCTCTCTCTCCATCCACTGCCAAACCCTCTGCAACAGCACCTTCATCTTCCCCTTATGTTCCTCTCTTCAACATCTCCTCTGTCAGAATTGAAGAGAAACCCCTCACTTCAACTACAACACCAACAACCATCAGTACTGAAACATCACCCAAATCTTCAAAAACCCAAACCCCTTCGCCATCATCACATCCGAAGAAGCAATCTCCTACAGCATCGGCGGTGATTAAGAGACAAGCAGAGCCATCACTGCCGGCATTTATCTTCAATACATTCGACGACATCATCAACAACTTCATCGATCCTCCCCTCCGACCCTCGGTCGACCCAAGGTACGTTCTCTCCGACAACTTTGCTCCCGTCGACGAGCTTCCACCCACGGAGTGTGAGGTAATCGAAGGGTCTCTCCCGGCCTGCCTCGATGGCGCGTACATTCGCAACGGCCCAAACCCACAGTTCCTCCCTCGTGGGCCTTATCACCTGTTCGACGGCGACGGTATGCTTCACTCCATCCGTATCTCCAAAGGCAAAGCCGCCCTCTGTAGCCGCTACGTCAAGACTTACAAGTACACTGTCGAGCGCGATTTAGGCTCTCCCATTCTTCCCAACGTCTTCTCGGGCTTCCATGGGCTAACGGCGTCCGCCGCGCGTGGCGCACTCTCCGCCGCGCGAGTCCTCTCCGGGCAATTCAATCCCGTCAATGGTATTGGTCTCGCCAACACTAGCTTGGCTTTCTTCGGAAACCGTCTCTACGCCCTCGGCGAGTCGGACCTTCCTTACACCGTGCGATTGACTTCAAATGGAGATATAGAGACGTTGGGTCGTTATGATTTTGACGGGAAACTGTTCATGAGCATGACAGCCCATCCAAAAATCGACGCCGACACCGGCGAAGCCTTTGCTTTCCGGTACGGCCCGATGCCTCCATTTTTAACATACTTTCGATTTGACAACGACGGAAATAAACAGCCAGACGTGCCCATATTCTCCATGGTTAGTCCATCGTTGCAGCACGACTTCGCAATCACCAAGAAATACGCCGTATTTGCAGACATACAGATAAGGATGAACCCGGTAGAGATGATCGTCGGAGGAGGATCGCCGGTCGGTGCCGACTCAGCCAAAGTGCCTAGACTCGGAGTCATCCCGCGGTACGCAAAAGACGAGTCCGAAATCAGGTGGTTCGATGTACCGGGGTTCAACATCCTTCACGCCATCAACGCGTGGGACGAAGACGATGGCAACGCAATAGTGATGGTGGCACCGAATATCTTATCAGTAGAGCACACCTTGGAGAGGATGGATCTGATACACGCATCAGTGGAGAAGGTGAGGATCGATCTGAAAACCGGGATGGTGTCGAGACACCCATTGTCGGCTCGGAATCTGGATTTCGCGGTGATAAATCCAGCGTACACGGGGAGGAAGAACAAGTACGTTTACGCCGGGGTGGGTGATCCGATGCCGAAGATATCGGGGGTGGTGAAGCTGGACGTGTCGGAAGGCGAGCGCAAGGAGTGCACGGTGGCTTGCAGGATGTTCGGGCCAGGTTGCTACGGTGGCGAGCCGTTCTTCGTGGCGAGAGAGGCTGGGGGAGAGGAAGACGATGGGTACGTGGTGACCTATGTGCACGATGAGAAGGCTGGAGAGTCGAGGTTCTTGGTGATGGATGCCATGTCGCCTAACCTTGATATTGTGGCTGCCGTGAAGCTGCCGCGGCGGGTGCCTTACGGCTTCCACGGACTCTTCGTGAGGGAAAGCGACCTCAATAAGCTCTAGCTTTATTCTCAAGAAAAGGACTTTGATATTTCACATTTTTCATCCCCTCTCTGCCACCCATCCATATTTGGTAATCTCTCTTTATTTTGTCCTGACCCCACGTGATTGTTTTTATTAAAAACAAGAAAAAGAAAAATACTACTTCATTAATTTTTGATTATTCGCTTTTATCACATTTCTTATGTGTTAAAAGCGTATAAATAAAAACAATCATGTCGAATTCAGCATAAAATAAGAAAAAACTACCACTTATAGATGGATGGAAGAGTGTAAGTAAAATAACATAGTCCTTTCACCTATATACTTTTGACACATAAAAAAGTCAATAAAAGATGAGTGGCAAAAGATGGATAAAATAATATTTTCTTTTTTAAAATTCAATATTGCAAATGACGTGGTAAACATAACAAACGATCAATAAATTTTAATTTTGGAATTTGAATTTGAATTTGAATACAAGTTAAAAATATATTTAATACCAAAATGCCACTTCTTTTGCAATCTTGAATTTTATAAAAAAATTTGGAATATAAATGTAATGACTGTACAGGTTTTCCTTTTTTTGGGATATATTTATCTGTTCTGTTTACAAATAGCACTGGGATGGATATAAATGGGATGAACATACTATCAGTTTTTCCTTTTTTGGGGATATGTATATATAAATCTATTCTGTTTTAGTACCAAAAAAGGATAGATATCTATTCTGTTTACAACTAGTGCTGTTTCCATTGCAACTTATTCACGCAACTCTGCATGTAGAAGAACGTGATAGGGGATGTTATCCAAAGTCGTGACGATTAGAATATCAATGATTGCTGTTGTGTCTTTTTTATTTTATTTTATTTTATTTTATAAGAATTTATTAATTAGAAGAAAGACGTCAAATATTTTCATCCAGTATCCATGAAGATCACAGTATTTGACAAAGAAGTGATTTGGAAGGAACCAATAGCAATTACAAAAAATCACGCATGCGTCAACTACAGTGCATTTGTGACTGGTGCATGTGGAGCTCTACCTCATGAGTCACACATGCACCAAACTCTTAAATGCCTCCCCAGCTTAGCCGCAATAGCCTGGTCCCCTCTACATAAATTTCCCTGTACTATAAATGGGACACCTGCATTACCAAATAAGCTTTTCGAAGCTTCCCTCCCTCCCAAATTCATGCGTAGCCCACCCTTAATACCCACCAAGTACCACAAACTGGCCCACTCCAGCTCCACACCCCTTGGCCCAACTCTTATTCCCCTCCCCCATTATTAGGCATGCGCCAAAAACTACCTAATCTATCAAAACAAATCAATCCGTTCTACTTTGCATTGATCTAAGCGATTTAAAAAGTTGGGCGACGCGGTTTAAGTAGATTGAGTAGTAAAATTAGTGGTGTGATTTGGTTGGAAGGTTGATCTTTCTCAAACCACCAATAAACCAAGTCAATCTACCTCATATATATATAATTAATAAAAAAAATTATAAATCTTTTTATAGCAATAAGTTACGGCCAAGTAACAAATATAATATTATCAATGTAATAATCATTGTCTCAAATTTCATCAACACTGAGCATGAGGTTATTCTCATAAAGTTATAATTTATATTGTTTGCATTAAAATATGGGATGTGCTATATAAGATGATAATTATGACCGAATACGTTAGCCCAATGACATGTTTGGAATACAGATGCATCTTGAAAACACAGCTCTGTCAAAACGAACAAGCCTCCCTCCAAACAACACGCCTTCAGGCTTCAGGACTAATGGACTATCAAAACAAACACCCCTCATTTTCAAGTGAAGTTCTGAATCATGAACCATTTTCAAGTGAAGTTCTAAAATTAAAAAACCTTTTTCAAGCTAAGTTTTGAATCTAGGAACCAATTTCATAAAATTAAGAAACCATTTTCTAGCTAAGTTCTGAATCTAGGAACCATTTTCAAGTGAAGTTCTAAAATCAAGAAACCATTTTCAAGCTAAGTTTTGAATCCAAGAACCATTTTTAAGCTAAGTTCTTAATCCAGGAAATATTTTCAAGCTAAGTTCTGAATCCACGAACCATTTTCAAGTGAAGTTCTAAAATCAAGAAACCATTTTCAAGCTAAGTTCTGAATCCAAGAACCATTTTTAAGCTAAGTTCTTAATCCAGGAGCTATTTTCAAGCTAAGTTATGAATCCACCGTCAAAACAACACAATGAACTTGTATATACATAGTTAACAAACTATTTAAAAAAGAAAAAAAAAATCCTAAAACATCAAGCCCTAAGCCCCTAGATGCCCAGTGAGAGAGAGAAGGGGTCAAAAGGGAAGAGGTGGATTTTGCCTCTGCATGTCGAGAGGATAACAGGAGGGAAGGTGGGTTTCATATATCTTCCTCTGATTGCATCTCCATCGGCAGTGTGAGATCGGATTTGACAGGGATAAGTTTGAACACAAATCTTCATCAGAACTCAGATCAGACTGCATATATATCCATCTCCCCGACGACATTTAATCCGCTGTCTACCCTTCATCGCATCAATTGACCCTTCCTCTACCGACATCAACAACACCAAGGTCCTGCTTATCTTTGAGTTGATGTCAACCGGGGTGTATGTGGTTGGCATTTGGTATGAGCAACAAGAAGGTCTTGCAAACTCTTCACTGTTATGAGAGAAAAGAGAGGGGGAATGGAGAATGAAGGAATTGGATGCGTATTTCATATGCATTCAGATGGGTTATGTTCCATCATGTTAGGCTTTTACCCCCTTTTTAAACTTAAAGGTGGAGCTAGAGAATCTTCTATCATGATAGTCTAACATTTTCTTTAAACTTAACACTCGGCTCACGTTCGGCTAACGTAAGTCGGCTGTAGGATCATTTCCCTTAAAATATTCTGTAAATGTATATCAAACTTTACATAACCACCTTCAAGGATTAATTTCTTTTAGATTTATCTACAACTATAATCAGCTGAGTTTATATATTAGAAAAGGTTAATTGAAAATGGTATTGATAAAATATGCTAAAACCACCCAAACTGCTTGCGCAAAAAAAAAAAAAAAAAAAATCAATCAACTTACTAGTTTTCAAAACCTATAGTTTAGTGGCGGGTTAAAAAATTTGCAACCTACTTATATTGGGTTTATTAATGATTAATTTTCCTTTAAATTGCTTCAAACCGACCCACACACATCCCTACCCATTATCAGGGAGGTTGAATTGATCCACTCCAAACCATGGTAGTCAGGCAACTAGCTCCAAACATGGCAGAAGCCCTCTTAAACAGAGGGCCAGAGCTCAACCGACTATCACTAGGGGAACTCCTAATGGGGATAACATGCATTTCCACTTACCAATGCAACATTTTATCGGAGAAAGCAACTTATTCCTTTGAGGTTGAGGAGGCTGGCCTGGCCATGCCCCCTTCATCCACCATGATGATTTTATCGTGGAATTGCGGTGGGCTTGCTCGCCCCACGGCAGTTCGCTCTCTACGGTCAATGGTGCGTGATTTGCATCCTGACATTATGTTTCTTGCTGAAAATAAAATTAAAAAAAAAGCTAAATGTAATACGTAAATATGAATTTACAAAAATGTACTCATAATTATATAAATATGAGAATGCCATGTACATAATCAATTCTCCTTATTTATTTAAACAAGAAAAGAAATATGAATGGAAAGAAGGGAGGAACTCCTCCACTGGGTGGAGGCATGTAGTTTCTTTTCTAATCAGCCCTCTTTTTTTTTTTTTTTTTTTTTTTTTTTTTTGACGACTTGGAATCCCAGATCCAACCCTGTTGACCGTTTATGGATTCGGGATAAATTTCGGATAACTACAATTACTCATAAACGTCGACCATTTATGGGATCAGGATAAATTCCAAATAGCTACAATCACCTGCAAAACACAATATCAATTAAGTTTATACAACGATACCAGGAAGAGTTAACCCCCACTCTCTTAGCACCGCATGTTTTCACCACAAAAAAAAAAAAAAAAAAAAAAAAAAAAAAAAAAAACTCAAAATGTCAAAGTTTACTATTTATCCCAAACAAACCCTATTTATACCAACTAGGCTACCTGTTCAGTTTGTGTCAGATAATTGTTGCTCACATTTGATAGCTTTTTGGGATTTTTGGCCAAATAGAAAAACGAATTAGTGAAGTATTTTTAAAATTTTCCTTCTATATATTTTTTTTTCCCCGCTTGATAAGAAAATTTCAGATAAGGAAAGAGAAAAGAGAATATTATTCCCAAGAGGGGGCTATTATCATCACATAAAATACTTTAATTAAATCTCCGTTAGTTTACACTTTTTTAAGATTTTATGAAAAATATAAAAGGTTTTTACGAAAACTAGTCATACTATTCATTAAAAAACATCATTCTGAACAACTTTATAGAAGGAACTTTTTCTAAAATCTATCATTTAAGCAAATTTTTTGGCCATTTACAATCTTTATTTCATTTTCTATGGAAAATGGCCAAAAAGCATACTTAAATAACAAATTTTGAAAACAAATTCTTTTATAAAGTTATTCGGAGTGATATTTTCTAGTAGACTATGTAATTAATTTTTTGTCAATTTTTATATATTTTCATAAAACTTAAAAAATATAAATTAAGTAGGGGATTTAGAGTATTTTATGTGATGGGTTGTTTGCTTCGTTTCTCGGTTTTAACGCTGCAATGGGCGTTAAAGTCTTTAGCCTACTACCCACCCGCCCCTCGTTTAACCCCAGCCGTGCATCTGGCCCCTCCTGCCACTAGTCACAGTCCCAATAAACACAGCTGGCTGCTGTAATTTGATGCTACAGCAGCAAATCTTAAAAGTTAAAAGGCACATCCACTCTTATGGAAATTCAAAATTCAAAAAAACTTCGTTTTGTTTAAGTAAGTGATCCCATATTCAAATATATTGAAAAGTACTAATATCTAATTATTGATATTTTAACGGGGTTTAGGATATATGAGTAAGTTATATCAATGGTTAAAAAGTATAAGAAGGTAAAAATTTCTTTGATAAATTTTTTAAGGGGTTGACAACAATGAGTCATGTCATCCATTGCATAAGTCTTTTTTTTGTTTTTTAACAATCGATAGGAACTTCTTTACAGAATTCTTGTAATTGTTTTTTCATAAAATTGAATCCAAAATTTCCCACTCAACAAGTGAGAACAATGCTACTAACTATTATGGACATTAGGTTGTGTTGGATTGATCTAGTAAACAAAAAATATGTATAAAAAAAAAAAATAAATAAATAAATAAATAAGGTTGCGATGGACTGAAAATCACAAAAGAAGTTTTGACTGCCATTGGGTTGAAGCTTTGCCTTCCTAAATTATACATCTATGGATACTAGTTGGTTGAGCATCCACAATGCACATGTTTTTATTTCTTTTCTATTTTATGTTATCCTGTTCAGAGTTGCTTTATTAATTAAATCATAAAATAAAAATAAAATAAGATAAGTTGCTTTATAAATAATGTGAGTGGTAGGTTTGTTTGTTTGTTTTTTTTTTTTTTTTGGTAACATGGGTAAAGAATTCATTATTGTTAAAGATATTGGTCATATAATAATGTGGGTCCCATGTGTAATTTGAGATGGGTCCATATTAGAATTAGTCAATTTCCATGTGAAGATTTAACTAGTATAATTAATTGGCCAAAATCATTAATGGTTGAATAAGAAATTGTTCTCTAAAGTCATCCTTGAATAGTTGGTTGAAGAATGGTAATAAGGCTTGCCCCACATTAGAAAAATATGAATTCCTGAGTGAATTCATATACACATACTTTAGACTTATGGTTTGGGCCCAAAGGGCACCCAAGTTTTATGAGGAGGGAGGACCTAACCAACATTGGGTTTGGACCCAAAAACGCGGGCGCGCGCCCGCCGGCACCGAGCCAGGCGAGGTCGGGTGGGGTGGGGTCAAGAAGACTGACCTATGTGTGTTATTTTTTAAGCAAAATTTATTTTTGCTAATTAATTTAATTACCGTTAAGTCATGTCTGTTTGTTAACCCAGAATAGTTATGAACAAAAGACACACTTGATCAATGTGCCTTTTGGACTGTTCTGGAGAGTCACTTCTGGGTTGTTTATTTAAACTGCATTTTCGCAGTCAATTAGAAGTTAATCAATAATTTTCATATTGTTTAAGAGAGAGAGTAAAGACACAGTGGGATTGCCAAACACGCATATTGCAGTGCTTCTTCTGTGTGCCAGATCATTGTATCTTGGGAGGCAGACGTCTAAGAGACTCAAAGCACCAAGTGATGGGCGAAATCTGTCTTAAGGACATAGCGTCAAATGCTAGCCTTGATCAATCTGATTATGTTTTTATTATCTTCTGTATTCTGTAAGTTTGTAAATTCATAATTTATTTAATTTTATTTCTGTTTTATATGCATACTGTTTTGACAGAATTACATAAATAATACATATTTTCCAACAATTAAAACATTATTTAACTATTCCTAAGACTCAAACCTATTACCTCCCCTTATAAACAAGGGAGAAGTGTCATTACGTTACAAATCCATTGGCATGTGAATGTTATGTTTGAAATATTAAACTTTCGGTGCTAATATAATTTCTAACAACGCTTAACTACTCATTGGTAAAAAGACCTCCTCCTCCTCCTCCTCCTCCTCCTTCTTCTTCTTCTTCTTCTTTTGTTTTTTTATTGTTTTGTTTTGTTTTGTTTTTTTGTTTTTTTTTTTTTGTCAAACAAGGGGTATCCCAAACCATTAGGTCCATATTAATCTCCTGTGATGCACAAATTACCTGCGAGTAGGGCTGGCAATTTATGCCCAAACCCATGAACCCACCCAAACCTACTCAAGTTAAATGGGAGCAAATAGGTGATTTTATTAATTGGGTTGTAAATGGGTGCCCATAATAACCCAATTAATAATTGGGTCTAATTGGGTTTGTATAAAAAAAATTAGGTGCCAATGAAACCCGATAATGGTTGAAGTCTTTTCACAGTCCTCTCCTTCGTAGTCGAGCTAGTCATAGTCCCCTCCTTCGCATAGGGCGGTTATGAGTGAAGGGGTGATGGTGGCTCAGGCGGCCAAGGCGGCATCGGTGGCTGATTTTCTGACACTGAGGCGAGTCCAAGCAAGCGCCTTGTCGGAGCTGAGAAGCTCAAATTCAACGGAACGGCTCCATTTTTTCTGGCATCCATTTTTTCCAGCGATGGCTCCATTTTTCCGCACCCCTACCCATCATCTTCTTCCGACGACTCTTCTCTCTTCTTCTCCTCTTTTTTTTTTTTTTTCCTCTGCTGCTGGTCAGATTTGTGTTTTCCGACATCCATTTTTTTTCCTACGACAGTGCTTCTTCTTTTCTCTTCTTCTCCTCTTCTCTTATTCTTTCCTTCTTTCTTTCTTTCCTCTATTGGTCAGATCTGTGTGTTTTCCGGCATCCATTTTTTCCGGCGATGGTGCTTCTTCTTTTCTCTGTCCTTCTTCCTCTTCTCTCTTCTTTCTTTCTTTCTTTTTTTTTTTCCCCCTGCTAGTCAGATCTGTGTGTTTTTGGGCAAGGGTCTCCATTTTTTCCGGCGACGGCTCCATTTTTCTGCCAATGGGAGGGGGGTTCTAGAAGGAATATAAAAAATAAAAAATAAAAAAATAAAAAAAATAAAAAATAAAAAAAGGAGGAGAAGAGCCGAAGATGGGGTTGCAGACTTGCAGTAGCCGTCCCCATGCATTAAATAGGTTTAAACGGGTTGGGCTTGTTTGTAATTAGGTTAGGTTGGGTGCTAGTTATACAGGTTTGATACTTAAATGGGTTGGGTTGGGTTTGGGTGAAATTTTAATGAAACCCATTTAGACCTGCCCATACCCGCCCAATTGCCAGGTCTACGAGCTTGCATATTTGATAATGAGCTATAGGGAGCAAAGACTCGAACTTGGGATTTACAATTCCTGAAACTTAGTCCTTTGCCATCTAAGTTACCCTCGCGGGTTGTAAGAGGACATCTTTAGAAACTATGGAAGAAACCCATATGTATTTGAAATTAAAATAACCATAATATTGAAACATATAAACCAATCAAATATTTTATAACTAATGAGTTTAGGTTTAGTGAGGTGTCAAAGCCATTTGAGTTGAGGTCTTATATTCCTATAATAATGAAATTGTTATGTTTGAACCCATTGTTTCCAAATTTAACATAGTCTTATTTTGTACCCAAAAAGAAAAAATGGATTTTTGGCCAATAGTCCCATGTTATACGAGTTTTTTAACTATAACTTTACAAACAAATTCATTAACCTCATAACCCATTTTGACACTAAACTGACGCAACTGCTATTCTCTCACAAAAATATCATTTGCCTTATCCATCTCTCCATACGAAGAGTGTCTCTAGGGATGGAATCAGGATTTTATCTCAGGGTTGGCCAAAGTATGGATAATAAAAATTTTACCTTTCAAGTATGAGAATTATACTAAGATTCAAGATTAAATATATTAATACATTGAATGGAAGGTAAATGACTCGACCTTACTTATACTTCTCTAAAACCATGACAAACAAACAAAAAAAAAAAAAAAAAGAAGAAGAAGAAGAAGAAGAAGAAGAAGAAGAAGAAGAGGGGTTGACAGCAGCAATAAACTTGAAGAAGGTTTTAAAATAAATATAAAAAAAAACCAAAAAAGTGTACCTTAATATGTAGAAATTGAGTAGTGATTTTCTTTGGCAAGATGCTTTCCGCTAATTGTTACTTTCTAGTGTGCTCAATGATTTTGTTTGACATAAATTTGAGGTAAATCCAACGTTAAAAAAAATAAATAAATAATAATAATAATAAAGGGCTAAAACGATCGATAGGAGAAGGTGTTTGTTTTTTGTTAATTATTTTGGACATTTTACCTTGCAAAATGACATAGAGGCCTAATGAGTGGGCCTAACGAGTCGGCCTACATCTATATAAGGAATTATCTTATAGGTAGTTATCCTCCACTTCCCATAATTATAAGGATTCGTATCAATATAAATTCCATAATTTGTTAAAATTCAAACTTTCTTCCCATTATTGTAGACGTCTCTTTCTTCCACAACAACCCATTCATGTATTTTATTCCCATTATTGTAGCCCTCTCACCTTCTTCCACAAACCAGCCATTTCTACTTTTATTTCAGAGCCAATCAAGTATGTATGTAGTGTTATGTTTTGCAGGTATTCGACTAGTTTGTTTATCATCTTTTTTTCAGGATCATAATATGCTTTTTTTTGTTTGAATGTTGATTACTAATACGACATAGATGCATGTTGTTCAATTTTGAGAATAAGTTATCAAGTGGCATAAAATGATATCAAGTTATTATGAAATTATTACGAACAAGTTATTATATAGATGCATGTTATTCAATTTTAAGAATAAGTTATCAGGTAGCATAAAATGATATCAAGTTACTATGAAATTATTATGAACAAGTTATTATATAGATTCATGTTGTTCAATTTTGAGAATAAGTTATCAAGTGGCATAAAATGATATCAAGTTACTATGAAATTATTACGAACAAGTTGTTATATAGATGCATGTTGTTCAATTCTAAGAATAAGTTACCAAGTGACATAAAATGATATCAAGTTACTACGAACAATTGACTATGTGATATCAAGTTGTTATACAACTTTACTTGGAATTATTTAAATTAAGTTATTTTTCATTCACATTGTGAAGGTGCTATGTGATTCCTAATATCCTTCTTCCCGAAACAGAAGAGAAACTTAAGTATACCATTGTAACTTAATAAAATAAAGGAGAAATCAGAAAAAGAGGGCTTTCTGTTTTGGGAGGAGAATCAAGAGACCTAGAAAGAGGGTCTCTTAATAACTTGTGTTTGATGGAGGGGAAACCAATGAACTAGAGAGAGAGGGGGAGTCTGCAAATGATCGTTTTCCCTTGGAATATAATTTGTTTGAAGAAGGAAGAGATATTTGGTTCATGATTTTCGTGCCAAAAAATGGTAAGGGGTTATTCAGTAATTATAGGGGCAAATTTTGGGGGATTTAAGGATTTTAGCCCATCTTTCCTTTTTTTTAAGAGACCAATAGAAAAACGCCACATTAGTAGGTCAATCTAGTACGTCTATAGAGTAGTCTCATATAGAAGGACTCTTTTACCTTTTGTATATAATAATTCTAGCTTTTTATCCTTGCGTATAAGTTGCCTATTTGACTTTTAAGGGATCATGTGAGGAACCATTATGCTGATTGGGAGAGACTACGGGTCGATTATGCCTAAAAAACTGAAACTAGTAAATTACGTTTTGGTGACCATTTAGCAATATAATACCAAAACCAAACCCATTAGTAGTCATTTCATAGTAGGTTCATAATCAATTTGTATCAAGTTAATAAGTAATACCTTGTTTAGGTATTAGCTTCAAATCTGGTCACCAAAAAATACTTTATCAAGACAATTTTTTGAAAGTGAGGGGGTGGGGGGGGGGGGGGGGGGGGGGGGGGGGGGGGGGGGCATGGCCACTCTAGGCCTAAGTATAGTTCTGTCTTTGAGTGTCTCCATCTCCATCAACCTATAGATCAATTTTTTTTGAGTTCTAATCACAACTACTCAACTTAATGAGTCAACCTAATTCTCACTACCTCCAACTTTTGTCCTCACTCCCAAAATTTTGATGAAAACCACGGTATACTTCTACAACTTCTCCACGCCACCAAAAAAAAAAAAAAAAAAAAAATCATTTTTATGTAGAGATGAGTAATATGTTATTGCAATCTCTTAGTGTCCAAAAAAACAAAAATTAAAAATAATTTATATGTAGAGAACAATAACATGTTACTTTTTAACAATATATAATAAAATAGTATAATAACATGTTACTGTTTGACAGCATAATTTGCAAAATAGTAACACATTACTGTTTTGAGAGAAGTGATAACATAATTTTTTATTTTTTTTTTTAAAGAATTACCTAATCACAGTGGATATTGTTTCGAAGATCACGACAAGTAAATTCCAAAAATACAAGTTTTATCAAAAACGAATTTGTGTCTTGTAAGCTATATAGGCTTTTAAAAATTAGAAATTAGAGAATAAGTTAGTTATATAAGATCCTCGTAGGGCTCCTAAAGTCATTCCTATCTTTTGGCCGGAGTTTTTAGAAACTATCGAGGTTTTGTGGGCTTCGTTTGGGTATTCAGACTGCATTTTTTGCTAAACTCAAGAGTATGATTCTTGCAGTTTCTTTTGCTTGGGAGAAAAGTTGGCATAGTTTATGGATTGAAAGTGATTCATCAGCTGTTATTTCCTCCTTACAGAATTATACATTTAAGCCTCCTTGACCCTTGTTAAATGAACAACAAAATTGTCTTTCTCTCATTAAGAAGATGAATGTGGTTTTTTCTCATATTTACAAAGACGGTAACTCTATTGCAGACAAAATAGCTAATTTAGCTCTTAATATTTTATTGATCTTATGTGGTGGCATACAAATTCTGGTGTTATTCTTTCTGAGCTTGTTAGAGATATGTTGGGGCTTCCTTTTTATAGATTTGTTTCTTAAACTCGTTTTTTGAAACTGGTTTCCTTTTTATTAGAGTCTTCGAATGCCTTTTTATTTTATTTCTTCCTATGTGAACTGGATTGTGGCATTATAAGCCACCAAGACCAGACAATTTGGTTTTTGTTTCCTTATCTCCTTGTATGCTTTCTTATTTACTTTAGTTTTCTTTTTTTTTTAATAAAATTTGGAGCTGAAGGCAGATAATTGTGAGTGCTTTGGGTGCCAACCTAGTTGTGATTCTTTATTCATCTTTGATGCTTTTAGCTCTCTTTCTGGAATAAATATATATATAAGATGCTTTTAATAACAAAAAAAAGGAGGGCCCCTACAAGAAAATAACGGTAAATTAGGATTTTTTTTTAAAAACAATATGGGGTTATTGCTAATAAGAATACTCATATGTGGGCTAAAGGGTTGAGAAGTCTTAACTTTTAAAATAGGGGTTATGGAGTTAAAAAATCCCAATATGGGGTTTTGGTTAAAAGCTATTCCCTAATAAGGGTAATTGCTAATTTCCCTTTTTCTTTTTTTTTGAAAAAAGATACTTTCACCCCTCTATTTCACACATATCCTATCCATCGATATTTTCTCCTTATTCTAAACTAGCCCACATGATTGTTTTAACCTATACACTTTTGACATATAAAGAGGTTGGTAAATATAGGTGGTAAAAGATGGGTGAAATAGTATTTTCCTTTTTAAAATTCAATATCCCAAATGACATAACAACATAGAAAACAATCAATAAATTTTAATTTTGGAATTTGAATTAAGAGCTAAAAATATTATTCATATGGTCCAAAATTTGAACATATGATTCTACTATATAGTCCAAAATCGAAAGGATTCTACTATATAGTTCAAGACACCTGCATCACGACATAAGCTTTTTGAAGCTTCCCTCCCTCACAAACTCATGTGCAACTCACCCGTAGTATATCCACCAAGTACCACAAACTACCACACTGCAGCTCCATATCCCTTCGCCTAACTCTTATTCCCCTCCCCCATTATTAGGAATGTGACAAAAACCGCCAAATCTATCAAACCAATCAATTCGTTTCATTCCACACTGATCCAAGCGGTTTAAAAAGTTAAGCGGCGCAGTTTGGACATATTAAGTAACAAAATTAGTGGTTTGATTTGGTTGGCAGGTTTATCTTTCTCAAACGCCCAATAAACCCAACCAACCCGCCTTTAATGATATATATAAAACTATATAAAAATGATATAAATCTTCTTATAATAATAATTTATTGCTAAGTAGCAAATAGAATATTATTAATTTAATAATAATTATCTCCAATTTCATCAACATTGAGCATGAGGTTATGCTCAAAAAGTCATAATTTACATCTTTTGCATTAAAATTTTTTATAAGTGTATATCAAACTTTACATAACCACCTTCAATGATTAATTTTTTTATATTTATTTACAACTATAATCAGTTAAGGTCATATATTAGAAAAGATATGGCTCTGCTTGTTTCAACGTAAAATAGGACAAGGAAAATCAATTACATGCGCGTAAAACAAAAATTTTCGATGTTTGGTTAGGCTTAGAAAATGAAAATGATGTAATTCATTTTACACATATTTGTATCCATATTTATACTACTTATAAAAATCTACATCCACGTACAATGCACATGTTTTTATTTTTATTCTATTTTATTTTATCTTGTTCAGAGTTGCTTTATAAATTAAATAAAAACAAGGAAAAAAAAAAAATAGAATTAATGGTTTTAGGCTCAAAAAATGAAAATGATGTAATTCATTTTATACATTTATATCTATATCTATTTATATACTACTTATACAAGTCTGCATCTACAATGCACATGTTTTTATTTTTATTCTATTTTATTTTATCTTGTTCAGAGTTGCTTTATAAATTAAATATTAGAAAAAAAAAAAAGTTTGCTTTAAGAAATAGGGTAAATTACAATAAGACCCCCTCTAAAATCTGACTATTACAGATACACCCCCTCACGTTTTTAAAATTACACTGACACCCCCTACTTTACAAAATAAACTACAAAGAGACCCCTCTTTCTAACTTCCGTCCATTAATCCGTTAAATCATATTCAAATTTTTTTAAAATACCCTAACTACCCTTAGTGGATGATAACTTCCATGTTAAATGCATATAACTCACCAGTCCAATAGTTCATCCAATACTTTTGAATTTTTTAATTATTATTGATAAACAACTAAAAGATAATATATATATATATATATAAGAAAAATGCTAAAAAAAATTTAAATTTTCTGTCTAACTGATGTGGCAGCTATTAAATTTGCTCTTTAGAAACAATTATTTATTTAATTAAAATTTTAATTGATTTGCAAAATAAAAAATAAAAAAATTGATTTGCTAAGTTGCCACCTCATTTGAGTAAGTAGATTTGAGTAAAAAAATAAATAAATAAAAGAGCTATGTAGTATTACTCATATGTAAAAATAAATAAAAAGAATTATTACAATGGAGATGCACGTATAGAGGTGGCAAATGAGGTGGCAACTTGGCAAATCAAGTTTTTTTTTTTTTTACAGATCAATTAAATAGATAATTGTTTCTAATGAGCAAATCTGATGACTACCACATCAGTTGGACAAAAATTTAAGCTTTTTGGCATTTTTATTATATATATATATATAATCTTTTAGTTGTTTATCAATAAATAAATAAATCAATCAAATGTACTGGATGAATGTGTTGGACTGATGAATTATATGCATTTAACATGGAAGTTGTCATCCAATAAGGATAATTAGGGTATTTTGAAAAAAATTGAAAGTGATTTAACGGATTAATGGACGGAAGTTAGAGGGAAGGGGTCTTAATGTAATTTCAGAAACGTGAAAGGGTCTATTTGTAATTGTCAAATTTTAGAGGGTGTCTTAATGTAATTTACCCTTAGAAATAATGTGAATGGTATTTATTTTATTTTATTTTTTCGGTAACATAGGTAACGAATTCATTACAACATTATTCAATTATTCCTAAGACTCAAACCTATAACCTCCCCTTAGATATAGAGAAGTGCTACCAGGTTACATGGCTGTTGGCATGTGAATGTTATGTTTGAAAGATAAAACTTTCCCAAAGCTCAACTACACATTTGTAAAAAGACTTTTTTTCATTTTTTTTTTGGTCGAATGAGGGGTATCCCTTAGACCCAAATTAATCTCGTGTCATGCACAAATTACCCACAAGCCTATCCCTCTGATAGTAAGGAAATAAAGACTCGAAATCGAGATTTATGATTCCTAAATTATGATCCTTTGCCATCTACACTATCCTCACAGGTTGTAAAAGGGTATCTTTAGAAACTATGGAAGAAACCCATATGAATTTGGAATTAAAATAACTATAATGTGGAAACATATAAACCAAACAAATATTTTATAACCGATGAGTTTAGGTTTAGTGTGGTGTCTGAAAGCTTTTTGAGTTGAAGTCCTATACTTCTATAGTAATGAACTCATTCTGTTTGAACCCATTGTTTCCAAATTTAAGTCTTATTTTGTAAACACCCCCCCCCCCCCTCCCCCCCCCCAAAAAAAAAAAAAAAAAAGCCTAATCAAAACTTTGGGCGAAGCAATGATATCCAGAACAATATTCAAAATACTCTTTTTTTTCTTTTTTGGCTTTTTGGATATTCCCTAGTGCGCTCTAATTATGTAGGCTCCAGCCATGAAACCATCTCTAACATATGTCAAACCATCGAAATTAACTTTGCACCACAAAAAAAAGAAGTCCAGCCAATGGCTATGCAAAAATAGCGACAACAACACTCACCCACACTACTAACAAACAAAGAGGATAAAAATAAAATAAATCCTCCCTGAATTTTTTGGATTTTCACATTAACCAAGGCTGGATTGGGCTTCACTCCACTAGTAACAACCTAGTTTCTACGGTGACAAATTCCAAATTAAGGATAGCTAATTTCTCAAAAGGTCTGTCAAATTTTTTTTTTTTTTTCAACTAAGACTGATTTTTAAAGAGGCCATCTATAATTTCACCTATGAAAAAGTAGAGGGGTAGGGCAGTTTACCTGAACTAAATTCCATTCAAGACAGTTTTCAACCTACACTGGTTTCTACAGTAATTGAGGCAGTCTAAAATTTCACCTGTGAAAAGTTAAGGGTAGGGCAGTTTGCCTGAACTAAATTACAGATCCAGTTCACCAGCTTAACCCTAGGATGATTACAACCAGGATTTCATTATAGCCAAGTAGCCAAAATAACGGAAAAGTTACCATCTCAATTCTCAATTGTCCAAAAAAAAAAAAAATATATATATATATATATATATATATATATATAGGATGATGATCAGGTAATCACGTGCTGATATAACTTATATCAAAACCTGCATTAGGAGTTGTACCTTGTGCATTAGTGGGATGTGAGGTGTATTGAATCAATGCAAGGGGTACAACCCCTAATGCATAGTGCTGATGTAACTTATATTAGCACGTGCTGATAGGATCACTTCTGTATATATATATATATATATATATATATTTGTCCAAACAAAAGACTATTTTCTTCCCATTACCAACTATTCAAATGGATACCTCATTTAATAAGACATCTATGGTTAAAAATATTTCTCCAGATAATAGAGACAAAAATATTATAACTCCAAAGATATTTTTCTCTCATGATTTTAACTCAGAAGTAGCTTCCATCAGCAAGGACAGAAACAACCTTTAGTGGCTGAGACAGAAGAATGAAGCAATTTATATTATGAATCAGAATCGAAGATAGATTTGCCTTGACATGGGTACGTATGCCAGCTCTAGGAAGCAACTGAGCTTTCCAACTCTGAAGGTTGTTCTAAATTTTACCCAAGACTTCCCTGAAACAAATCCTTACTAGCCCTCTTAAGGACAGGCATTGACTTGGAGATAGGTGCACCCATAGTCATCCCAATTGATTTCCTCTTATGATTGTGCAGTTGCTCAAAATATATATAGACTGGATTTGTGAAGATTAACCTGCTGACAGAACAAATACAACCTTTTTTCAAAATTTCTCTAATAACATGATAGGCCTTAACAGAGGCCTTTGCTAAAATTGAACAATCATCAGCAAAAATAAACAAGGGATCTTAGTTCTTTGCGTACAAACGTGAAAACCCAAATCATTCTTCCTGATTTCATTAAGATTAGCAGGGTTCTTACCTAAGCTTTCAGCACATAAAATAAATATCGAGGGGCTAAAGTATGACAAAAACCAAATCTATCAAGGACCTCACAAAAAAAGTTCCATTCAAGACATTCATAAGCTTTTTTAATATCCAATTTTGTAGCCGAGACCATTTTGTACCCTTTTTATGATTAATGTTTAAAAACAATTTACAAAGACAAAATTGGTTATGTCTGTTCTAGATAACAAAGAGTAGTTGTAGGAGATTGAAGAGGAAGAAGATAAACCAGATGTTGACGGCATAAAAAACAGCAAAGGATGTGGGCTTGAACACAATCAAGTAACAAAGTAAAGGAATTAACCACCACCAAGAAAAAAACAAATGATCAATGAAAGGCGTATATATTAGAGCAAGTGTGGCACCAACCTTCCTGAGTACTGATCATGACCAACTAAATGCCTTTTTTTTAAAAGTTAAGATCAACATATAACAGGATGATACCAAATTAAACTATGACCAATTAATTACAATATTAAAAAAAAAATTAAATGAAATCAAAATATCACAATATAATAGAATCATATTTGACTTGGCTATTTGTCAATTTAATTCCTATGTATTAAACTTAATGAGCTCTTTATATTGTGAAATTCCATAAAAATCAATGAATCAACAAATCACAGACTCGAAACATAAATAGTCTTAAAAATGTTGTGACATACCTTATGAGCTCCTCATATTATAAAATTCTTCTAATCATATGAATTAATTTGAAATACTAATTTTTTCTGTTATATTCACAGTTTCACACTATTGGAAGAAAATTTTCTGTTATATTCACACCATCGGAAAAAAATTAGTATTGTTACAGGTGCTGTGTAGTGCCCTATTGGTGTCAAAACATAGCAGAAGGACAGCCGGATGGTTCAGAAAGTGACAGAATTATCTCATCGAGAAACATTTGTGCTCTTCTGGGAACCCCATTTTCTTTTCTTTTTTCGTTTTATTTTTATTTTTATTCTAAGAGACTAAACAATTTAGCCAGTTGATTCTTCAATAGAAGCATAGAGAAATCAAATCAATGCCTTACATAGATATGAACCGCAAGTAGCTCAAATTATATCGAAATTTTCTGTTATGTGAAACTAGATACTAAGCAAAGATGTCATTTGTCCTAGGTCATAAAACCTCTTCGGCATAGCACTAGAGGCTTGGGTTTAAAACCTATCTTCATGCTAGTCTACTAACATCTAACCATTACCTCCGCTGCCAGAACTAGATTGATCCCACTTTCTACATATACGTACAAAAATTTGTATATGCCAACATTCCTATATACATATATGTGTGTAGAAAGTGTAAATTTGCTTAACAATCACAAAATAACAGAATCTATTTTGTATTATCAGAATAAACAGTCTTTAGGTACCCTTTTAACATATAATGTTCTAAAATGTTGCAGCAGATCTATTTTAAAATGTTAATGGTATTTAAGAGACTAAGCATTATAACAAGTAAATTCTACATCAAGAACCAAAATAATGCATATCAGCCCCTTACCTCTAAACTTCCCCCTCCCTTTTTGTTCTCTGTGAAGTTGTGTTGTGGAGGGATGTATAGCAGAACTTATTATCCCATTGAAACTCAAGATAAAAATATAAGGCAAATATGTAAAATGCCCTTCAAAAAAGAATTACATTAGAAACCCATGGAATAATTTTCCTATCAGCCAAACTCAAACAAAGTGAAAGTATATCCAGAAAGACCAAAATCCTAATTTCCATCCAAATTCATTCGATAATGAATTTTGTGAACTAATGTCCTTATGTGTTAGTTTTCTTTTTCATTTTTATGGGGCAAATATCCAAAACCTCCTAAAAAATAAAATCATATCTAAAAATCCATCTAATGCAATAGAAAAAAAAATCCCTTACAAATACATGGCTGTATTGAGTTTATTTATTTGTTACTTAGAAAATGAAGATAGATCCATATTTCTCTTTTTCTTTTTCTTTTGCATCAAAGTAGTATTTGGAAAACTTGAACCTACCGGACACAATTTCATGATTGAAAAAAGGGAACAACAAATAATTGAAGCAGAAAGCAGAAGAAGAATAAGAAAGGGTCTTGTTAAAGATTTAACATGGAGATATTACCCGTTAATATCTGTTTCTGTTTCATTGCTAAAAAATTAAAAGTTCAGGAAAGAAAAGAAAAGAAGTAAACCGATTAAATCTAGATTTTTCTAATATTTGGGACCTGATAAACCGAAAGTAGCCTAATACAACACAATGCTCAATTGAGTCAAGTCTTTTAATTTAAAAAAAACAAATAACATCAACCATTATGTCCAAAATTTCAATTTCCTATTCTTGTCCTCACTTGTCTCATTCTATTCCCCAGGAACCAAAACAGAGGGTTAAGTCCAAAATCTAATTAATAGTTCCCTTTCTGTTTCTTTATATTTTCCCACGACTATCATCACTAAACAAAAATTTCTTTCAGCTATTACCAAAATCCTATAACCCACCCTAGTATAAATATATTGCCAAAACCCAAAACCCCGAGCAACCATAAATCCATAACACTATGTTTGGATAAAGAATTTCTAGGTGGAATTTGCTTTTGAGATGGAGTTTGTAAAATTTTAATAAGGATGAGATGGACGAATTCCTCATAAAATTTTTACAAATTCCATCTCAAAAGCAAATTCCACCTAGAAATTCCTTATCCAAACATAGCGTAAGGACTCTAAAATTAACAAGAAAACAATAACAAGAAGGGTCCTTTACCCGAAAAATGTGAAAGTAAAACTTTATTTGGATTCTAATGCCCATTTAAACTTTTTTCCTGACTAGTGTAAATCATGGCTAGCAAATATGATTTTAAAGAATGTGTTTGCTAGCCATGATTTACACCTCTATATATATTTTTTAGGGTAAAAAATAAAAATAAAAAAAATAAAAAAAAAAACCTCCTATTATTACCCATTTTGCAGGTTACTCCCCTCTAATAAAAAACCAACCAAAAAACCCCCATATTTGTCAACCCTAGGAGGGGGTTTTTTGCATTTTACCTTATTTTTTATATGACAAGTGAAAACCGTAAAAAAAATCAACTGTATGTACGTAAAGTTATGGATGCTAACCACAATTCTTTATCCCACTATAAAGTCATGGGTAGCAACCACAATTTTATGTAAAAAAACGCCCCAAAAAAAAAAAAAAATTCGTGGTTAGCATACACAGGTTTTATGTTGTAGTGACCCAAAAAAACAAATTCCGATCTAAGTTCATTGCAAATGGAACCAAAATTTAGAAATTACCAAGAAAAAAAAAAAAAAAAATTTAGCCCTCCAAGAAAAAAACATTACCCCTTATTTTGTCTATTTTTCTTAGTTTGGCTCCCAAAGGAAAATGTTGTGAATTTGACAAACACTTCAACGAGTTAAGCCCCATTGCCGCGAGACGTCCATTTCGTTGTGGATGCGAGTTGACTTCAAACACTCCCATTTGCGCATTCGTAGTCGATTAGGGGCAGGGAGCGAGGTGGGTCCATTATGATCACGCCAGTAATTTTCATGCCTCAATGGTTGGAACTTGGTATCCCAAACGCGAAGGTATACATCCATCATATGCTCTGTAGCAACAAATTGAAAGCAATCAAAGCTAGATTCCGTGGCCACAGCACACATGTGGGAACAAGGAATCTTGAGTATTTCCCATTTGCCACATGAACAACTGGGAGGGCGCATTTAAACGGTCTGTCTGTTTCCACCAGCCATACAATGGACCCTTGTTGTAACCTCAAAAAACCTCGCTTCCTGTTAATCAAATAAACATGTCATGTCAGTATCTTGTAAGTCCAAGGTTACATGTTAGCAAAAAATATGTGAAGAATACATCAAATTTTGAATTATTATTATAAGAATGTCAATCACCTATAAAGCGCAAGTAGGGTGTGACCATTGCCCCTTGCCTGGTACTTGTCAATGGTGTCTTGTACATATTGTGGGAAAAATAAACGAGCGTTTTGCATTGCATGTGCCTTGGCTGCCTGCTTCTCAAAGTACTTAAAGAGGCGATAAAACATAAGCTGAACACATGCACTGATTGGCATATTCCGTGCGCCTTTCAAACACCATTAAAGGACTCTGCCTTGTTGGTCGTCATGATACCCCAACATCTGCCATGGTCATGTGCAAGGGCCCACTTCTCTTTGTCAATTTTTGCCAACCAGGCATGTGCTTTCTTGTTTATCACATAGATTTTTTTTAAATCAGAGTTCAACTTCTGCACTTGTCAACGTCCCAGCACGCCAAACAAGATCCCTGAGCGTAGTGTTTCTGAACTCCTTATAGAAGTTGGCGCATACGTGACGTAGGCAAAAGCGATGATATCCATGAACCCCATGCCGAGGGTTTGTCCACATCGTCGAAATGGCACTTAAAATACCCTCTCCCAGATTTGATATCAGTGTGACACCTTCCTGTCCACAAACAATGTGTTGCCTAAGGTTTTTAAGGAACCATGTCCAAGAGGCACTCCTCTGCTCATCGACGATGGTGAAAGCAATCGGGAGTATCTTGTTGTTAGCTGTTATTCCTATTGCTATAAGAATAGTGCTGGTATATTTTCCATTCAGGTGAGTCCTATCAATGTAGATCACAGGCCCACAGTGCTGAAAACCATCAATGGACGGTTTGAATGCCCAGAAAACATAATTCAGCATAAATGCATCTCGCATGCCTGTAGGAATAAAGTCCCACACGACAACTGTCCCTAGATTATACTGTTGTAATGCAGACATAAATTTGGGCAGCTGTTTGTACGACTTATCCCAATCCCCGAACAAAATCCCAATGGCCTTTGTTCAGGCCAACCACGCCTTCTTATAGGAGATGGTGTAGTTGAAATCTTTGGTGATTGTCTCCATGATAGAAAATATACTAGTGTCCAGTTGTTTCTACACAAAAAACATAGAACTCATAGCACACATGACAATTACGACGAACAAAGTTAAAATGAAAATACCGCAAATTACAGCATCGCTTACCCAAATAGTCCTCATGATGTGCCTTGCAATGAGAACTGAATCAAGATTCCTGTGGTCTCTTTTTAGCTTCCTGCATAGACAGTTGTGAGGACCTCCGTACGTCTTGATGGTAAAGCCATAAAGGTGCCATCATCCATCATCATTGCGTGCAGTCTCCAACTACACTTACGCACTTACACACCCAGAGTAAAGGATTTGACTCTACTACCCTGAATTGTCAATTCTTCATAGCATGGTACATCCTCACAGCATGTTGAAGGCTTTTCTTATCATCAAACAGCATCCCTACTTTGAACTCATCCACTGCAGGTATCCATACATCACCCTGGGGAACAATAACATTCCTCATTATGGACCCATCGTTACCCAAACCAGTTTCCATGAAGTTGGGGATCGGCTTCTGCGTGGAACAACGGCCATCGGGGGATAGAATTCTCCCACTAGGGCCTCCACCTCCTATATCCCAATCCTCATCATCCAAATATAACTCCCCACGTAGCGTGTCATCATCATCTTCATCCTCTGTATTTTCCCTAGAACATACACTCTTTACATCACAATGATCGACCCACTCTACGTCACAGGTCCGTCGATACTGACTAGTTGGAACCCCGCACTCACCACTCGTATATCCTATGTCTTTATTTTCGGGCATGTGCTGGACAAAGCTCAGAGAAGATGTGTGCATAGCGGTGGAATAGCCTAAAAGAGTGCTGGGACCATTATTACTGGGCATCTGAATGGAGTAATCTCCCACATTATGGTCCTGATGCACATTAGCTGCAACTTGAGGAGGCACGGGCATCAAAGGCTGAGAATATGTGGTGTGGATCCCTTGTGTTAACAACCAAGTGAATGACCCAGGCTGTAGCAACATCCTTGGGGGTGCATTCACTAATGTAGAATTAATTACCACATATACCTCCACGAAATTTATGGACAATTTTAACCTTGCAATGAGAACCAAAACACTCTTTAATGTTCAATCATCGTTGATTAACAATTTCTTGTATTTAATGCCCGACAATGTTGAATATGGGAATCTACATATCAGCTAGAGTCTAACAATCTCCCGGTTTTCAATGAAGTTAGGGAGAAGCATATCAACTAACTCGCTAAGATTTGATTGGCAAGGTACATCGTACATCACATTTGCCTCATTGGGGTGGTATGTTATGCCTTGATTAGAGTCTTCCACTATCCCCCCCCCCCCCCCCCACAGTAGAACAGACACTGAACATTTGTCATTCCTAAACTTCACAATTCGAAATCATCAATAAAGTTTTGACGAATATGTAGTTTATGGTGCATTAATAGTACGAATTAAACCAACTAATTGCGTTAAAAAATAGGTGGTTTGATTGTTAACACATTCCACATGTTAGCAAAACAGACAGTTCATCAAATTTTATAAGGAAAAAAGAAGAAAAAAAAATCACCTTCCGAACCACCCAAATGAATTGCAACAGATACCACACCACAGTATAATTTTTCAGATTTTTTAGATTTTAACCCACAAAAAAGCCTTACATTTCAATCAGCAAAAAAAAAAAAAAAGCCCTAGATTTCGATCGATATATAGAGCGAGAGTGCCTCCTGTAAAAAAGGTCGTACCTGTGACTGTTGCAACTCAAAGAAGACGGAGAGCGTCCACGGCGGATGGACCTCGTCGGCGAGACCCGACAATGGTGGATCTTCGGCAAGCTCGTCCTCGAGAGAGCGAGACAGAGGGAGTGTCCCACCGACGGTGGATCTTCGGCGGCGGATGGCTGATCTTCGGCGGAGGATGGAGCTTCGACGTCGACAGGTGGTCTTTCGGCATCGGCGTCGATGTTGATGTAGATGGCCACCGCTCAGAGAGACACATAGAGAGAGTGAGTGTGCAAGCGAGATAGAGTGAGGTCAGGCTTGTATTAAGTGGAATAAAACTAAAAAGAACCGTCGTTACCACCCACGATTCTATACTATACTTTTGAAAAAGAAAAAGAAAAAAAAACAGAATATAAAGAAAAAAACAGAAAAGAAAGAAAAGAGAAAGGTTCTTTACCTTTAATGGACGTTGTTGGCGGGTGGTGGCTGGTGGCTAATAATCACGGTAAAGCCGCATTCATGGTTGGAAGGATCTTCTATCTCTTCCAAGCAATTGCTTAAGCATTCTTTGTGAATCATAAGGCTGATAATGTTAGGAGATCCTTCCAGCCATGAATATGGCTGCTGCTGTGAGAGACAAAGACCGTCAAACTCAA